>JADLZL010003778.1:0-441547 GCA_015844335.1 Chrysopogon serrulatus | reverse complement strand
AATCCTACTTAAATCTTATTTAATGGGGTGCGCTTTAATTTATACCAACAATGTCCCCGATTTTCACGATAATGGTAGCTCATGGAGGTGACTTATAGCTTCATTGAGTCCTCTGTAGTCTTCTCATTAATAGGTTTTGATGCATCCGGCCCAGGTGGGGTTGGATGAAAAGCTCGACACATCGATCCGGATTCCCTGAATCCTGCAATCTTAGCACCGACAGCCCGAATTACGACGCACCGATCCGGCTACAACGCCACTAGGGCCTCTTGTTGCGCCTCGGCAATCTTAGCACCGCACTTCGGCGCACCCCTTCCAGAAAAGGCCCAATCGCCCCAAAAGACTAGTCTGATGGGGGAAGGGTGGCTCTCCCTTTTAAGGTGGCTTTCTCCTCCCAAGCTAAGCAAGGTGGGATTATTTAGAGGCTCACACGGTCGCCGCTCGACTACAACTGGGCCACTTGGCCCATTGTTGCGTCTTTGCCAGCGGGTAATAGTGGAGGATGTCCTCCCGTTAGGGTTTTTGCCCGATCTTTCGATGAGAGGCGTGGGATAACTCGATTGGTGAATGGAGATGACGTTCACGGCTCGACTACAGCCTTCCAAGACTGCGCCTTAGCAACCGATACACCACCCCAATGGCTGTCACGATCTTGTGGAGCGCAACACCCGGCCACTAGGGCACTCGTCCCGCAAGCAATCGAAGAACCAGCAAGAACAAGTAGAACAAGCACTGAATTACTAGATATAAATGAAGGTTTCAAACTCAATCTCCAATGAAGTGGGGTTCCGAAGACAAGAAGACGGGCGGCCGATCCAAAGACGCACGCTTACAAGCAAGTAGCGAAGGCTAAACTTGATCTAAACAAAACCCGAGTGTTCTGGCGGTGGCCGGGGGGTATATGACGTGGGAAGGGACGACCACAAGGTGTTTGGGTCGTGCTCCAACCCTAGGACACGTCCCTAATGGACCCTAAGAAGATACACAGCCCATCGGGCTAAAATAAGGTGACGCAGCACCGGCCGAAAAAACGGTCGGCGTTATTTTGATCTCCGCCGACTCCGAAAGATATGGACATGGGACTGGATCCATATGAAAGTAGACTTGATAAGCTTTCCAACAAGTATTAGAACGTCCCAATTGGACTCCATATGAAGCCATGGTGACCCGCACAAATTGGGGTCGTTTCGGTCCAAATCCAATTCCAAAACGTGTTGGATTTGGACTCTTTCTTTCCTTAGGCTAGAAGTGACGTGGTAGCCTGATTGAGGACGTTGAGGATACTTGGTCTTGGCTCCCAATCATCTTTGTTAAGGTTCCATGCTTCTCATATGCAATCATCCCTTAACAAGTTGGCATTGCCGCACAATCTGAACGCAACGCGCAGGTGTAAAGCCTTCCCTTGTTGATCTTTTCCGTTTCCATGTTGGTCTTCTCCCTCATTCCTGAGCAAAACAAGAGTGCGCGTGTCTCCAAGATCTAAACAAGATGGACAAGAGCTCAAGAGGGAACTCACTTGATGATTAAGTTGACGAGCACGAGTACGAGTAAGAGGACCAGCAATAGGTACTGGTGTCGATGGGGATGCATTGTTGTTGATGTCCTCATCAGGTTTGGCAAGCAAAAGGTGCTTGGTAGAATAGAACTCTAATTTCTACTTCTATCTTATTAAGTTATCGCTCGTGATCATATGATATAAAACAACCACTTTTAAAGACCAGAACTAGATAGTCCATTTTGTTCTTGTTATTCTCGCTATTTTCTAGCCTGATTGAGCTAGTTCTAGAAGCCGGCTTAGCTATGACACCTCCTCTGGGTGAGCCAAACCAGCTGAGCCGACTGCCCTAGCCGGCTTAGCCAGTTCCCAAGGTTCTAGCTGTGATACTTTAGCCAAGATTTTACGCACTTTTGTTCCACAACGGCCAGACATAGTACTTGGAAGACTAATTGTTGGCATTTCTAACGTCACTACTAAAAGCAGAGATAAATCCCACCCCCTAGCAACATCGCCAGAAATGGTCGGTATATAATTACTTGTCATTAGCAACTAGCCACTCTTGAATTACTAACATTCCTAAACATGAAGTAGGTTGTCATCCCCAATTATATTGCTAGGAAATTAACATAGATTTACATTGTACTAATGTGACTAGGCAGATAAAATATATGAATAAAATATGAATGTAAACTAATGGGTTCTGCAAGCGGACAGATAATTATACCATTGTAGCATTTTACCTAGGGAAGTATCCAGGTTGTCGATTTATAATTATACCTCTAGGAAAGCTATGTAATAAACTATTATTATTATATTGATGAGAAACTATATAGACTGAATAAACGATATTACCTAAGTCATATACTCTACTCATAACAGGCAGAAGTCACAAGATAAATAAAGATAAATATGGGTGATAGCATAATCATCAAGTATCATAATTAAGGATAATCATCAGAGCATCTTACTAGTCATAATCATAGCTAGCCATTTGATAAACGAAGGAGATAGGTCTATAACTACGTCAAATCAATAACTCTAATTAGTGCAACTACATCTAGTAATCATCGCTAAGTCAACCCTAAATCATCATTGCATGTAAAGAGGCATCAACTAATGAGGGTATTAAGACCTAAGTCACCTCCTTCGCGACCGTGCCCATGCTAGTCCTACATACGGGGGGTGGACTACAAAGGAACTAACGTAGCTGTCACCTACGCAGACTACCACACGTCCCGGCATATCAGGGTGCACTCGCAGATAAACAAAGACATCTAGACACCACGTCTACATATCATCTATCATCTACCCATTGTACATATGGATAAACGCTATACGAGCAATTACATGAATTCAATAAGATCAAAGTAACTAATCTAGACATATAATCAAAGTAGACAATGACTATTGCAATTAAGAACATATGAATCTATTTAGAGTAAAGTCTCCCTAATCTGAATAATGAATACAATAAAGTAATTAAGAACTAGATCTATTACCGAACTCTTGCGCTCTAGCCAGAAGCCAGGGGCTTTAGATCCAATGAAGAACTAGATCTCCTCTACTTCTAATCTAGCTAGCTAATCCTATGAACTAGAAGGCTCTTGATGAACTTGAAGGCTCTTGATGCTTGATGGCTTGAGGCCTTGATGAATAATGAATTGGCTCTCTCCAGGGGGGACTACCCACATATTTAGTCCGGTGGGATGCGCGTGCGCCGCAGGATCAAACCGACGTAACGTAGGGCTGAGATGCATCCTTGGAGGTGACGGAGGAACATTCTAGAAGGGGGCCGCAACCCTAACCCTAGGGCGCCGCCCGGCCCCATGGTGGGGCCGCCTCCCCCCTACCTGGCCGCGGGCCGGCCCCTCATTGCTTCAGGTGTCTTCCGAGTCTTCCTAAGTCTTCTCGCGATGTCCTCCGTGGCGGATAAGTTTCGTGGTTTTTTGCACTAGAATCCCTCTTTTTTAGCTTTTCTGAAAATCACCCCGGAAAATACGTAATATGCAAAACTCATGAATTTGTCGAGATAAAGCCCTAGACTAATGTGTTTTCATGTTGTCCTTCGGGTAAAAAGCCCTAGTAAAAGTTGACACTAATGAGTGTCTACAATACCCCCAAGCTTTACCTTTTGCCAGTCCCTTGGCAAACAAACCAAGCCTAGTTGATATTGTATTTGGATCAGGAGTTGCTACAATGTCATTATACTTTCCAGTACACATGCTTTCAAACGAAAATTTCCTCCAAATCACACAATGTATGCTCTAATCTTCAAACTTACTCGTTTCACCTGTAATATGGGGCTTCACAGCTTTTGCATAAGTCTTGAGCAGTCGAAAGATAGAACAATCAAGCTAAGTGCTATGTCTCAAATTCTTTGCAATACTAACATTCTAGAGTTTTTAATAAGTTTTCAGAATAAAACTCAGAGCTTAATTGTATGACACCTTCAAGTCTCTCAATGTATGTGGTATTTGTGGTTCTCTCTTGAGGCATTAATGTTGTTATGCCTCCTGTAGCTAAACTATATATATAGTGGAGCTTATAGGAGTGGCATTAACAAGGATAGGCATACTTGCAAGACATGTATTGTAAAGTCAACTAGTGGATCCACAGAGAATCAAGGCATACAATCAAACCAAACTGTGCATGTGTATGGAATGTGGTGGATGGGTGCATATGTGTTATTTATGGCTAACTCCTATTTCTATTATTGCTCTTTTAGGAATGACTCTCTTTTAAAACCTTTCTCAGGAAAGACATGGGCTATCTTTATTATTTCTTTTTTTTCGTGGAGGCGGGCATCTAGTACCCATTGTTTTAATTGCTTTGGGACACTTGTCCATCTTTTACTCCCCTTTTTTCTCTTTTTCTCTTTCTTTATTTTTCTTTTTCTTTCTTTTTGCATAGCCACATGCATCCTTTGAATAAAATAAATTGAGAGATATAATCAGGACTTAGAGCATTAAAGACAGGGTTATCCTATAGGGTATTAGTTATTTTTGTGTCCTCTCCCGAGTAGGAGGTGAACATTTTATGATGAACATGTATAAAATTATGATGAATGATTGTAGTTACTTCTAAGGTAGGAATAATGCATATATGGACTAGAGTGTGCAAGTGTTTCTTGGTTTTAAAACCATGACAAGACTCTCATAAGGTATACAACACAGGTTAACTGAACTCAATGCAAAGCAAGTAGCTTAAATGTAAAAGGGTTTTCCTATCCTCTAAGATATAAATTATGGCTTTGGTAGGAATTCACATTTATCATACAAGAGCTCATCATGTAATTTTTAGATTTTCAAAATAATACCTCCAGAACTTAGCAATGCTAGGAATAAGATAAACAGCAGCTCAACCTTCATGAATCATATCAACCAACTACCTAGACTTAGCGCAAGCTTATGCCTCCACAATTAAGGTTTAGAATAAATTCTCCAATTAAAACAACAGTGCTTTGAACCAGGGAGATTTTAAGTTTGGCAAGTAGGTACTTAGTAGGCATTCTAACAGAGCAACTATTCATCATCTCCAAAATAATTTTAATGTTCATCAATTTTAATAGCTCTAGCCTGGACTAATCATATTCTACTAAATATAGAACTAAGTATTTCTTTGGTTTCATTAA
Source organism: Chrysopogon serrulatus (assembly GCA_015844335.1). Classification (NCBI taxonomy): domain Eukaryota; kingdom Viridiplantae; phylum Streptophyta; class Magnoliopsida; order Poales; family Poaceae; genus Chrysopogon; species Chrysopogon serrulatus. Next base: position 436,418 of record JADLZL010003778.1, on the reverse strand, counting down.
TTATATATCTTTTTATGGTTTTACATTTAATGTCTAACACAAGACTCTATGACTTCATGGACCTTCATGTGCCCACATATTTTTGGTATTTTATGACTATTTATAAAGTAGACTTAAAAATCGCTTAGGTGTAGTCATCGATAACTAAGGGATGCTCCTCCCCCAAGCTGGATGGTTGCAATATCTCGTGTAAATGTCCTTCGGAAGCGAACTAGCCAATAGCGAACCCGGTGGTTGCCACGGATAGTCTCTCTCCTTGCTATATTGTTGTTCCTGCATAAATACTCCACAAAAAACTAAAACTCGAGGCTCGAATTTAATAATGGGTTAGCGGTCACCAAAGAGTAATTGATCACTTTTATGAGTTATCTTTAATGTTGTCTAATTTAAGCAGGAATTCACTTCTTTTTTTTGAAATTTTTTTATGATGCAAGAATTTAAATATGAATACTATATTTTTTTTGTTATTTTTATTTTTATGTCACCATAGTGGATATTCCTTCGAAAATGCCATAGGGTATCCACATGGGGCTTTATGATGCCATGAATAATGCAGCAAATATTTTTTGTTATTTTATATTTTTAATATGTGAACAGATGATGCTACTAAATAAATTTAAATTACTAATGCATTGAATGAGATAACTACCATTCTAACCTTATGGCTAGGGTACGGAATTTAAAGTCTACCGATAGGACTTAGACAGAGTGAGCACTTACTCAGTGGGTTCATCGTCTGAGGTAACCTCAGTCAACTCCCCATCTCGTGGTGATGCGTCGCGTGCCTCCTTCCATCTTGTTTTGGTCTCTTTTACTTCTTTCTCTTCTAGCTCCTGCTCTTCATCTTTGTTTGCCTTTTCCCACGCTTCTAATCGTGCTAGGATCTCCTCCTTTTTTTTCCTTGGCGATCTGGTCTATCCTCTCGGCTTCTTACGCCCAACTACTCCAAATGAGGTACTTGCTTGTTCTCTTTCTTGCTCCGGAAGCGATCTTCATATTTCACAACCTTGCCAGGAAAGTCTTCCCATCCACAGTGAGGTTGAGCAGCCTGACGGTGGGCTTGACGTCTTCTCCTGTTGCGTTGCTTCCTGGCCTGCTCATGGTTATTTAATATTCTGAATTGATAGCGTACCTTTCCGGTAGGTAGGTTAAAGTGGATGTGTCCGGACCCAATGTAGATGTTGGCGTTGGCGGTGTAGAGGAACGGTCTTCCCAAGAGGATCGGGGAATCATCGTCTCCCTGCATGTCAAGGACTAGAAAATCTGCAGGTATATATTGTCCTTGAATTCTTACCATGACATCCTTGACTACTCCTTCAGAAAATCTCAGTGATTGGTCCACCATCTACAACTGAATATATGTTGGGTATAAAGGTAAATCAAACAATTCATCATATACCTGTTTTGACATTACGTTGCAGCGATCCATTAATCGCGACGGTGTGAGGAAAAGTGGTGTCTTTGATGGTGCATTCAATGATTGGGACACCTGGATCACCTCTCTTGATTGGAAATGGCTTGGGTAGCATGTGATCATTCTCGGTGTTGAGAGCAGTGATTAGTTGAGTTGTCTCCTCAAGTGTATGCTTGGTCCTCCTCCATCTTCTATTGTTTCTATTGTTCTTCTTCTTCGGCATTGGTTGCTGTTCTTGCTCTTCTTGTTGCTAAAATTGCTTCGGGGCTGCGAGAGCTTTCGGGGACGCGGTTCTTGAATGTGAATCTCTCCTTCTTGTCCTTGATGGACAGGGGCGATCTTGGCGTACTCCGCATAGATGATGGCTTTTGTTGTGCACAGGAATGGTCTGCCTAGAATGATGGGTGCCTTCTCATCTACTCCTGTCTCCATGACCACGAAGTCAACTGGGACATATGATTGCCCCACTCTAATGACAACTTCTTCTAGTACTCCCCTAGGGTAGCAAATGGACTGATCTGCAAGCTGCAGGTGCATATTTGTGTACAACAGGGGATCATTTAATATTTTCTCATAAATTACCTTGGGCATAATGTTGACACTTGCGCCGAAGTCGCAGAGCCTCTGGAAAGCTGTGGCATCCTATGGAGATAGGAATGACAGGTCTTTCAGGGTCTCCCATCTTCTCTGGTAGAGAGTGGTCAATCCACTGTACATCTGCAGGCTCAATATGATATTGGGTTGCATTGTGAATATCAACAAGGTTAGCGGTTTCTAAATCTTACTCAGTTAGTCTGGAATCTTGCCTTTTTCTAGTGGAGGTACAGCGGCAGCGACCTAACCGAGCTAATTGTGATTCTAACATTTTATTGAAGCTATGCTTTGATTCTTTATGGCAGAAGCAAAAGTATCCATTCTAGCATGTATATTTTCTAAGGTTTTATCATTTGATGTTAGCTTCCTAGTCATTTGATCTAGCAGTTTGGATTGACTAGTAACTAATTCTCTTAAAGGCGGAAGGTTATAATTATTATCAAAGTTGTTATCTTGGTAATTACCTTGTCGAGGTTGTTGATTTCACCTTTGGTTTTGTTGAGGACGATAGTAGGTGTTATTGTTGATGAAGTTCACATCCTCTTGCAGTGTAGGGTCACGACAAATGAGTGCCCATAGTCTCCACATTCTTCACATGTCATATGGGAATCATTGACGTGCGACTTCCTTTTTCTCTATGTCGAGCTTCTTCATGATGAGGTCTAGCTTGGCGGTGACCATGTCGACTTCCTTGAGATGATGGATTCCTCCTCCCTTCTTGCGAGGCTGAGTAATGTTCTTCATTGCATGTTGAGTTTGAGGCCATCTTCTCGAGAAGTGCTTTAGCATCAGAGAGCTTTAGTGACAGGAAAGCTCCCCCAGCTACAGCATCAATAGATTCACGGGTGCTAGAGATGAGCCTGTGATAGAAAGTCTGCATTAACAGCCACTCCTCTATCCCATGATGAGGACAGTCTTCAATGTAATTCTAGAATCTTTCCCATGCTTCAGTGAATGATTCATCATGTTGTTGTTGGAAACTTGAAATCTTCCCACGCAGAGCATTGGTCTTGGCTGTAGGAAAGAATTTTGCCAGCAAAGCAGTTGAGCATAGGTCCCATGTGGTGTGCTTATCTTTGTTGATGTAGAACCACTGCTTGGCTTTCCCCAAAAATGAGAACGGGAAAAGACGGAGTAAGATAGCATCTTTTGATACTCCTTTAATCGTGAAGGTGCTGCAGATCTCTAGAAAGTGTTGTAAGTGTGCACTTGCATCTTCATGTCCTTTTCCACAGAATTGGCTGGCTTGAACCATGGTGATGAGAACAGGCTTGAGCTCGAATCCATTCTCCCCCGGTGTTGACTGCTGGTCCGATCTGGATGTTTGTGTAGTTGGGGCGGAGAACTCTCGCAAATGACTTTTCAGCCATGTCTTCAAACACAGGAGCTAGGTTTTCACCTAAATACTCTTCTGCTTGTTCTTCTACTTCTTTTTCAAATTCTTCTTCCAGTGTTGGAGCTGGCTTCTCCGAAGAGCTAGCTTGAGCAGCAGAGGGTGTTCTTGATGGTGACTCGAATTTATCCTTTGCTTCTACAAACCTTTTCTTTCTGAGGAGTTTCTCTAGATCATCAGTAAAGTTCTTTGGAAGAGAAAAACCATTCATTCATCACCCTGCATAAGGTGTACCTGATAGAGTTAGAGATCGATTGGTAATATGACTTTATCCATGTGTATATAGGTTATCAATATGTCCTAAGTTTATTGTGCCTTCCCTGGCAACGGCGCCAAAAATGCTTGTTGGCATTTCTAACGTCACTGCTAAAAAGCAGAGATAAATCCCACCCCTAGCAACGTCGTCAGAAATGGTCGGTATATAATTACTTGTCATTAGCAACTAGCCACTCTTGAATTACTAACATTCCTAAACATGAAGTAGGTTGTCATCCCCAATTATATTGCTAGGAAATTAACATATATTTACATTGTACTAATGTGACTAGGCGGATAAAATATATGAATAAAATATGAACGTAAACTAATGGGTTACGTAGTTTTATTGATAGTTATACCGTTGTAGCATTTTACTTAGGGAAGTATCTAAGTTATCGATTTATAATTATACCTCTGGGAAAACTATGTAATAAACTATTATTAATTTATTATTATATTGATGAGAAACTATATAGACTGAATAAACGATATTACCTAAGTCATATACTCTACTCATAACAGGCAGAGGTCACAAGATGAATAAAGATAAATATGGGTGATAGCATAATCATCAAGTATCATAATTAAGGATAATCATCAGAGCATCATACTAGTCATAATCATAGCTAGCCATTTGATAAACTAAGGAGATAGGTCTATAACTATGTTAATTGAATAACTCTAATTAATGCAACTACATCTAGTAATCATCGCTAAGTCAACCCTAAATCATCATTGCATGTAAAGAGGCATCAACTAATGAGGGTATTAAGACCTGAGTCACCTCCTTCGCGACCGCGTCCATGCTAGTCCTACATACGGGGGGTGGACTACAGAGGAACTAACGTAGCTGTCACCTACGCAGACTACCACACGTCCCAGCAAATCAGGGTGCACTCACAGATAAACAAGACTCTAGACACCACGTCTATATATCGCCTATCATCTACCCATTGTACATATGGATAAACGCTATACGAGCAATTACATGAATTCAATAAGATCGAAGTAACTAAACTAGACATATAATCAAAGTAGACAATGACTATTGCAATTAAAAACATATGAATCTATTTAGAGTAAAGTCTCCCTAATCTAAATAATGAATACAATAAAGTAATTAAGAACTAGATCTATTACCGAACTCTCGCGCTCCATGCCGGACACCGGGGCTCCAGATCCGATGAAGAACTAGATCTCCTCTACTTCTAATCTAGCTAGCTAATCCTATGAACTAGAAGGCTCTTGATAAACTTGAAGGCTCTTGATGCTTGATGGCTTGAGGCCTTGATGAATAATGAATTGGCTCTCTCCAGGGGGGTCTACCCACATATTTATAATCCGGTGGGATGCGCGTGCGCCGCAGGATCAAACCGACGTAACGTAGGGCTGAGATGCATCCTTGGAGGCGGTGGAGGAACATTCCAGAAGGGGGCCGCAACCCTAACCCTAGGGCGCCGCCCCGCCCCATGGTGGGGCCGGTCGGCCCCACCTGGCCGTGGGCTGACCCCCCATTGCTTCGGGTGTCTTCCAGAGTCTTCCCCGAGTCTTCTCGCGATGTCCTCCGTGGCGGATAAGTTTCGTGGTTATTTTGCACTAGAATCCCTCTTTTTTTTTTTTTCTCAAAATCACCCTAGAAAATACGAATATGCAAAACTCATGGAATTTGTCAGATAAAGCCCTAGACTAATGTGTTTTCATGTTGTCCTTCGGGTAAAAAGCCCTAGTAAAAGTTGACGCTAACGAGTGTCAACACTAATGTGGAAGAAAACGAGGGAAAGTTTATCAAGAAGCAATGTACTTTTAATTAGTTGTTGGGCTTGTATAAGGAGCAAACGGCCAAGCCTAGAATCGGCCATTAACAAAGAGAATCTACTCCACCCAAGCGAGAAGATGAAAAGACTAAGAAATTGGTTGTGGCATCCACATCATCACTGCCGTAAAGAGTTGCTCCTTGTGTGCCTGGTTAGGGTCACTGAATTCCATGGCCTGTCATGCCACAATGGGCACCTTATGGAGTTTTGGTGTCGTATCCTCCGCCGGCACCTATGGTTCAGCAACAAGGGTGAGGAATGCATGTTGTGCCTTATGTCAAAGCATCTATGTTTAGCCGATTGAACTTTGGTCAATCGAGCTCTACCATTGGTGCAAGGTCATTTAATCACATCAAGGACCGTAACTCCGCACAAAATAGGAAAGACACCTATGGTTGAGCCAAATCCTAGCTAGTAAATGCAAGAAGTTCCTGAACCGACTGAGCTAGTTCCTGAGCTGGCCGAGCTAAGTCCAAACTGGCTGAGCCAGGTCCCTGAGCCGGATGAGCTGACTCCCCATGTGACTACTCCTTTGGACACCCTAAAACTGGCTAAGCTGACTCCCATTGCTCTGGAGGCCTCCGACAGATCTTTAGAAGATTTTGCTTCTACCGTTGCTGCATTGGTTGGTATTGAGGTTCTAGAGGGTCCAGATGAAGAGATGGTGGACTATCAACCTTCACTAGAAAGAGGGGAGGTCAATGTTGTTTATTTATCTGTAGATTACTATATTGTTAGAGATGACCCAATGGTGGTGGAGTTCAACTTTGCCATGTAGAGTGCTGTGTTTTAGAAGCCTAAGGATTTTGTTAACCATCTCAAGCCACTGCATGTGAAGGGCCATATCAATGGCATACTAGTTTATAGCTTGTTGGTGGATAGCGAGGCTATTGTGAACCTGATGCCATGGTGGGACTATAGAGGAGTTGATCAAGACCAATATGAGCATCACTGGTGTTGGAGGAGGTGCTCCTATTCCAAATAGAGGCATTGCTTCCATGGAGCTCACTATTGGGAGCATGATCTTAGCTACAGCTTTCTTCATCGCGGACATGCAAGGTAGATATAACTTGATACATGGGCGTGATTGGATTCATACTGTTGGCATAAATTAACTGCACACTATATAGTAATTATAATCAGATTATCCGCAAGCGCACAAATATATATTGATAAGCACTTCACCAAGATCAACCCGATTTTAGTATCGAACCTAAAGGAACAGTAGGTGATTTATGACTAAGTCTATAACTCTTCATCTAAAGAGGTACAAACAATTTAGAAAACTGTTGAGAATGAGGAAATAGCTAATGTACTCTAGTTCCAACTACCGGTAAACTTTGTATAACATCGTCTTATCGGACAAGTAACCCGAATAGGAGAAGAAACAGAGTAATCTCCTACCAGGCACCTATAAGCCTATTAGTCCTATCAACGGAAAGTGGACTACAGAGGATTCAATGATGCTATAAAGTCACCTTCGTAAGCTACCACTATTGGGCTGATCAGGGGACATCTACAAGCAACCATAGCCCAGACTCCACGTCTATGCTACGAATCACTACTCCGACCTAGGAGCTACCCAAATCGAAGTACTCAATATAATATGAGTTGCAAACCAAAGAACGAATAAAAATAAGTTGCTTACTTGAATCAGAATGGTAATAAAAAGTACCTCAGAACGCAGTTCCGGGCAAGGGAGCCAAATCCAGATGAATACAACTCCTGAGGAAGCTCCGACAGGCCGGGACTCCTCTAAATCTCTACTCCTCTACTCTATCTCTCTAATCTCTACCTTGATTGCTAGCCTAGATCTAGTGGATCTCTATCTAATGCTCTGGCTCTTCAGCTCTTGATCTGGCCTCCTCCAGGGGGGTCTGGCCCTTTATTTATAGCCCGGTGGATGGATACGTGCCGTTGGATCAAACCGACATAACAAGAGGCTGAGATGGCTCCTCGGAGGCGGTGGAGGAAGCTTCCAGAAGGGGGCAGCCAACCCTAACCCTAGGGGGCTGCCCGGCGCAGGGGTGGGGCCGCCCTACCCCACCTGGCAGCTGCTGACCCCCCTGTTGCTTTGGGTGTCTTCTGGAGTATTCCTGATCCCGTTGACGATATCCTTCCATCATGGATAAGTTTTGTGGTAGATTTACACTTTCATCCTTCTTTTAAGCTTTTCTGGATAATTCCCTAAAAAATTTATAATTCACCAAAACTCGTGGAAATTGTTAATAATAACCTTATTCTAGTAAATATTTATATATGATAGAGGGATAATTGCTAATGAATATTATATGTTAATAGGTGTCAATAATTACCCCCACACTTAGGCTTTTACTCGTCTAGAGAAAAAGGTTGGTTTTAGCTTAAAGAACAAACATTTAATGCATAACTTTGAAATTGAATTATACAAAACTAGTCTAGTTACCATGCATTGTGGAATTTAAAGTATTTACCATGAGTCCTTAAATGATTGCGGAGTAAGATAGCTTGAAACAGGTTACTCTTGTCCTTAAATTATGTCTATTGGAGAGTAAGTGGATTTTGCATAATTATTTGTAGTGGCACCAACGGTTGTGATATTAATTTGATATTCATAACCAGGGAGAGAAATATCATATTCCTATATCAGAGAAATCACCCACTCCTTGGCATATTATGTTGGAGGGACCATGAGCTCTTTTTAACTAATTCTACTTATTGAGCACATGCTCGTATTTCTTTTCTCACTCGTCCCTTTTTGTTTCCTCGTGATCTATCTTTTTTGAGGTTTTGGACACTTGTCCTTTTTATTTTCTCTAATTCTTTATGAATAGCTCATGCCTCCTTCATAATACTTGCTCAAGAGAGTGTATTATATTTTTATTTAATTTTATTTTATGATACTAGAAATATGATAAACCTCTCGACCAAGGCCATAATAATTAAATTAGAATGATATAATTATTATTGGGTTCCATTACAAAGAAGTGAAGCTAATGGGTTTTAAATTTTTAGAATAAAATCTCCAAAGATAAATTATCGAATTGAGTACTCATTATTTTGCTATTTATTTTTCCACAATAACTTAAGCAATTATGAAGTACTATAAATTTCACAATAAACATGACTCTAGAAGAGTGTCATATAATTTATTTTCAAGTCATAGATTAAATGGGTTTATTATTTCTTAAAAACATTTAATACAAAGTTTTATAATTTGGATATCAAATCAAAGTGGAATATATGCGATTATACTGCAATTAGCTCAAACCTGACCGTGACCGAAACGAAGAAGCGAGTGGCGAGGCAGGGGTGCCGCCTGGCGTGGCAATGGGGCTGGCCGGCCCCACTTGTGGGCTTCTCTCGGGGCCCGCTTCACCATCTTGCGGTCTTGGTTCGATTGTGTTCCGAATTACGCTGTATTTTTTATCAAATTTTTGTTCCGTGATTCAATGTGCCTCCCCCACACTTGTTTTCCTGTATACTTTTCTGCGCAATATATGGAGACAAACACATACGAAAAATAGAAAGTAGAGTAGATAATAAAACATTAATATAAAAGATAAGGCACTTTATTCATTTATGGCGGTGATATAATATAACTCAACAGACGCTTTAACGACTTAGCTAACAACTGCCCTAGCTCATTAGGCTTTGTCCTAAGAAAAATTTATGACTCGACTGACTCGATTAACTAACCGAACCTAGCGGAATTGTGCCTTATTAGGTAACTAGGCAACTAATGCTGCCCTTCATTGTTGAGGCCCTAAATTTCTTCTCGGAGGGCTGCAACCTCTGCTTTGAGCTTGTCTTTGTCGCGCTTGAGACTGCGGATTAACTTGAAACAATCCCTAACTGCTTATCCATGTCGTCTATGATCTTGTCCCTTAGCTTGTTAGATGTCTCCAAGCCTTTAACAATGTTGGAGAGTCCTTCAAGGTTCTCACTGAGAATGCGTAGAGTAGGCGCTGGCTGCTTAGGAACCTTCTCCAGCGCTAGTGCTGGTGCAGCTCTCTTCCTCTTGGGCTTGGGCTTAGGTGGGATGTGCTCAGTGTAGCAGACCTCATTAGGGTTTGCGTGAACTCCTTGGACTGCAGGACGAGCGGTGGTGTACTTGGCACATACCAGCTTTCCTTTCTTGTCGGTTTGAACCGACAAGAGCCGTTCATTGTCTCTAGGTGGAAGAAGCGGAGTACCCCTTAGAATAGCAATTTGCTTCACCCTAGCACCTCCTTCAAGCAGCAGTCTTGCAGGCGGTGGAGGAAGAGCAGATGGATCTTGGACGTAGTAGGCTTGCTCATGACACTGAGGGATCGTAGCAACTTGCTTCGGCGGCACGACGGCGAGAGGCTTCGGCTGCACGAGGACGAGGGCCTTCGAGTCATCGCTGGGGATGCTGTTGAAGTCCGCGCCGTAGGAGACAATCGCCTTGTCCGCCATTGCTACTAGATCTAATTGAGAGCTTCGTTAGAGGAGAGAGGTGGCTGGTTATAGAATACAGTTGAGGGGGGTCTAGTACATATTTATATGGATTTTAAGGAGACATGATGAGGACGAAACCTAGGCTCTACGAGATCTATACGAAAGAATATCCAATCGCGATTGGTGTGTAGGAAGGGTGTAGAAGGATAGAGGGACGAGAGGACGTAGGGGGGCGCCAACCAGCCCCACTAGGGCGCCGACCAGCCCCACCAGGGGCCCACCTCGGGTGCCCTTCTACATGGTGCCTTTAGACTCCTCCTGTTTTCTGTTAGTTGCGTTTTCGGATAAAATTTCATACCAGAATAAAATAGAGCTTAATAGATTGGTAATTGATAAAATCTAATTCATCAACTACTCCCAAATCAAATGGTTCTAAAAAAGTTTAAGTCAGTGTCCGTTTACCTTGAATAACGTACCTTCGCTTGATTGTAGAGTTACCGCTCCGTGTGGCGATGAATTCACGACGGTGAATGGTCCTTCCTATTTGCTCCGCAATTTTCCAAGCCCAAATAATTTGAACCTAGAATTAAAAAGTAACACCTTATCTCCTGGTGCAAATTCCTTCTTCTTGATTCTCTTGTCATACCATCTCTTTGTTCGTTCTTTATAGATCTTTGAATTGTGATAGGCTTTCTCTCTCCATTCTTCTAGTTCTGATAATTGCATCTTTCTTTTCTCTCCAGCGGCTTCTAAATCCATGTTCCATCTCTTGATAGCCTAGTGAGCTTTATGTTCTAATTCAACTGGTAAGTGGCATGTCTTACCATATACCAGTTGATACGGCGACATACCTAAAGGTGTTTTATAAGCTGTCCAGTATGCCCATAGTGCATCGGGTAACCGATCCTTTCATAAAGTTCCCATCTCATTTACTATTTTTTAGAGAATGTTTTTAATTTGTTTATTTGATGTTTCTGCTTGGCCACTTGTCTGAGGATGATATGGAGTAGCGACATTATGTCGTATTCCATGAGCTTGTAAGTATAAGTGAAACTTCTTATCAGTGAAATGTGTTCCTCCATCACTTATAACCATCCTTGGTATTCTAAACCTCAGAAATATAACCTCTTCAAACATCTTCTTTGAGTGTCTTGAATCAGCATTCTTGCATGGCTTGGCTTCTACCCACTTGGATACATAGTCAACTACCACCAAAATGTACTCATAATTCCTTGATTTCACAAATGGTCCCATGTAATTAATTCTCCAGATATCAAAGAGCTCTATCTAAAGATTGTTGGTGGGTGGCATAGCATCTCTAGCATTGATATTTCCATGCCTCTGACATGACCCACATCTTCGGATGAAACCTTTGGTGTCTTCATACATGGTTGGCCAAAAGAAACCACTCTGCCAGATTTTTGCATGAGTGCAGAATGCCCCATAATGACCTCCATATGGTGATGAATGGCATTTCTGAATGATCTGCATGCCTGTTGACACCTCTTAAGCCATCATGCAATTACACCGGGTTGTCATCCCCAGCAGTGACATAAGAGGTGTGGTATTAAATTATGCAACTATCTTAAATATAAATGAGTATCCGTAAGCGCACAGATAAAATACCATTGTAGCATTTTATTGGGAGTGAACCCAATTGTCGAATTTATTTAATCCCATGGGAAAGGACAGCTAGAGAATATTGATGTGTATACATACTTAGAATCCACATGACAAGGACATACTTATACAGGGGTAAGCCACATAGATATGTATATGATAAGTGTAGGGCAATGATAAATCACTCAGAGATAGAAATAGAAACTCTCTAATGTAGCAAGGCAAAAATAAGAGATTAGTTAAGAGATTGAATTCCTATGTAGTGTCAGAATTACTAAGTCTTTGCATCTACTCTAGCATGTTACTTTCATCTATAGCATTGATGACTCTAAAATACTCACAAGGAACATTACTAGGGAGGTTTGTGAATAGAACACTCTCCTACTTCGCAATAGCGTTCTGCTAATCTTATAGACGGGGGGATGGAATACATAGGACTCAACAGAATGTCACACCCGTGATCGACCACCGAACCCGCCTACAAGGTGCATTCGTAGGTACAAAGATATATCTAAGCACCATGCTTACATAATTACTACCACTTAACCCACTCGAGTAATGAGCTAAGCGCTTTACGATCATATGAAATAATTCATCATCAATCAATACTATTCAAGCAAAACACTAGAATAAACTAGGAGCTTAATAAACTAAAACATAATAATTAAGAACAAAGTCATAAATAAAGAGGGATACAAAGCTATACCAGCCTCCCGGATGACGACTCGAGAATCCTCGAGCGTAGCTCAACTCTACCATCAAAACCTTGCTAGCTAATGCCTAACTAGAACTTGAAGTATTAGAGTTCTAATCTAATTCTCTGAGGATGGAACCCTTCGCTCTCTCTCAAGAGAGGAAATAATGAATTAGGGTTTCTGGGCTCTCCTCCTCCTAGGGGTGCCTCTCCCTTTTATAGCCCTGGGCGATGATCATGAGCCATCGGATCAAACCGACATTGACGGGCGGCCGAGTTGATCTTCAAAGGCGGTGGAGCGATCCGGCGAACCGGCCCCCGAGGGGAGGCGAGCTGAACCGGCCGGTCCCAGCCCGCACCGGCCACCGGCCTGGTGCCCTCCGGACCTCCGGCTCGGCGTGGTGCCTTCTCGTTCCTCTAGATCCTTCTCGCGCGCCCGTGGAGTCCGTTTTTCCGTTTTCTTGCTCCGATAAGCTCTTATGTTGCGTCTTTTTCCTGGTTTATGCCTGCGAGAAATAATGAAACACCAAAACTCGTGGAATTCGGTCGAGTGTAAGCCCTATGTCTAGTTTGGTGTTCTCGATTGTCTTCTTTTCAAGGCCAGTTGGCGGGTAAATTTATGCAATAATGGCCGTCAACAATGCCTTTCGCCATGGGTACACATCTTCTAAGCAGCCCATCTGAACATACCTAGAAGAGGTATGGTGGATCCCATATGTGGAGACGACTTTCATAAATAAGCTTCTTCTTATTTTCTCCTGGTGGTACGTAACCTGCAACAATAAAGTTGACAATATTCACGTACCAAGGATCTGTCTTGCTCACTTTAAACAAAGATGTCATCTCTCAATGAGTCATTAATAGGTAGTTCCTGAGGTTCTTTAAAATACATCCTAGACAAATAATCAGCAACAGGGTTTTCTATTCCTTTTCTATCTTTAATTTCTAAATCAAATTCTTGAAGCAATAAGATCCATCTTATTAAGCTTGGTTTAGCATCTTTCTTAGTGAGTAGATATTTAAGAGTAGCATGATCAGTATAAATAATTATTTTAGCTCCAACTAAGTAAGACCTAAATTTATCAATAGCAAAAACGACAGCTAAGAGTTATTTTTTAGTGGTTGCATAATTTAATTGTGCTTCGGTCATTGTTTTGCTAGCATAGGCAATTGCATGATGCGTTTTATCTTTTATTTGTCCTAAGACTGCTCCTACAAAGATAATCACTGGCATCACACATAATTTTAAAAGGTAAAGACCAATCGGGGGGTTGAATGATTGGTACCGATGTAAGTGCTTTCTTAAGAATATTAAATGATTCTAAGCATTCATCATCAAATTCAAAAGGTACATCCTTAGCTAATAATCTAGTCATTGGTCTAGCAATTTATGAAAAATTTCTGATAAATCTACAATAAAAACTACAATGACCAAGAAAGCTTCGGTTTTCTTTTTATATTAACAAAGTGGAGGTAGTTGTTCAATTACTTCAATTTTAGCTTTATTTACCTCTATACCTCTTTCTGACACTAGGTGTCCTAACACTATTCCTTCTCTAACCATAAAATGACATTTTTTCTAATTAAGGACTAAGTGTTTTTCTTCACATCTTTACAAAACCTTATCTAAATTTTCTAGGCAATCATCAAAAGTTTTCCCATAAACTAAAAAATCATCCATAAAAACTTCCATGATTTCTTCTATCATATCAGAAAATATAGACATCATGCATCTTTGAAAAGAAACGGGTGCATTACATAGTCCAAAAGACATTCTATGATAAGCATAAGTTCCATAAGGACATGTAAATGTGGTTTTGCTTTGATCATCAGGGTGAATAGGAATTTGGTGATATCCTGAATAAGCATCAAGAAAACAAAAGAAAGAATGATTTGCTAAACGCTCTAACATCTCATCAATAAAAGGTAAAGGAAAATGATCTTTCTTTGTTGCCTTATTGAGTTTCTATAATGTATGGACATTCACTATCCAGTGACAGTTCTTTAGGGTATTAATTTATTTTTATCATTTTGGACAACTGTCATTCCTCCTTTTTTAGGTACAACTTGAACAGGGCTTACCCACTCACTATGTGGTACAGGGATATATAATTCCTGCATGTAAAACTTTAAGATCTCTTTTTTTACAACCTCTCTCATCGTATTTTGGAGTCTATGTTGAGGCTCTCTTGATGGTGTAATTTTTAGATTAGTTGGTATACGATGAGTACAAAGGACAGAGCTAATCTCTTTTAGGTCTTGGAGTGAATAACCAAAAGTAGCTCGGTGTTTTTCTAAAATAGTTATTAATTTATAAGACTCTTCATTTGAAACTTTATCACTTATAATCATAGAATATTCTTTATCATTATTTAGAAAAATATATTTAAGTCCAGATTGATGGGGACGTGATTCCCGATCTTCCGTCAGGTTCAAGATAACTATCGATTTGGACGAAGAGCGACACACCGATCCGGCTTCAGATCACAAAGACCCGAACCCTGCAACCTTAGCACCACGTCTTCTCTGGTTATCAACCGTGTCACAATCCGGTTGACCTCGCCAAGAAGGCTAATCCCTGCTGCGAATCGAAGAACACAAGCAAGAACAAGATAATACGTAACTCAAGTGAAGTGACAATTGCAGATACATGATTAAGATCTCAACGTGGGGTTTCACAAACCGATAACGGCGACTGTTCGATGACAGATTGATCTAAAGCAAAACCCAAACCCTAACAAGAGCGGCGGCTACTAAATATAAGGTCAAAGGGTCGTCGCTCCCCCTGGACACGCCCCCTAATGGGCTCAAACACGATACATGGCCCAACGGACCAAAAACGGTGACGCAGCACCAAGATAGATTTTGGATGCTGAATTGTTTCGATGATTCCCATTGACTCCGATGGAATTTGGACCTCAAACTAAAACCATTAGTTAGCTTATGAAATTATCTTTCCATCCATATGTGGATCATCGAAAACAGAGTTCGGATGTGTCCTGGGCGTCCAATTTATCGCTCGCTGGTCCTGAAGGCCGAGACTGACGTGAACTCGAGTTGGACTGGGCCTCTGGCTTGGTTTGGACGTCCTTACTTGAACCCTAAGGTTGTGTCCAAGGAGGAGGACGTCCAAGAGCTTCCTTGATGTGTTCCTCATCTTCTGAGGGCATACTCCAACTTGGGCCAGGGTCCCAAGAGTGAATAATAAGCCCACGATGACGATGTAGCTCTCGGCAGAAATAGCGACGGCATGTCTTGATAATTTGTAGGCCTTGCCAATGTGATATTGAGATAGGAATAGATCTATTTGAAAGCTTATCAAATAAGCTTTCTATCAAGTGCTCATTGACCTCAATCGCTCTTCGGATGGATGAGTTATAGTCTTCCCAATGAAGCGCTATCGGGCTACCGTCGAACCGAATATTGGACTTTGATGAGTTTGCACTTTGAGACACATTTATACCTACATTCAAATAGAAACATGTACATGTGGAACCAAGTGAAGTGTATCAAAAATCATCATGCAAATGTAGGAACAATCTCACCTTATCTTTAGCCTCCATGGGTGTATCAATAGGTGTCATGTCCTCATCATCCTCCCCTTTCTTGACAACAAACCGTCCTCGGTTTGAGTTTAGTTGGAGGACAAGTTGTAGGTAGTAGCCAACATTGCTCCCCTTCTTGAAATTTAATTTGTTTCTTTATAACAAAATTTGGGGATCTCGACATAACATAATTATTTATTTTGTGGCCCTCTATTTGATCATATGTTTGCACAGCAAAAGATTTTAGATTTGAACAAATATAGACTCGATGCACCATATATTCTCCATTACAATTGTATTTGCTGATAAAATGATATATACAAGTCGACAACCATGGCGATTCAGCACATTTGAATTTCTCTTCCAAAAGCACATAGAGTATCAAACTCAATATAACCCAAAGTATTTAAAGAAGATAATAGTTTTAACTCATCTTTTTAGTGGTAATGGGAAGAAAATATTTAATTGCACCAACAGTACTTTGTTCTAAAACATACGAATCAATTTCTTTCACAAGTTGTGGCACAGGAATAACAAAAGTGCTATCATGCAACTTCTCTTTATTACAAATATCAGTAGGACAATCATTATATGGCAAAGGTAAATCAAGAGAAGATTATAGTATTGCATTAGTAGCATCATTGGTGGGCAAATTTAGCACCTCTAGAGAGCTCTTACATGAGACAAGCAACCTGTTCTGTTCTTTCTCTATTATCTTATCCTCTTTATTAGATACATGCTGCAAACTATTAGTTTCAATAAGAGATAAAGCAACATCTTTATTTTGTAAATATTCAGATTTAGATGAAGGTATTGTAACATTAGAAATTAACCATTCTTCCCTAAAAAGGCTCATTTTGTCTTCTCTCTATTCTCATAAGATCTTCTCTTAAAATTTCAGCAGCAGTCATGGGTATGAGAGTAATATTTCTACCACTGTATTTGAATGAATATTTATTATCAATCATGTTTTGCATAACATTATTGTCAAATATCCATAGTTTACCAAATAATAAATGACAAGATTGCATAGGTACTATATCAAAATCTGCACTATCCTTATAAACTCCAAGGTAAAATTCAATGCGTACAATTTCAGTTACCTTTATCTTGTCCCAAGAATTCACCCATTTGATGTAGTATGGATATGGATGTGGTCTTGTGGTCAAGCCAAGCTTCTCGACCAACTCTAAGCTTGCAAGATTGTTGCAACTCTCACCATCGATCATGACACGACAACGTGCCTCTTTAACAATAAAATATGTTTGGAATAAATTGTTGAACTGATTTTGCTCCGCCTTCTTCATTTGAGAACTAAGCACGTGCTGTACAAACTCTATGGTGCACTTAGTCAATGCAGCAATGGAGGAAGATGGTCGATCCATGATGTCCTGCAATTCACACTTAAACAGAAACTCGTTGTTTGATAGTGTTAGAAATTAAATAATTCCCTATCAAACCATTATATGTGTCAGTGGAATCACACTCTCACATACCTTACCAAATTCTTATAAGTGTTCTTACCAAAGCAAGACAGTGGATGGTACAACCGACGGCTGGTTCGTGATACCTGTAAAGAGGTGGCACCAAAATTGCAAGGGTCTTTGTCTGTACTGATCTGAAGTATATATGTGGAGCTTGGGGGCCTCAATATAGTAGCAAGGAACAACAATAATTTAATTCAGAAATTGCAAGATTGAAAAGTAGTCCCAAGCTAGTCTATGTCGCCGGTCTAAACTTGTCGTGGACCTAGTTCAAGCAAGCGAGTAACAACACAACCCAGCACAAGGACTCAAAAGGATGCAAGCACTTCTGAATTTTTTCACTTTTTTTTTTTTTTTTCTTCTTTTGTTCCAACTTTTTTGGTGTGGTTTTTTTTTTTTTTTTTTTGCACTTTTCGCCTTTTGCACTTTTCTTTTTCTTTTCTTCTGGAAAGTGCCGCACAGATTAATTACAACTCTGAAGTGCAAGACAGTCTTCATAGAATCTAACACAGTTTTAAAATACAGAAGAAACTTTCTACTCAAAAGTAGAAACGCTCATCCAGCAATACTAGAGAATAAGTTGAAGTCAAATTAAATACTAGCTACTTTGTGATTTTGTGCTGAGAGCAGTATGAGGTTAATAGCCAAGAAAAGAGCACAGATACTACTATAGAGTCTGAACCTGAAAATACAAAGTAATTTCTCTCCTCTTGGATGGAAATCAAGGATCACGCAAATCAATGACCAAACCTAAAGCAAATAGATAGATACTATATGGCGCAAGGATACTCAACGCAGCTCCTCTGTGTTGCAGGTTACTGATGGAAAGAAACTAGAGAGCAACTCAACGAGATGGAGCAATTACCGATTAAACAAAAACAAAAGAGGGAAAAAATAGGGCACGAACAAGACTAGACACAGTGAACTATCGACACAGCAAGGGACGACCGTTCAATAATGCAAACTGAAATAAAAATTGTAGTCACAATGGGTGATAGGACTAAAGAAAATAATGATCAACACAAATATTTTAGTAGGGCAATTTTCTAGATTTATGGGACAATGGCAAAACACTCGAACTAGAAGATAGATGCGAACTTGACGGTATACCTTAAGCTCTGAATACCACTTGATGGGGACGTGATTCCCGATCTTCCGTCAGGTTCAAGATAACTATCGATTTGGTTGAAGAGCGACACACCGATCCGGCTTCAGATCACAAGGACCCGAACCCTGCAACTTTAGCACCACGTCTCCTCTGGTTATCAATCGTGTCACAATCTGGTTGACCTCATCAGGAAGGCTAATCCCTACTGCGAATCGAAGAACACAAGTAAGAACAAGATAATACGCAACTCAAGTGAAGTGACAATTGCAGATATATGATTAAGATCTCAACGTGGGGTTTCACAAACTGATAACGGCGACTGTTCAATGACAGATTGATCTAAAGCAAAACCCAAACCCTAACGGGAGCGGCGGCTACTAAATATAAGGTCAAAGGGTCGTCGCTCCCCCTAGACACGCCCCCTAATGGGCTCAAACATGATACATGGCCCAACGGACCAAAAACGGTGACGCAGCACCAAGACAGATTCTGGACGCTGAATTGTTTCAACGATTCCCATTGACTCCGATGGAATTTGGACCTCAAACTAAAACCATTAGTTATCTTATGAAATCATCTTTCCATCCATATTTGGATCATCGAAAACGGAGTTCGGATGTGTCCTTGGTGTCCAATTTATCGCTCGCTGGTCCTGAAGGCCGAGACTGACGTGAACTCGAGTTGGACTGGGCCTCTGGCTTGGTTTGGATGTCCTTGCTTGAACCCTAAGGTGGTGGCCAAGGAGGAGGACGTCCAAGAGCTTCCTTGATGTGTTCCTCATCTTCTGAGGGCATACTCCAACTTAGGCCAGGGTCCCAAGAGTGAATAATAAGCCCACGATGACGATGTAGCTCTTGGCAGAAATAGCGACGGCATGTCTTGATAATTTGCAGGCCTTGCCAATGTGATATTGAGATGGGACCAGATCTATTTGAAAGCTTATCAAATAAGCTTTCTATCAAGTGCTCATTGACCTCAATCGCTCTTCGGATGGATGAGTTATAGTCTTCCCAATGAAGTGCTATCGGGCTATCGTCGAACCGAATATTGGACTTTGATGAGTTTGCACTTTGAGACACATTTATACCTACATTCAAATAGAAACATGTACATGTGGAACCAAGTGAAGTGTACCAAAAATCATCATGCAAATGTATTAACAATCTCACCTTATCTTTAGCCTCTATGGGTGTGTCAATAGGTGTCATGTCCTCATCACAGATGGTAGTAGTTTAAGATCAATAGGAGGTTTAAGTGGCTCTAGTAATTCATCAAGAGGTTCAGGATTAATAGGGTCCTCCTCCTCTTCATCGATAAAGAACTAGGTATCATCTTCTAAATCAGGTTGAATTAAATTATCGAATTCAATAGCCTTAACCTCTTCTATTGGATCTAATTCGGGAAGGGGTTCTGTTTTTAACTTCTACTGCATGTGTTATAGGTGTTGAAAAACTAAATTCTTTCCCAAATTTAATATTTAATTTACCATCATGACCTTCTTGAAGAAGTTTTATTATTGATATTTCAATCATTACATCAAAATCCCAAACATCAAAGATATAGAATTTAGCAAAATGCGGAAATTATTCATAACAATAGGAAGTGCACTTAAAACTCCTAAACTAGGAATAATGTGTCCTGAACAGTTCTTTACTAATTTATTTGTAGGAATTAATGGTATATCTTTTAAGAATTCTTTTGCAAAAAAGTATATGACATAATGTTGACTCCTACAACTGGGTTATATAAAGCTTCAAAAGGATATAAATCTACTTGCAACTTTATAGCGACGGTGGGTGAATTAAGACGAATTACTTCAGGAGATTGCTCGATTCTATTAACCAATCATCACCCAAATAAATTAATTCTCTTGTTATTTCTCTAAAAAATTTTAAATCATCGGGATGTAGGAAATTTGAATCAAAATCTCTAGATTGTTAGGGTTGAATAATCTTAAAATAAAATGTGGTATTTCCATAATCATCAAAGAAATCATCTTCAATTTCAAACATCCATTCAGAAGTTGGACTTATCTCCTTCTCCTTAGCTAGTTCAGGTTCTAATTCAACTATAGATTGAGATGAATCGGGTAAAAGTTTATTTTTAGCTAACAGAGATTCTTCTTCTAACAACTCTTCTTTTTCTTCGAGGAGATCATTTAAAATATTAGTAAGAATAGTTTTAGCATGTTCAATAGTAATATGCATAAATGCTCCACCTGAAGCCAAATTAAGGTATTCCTTATTTCTATCATCAAGGCCTAAAAAGAAATATTGTAAAAGCATGGGTTCCGGTAAAGCAAGATTAGGTCCGAATTTACAAAACCATCAAAACGATCCTAAGCCTTGCCTGGCGATTCATTGTCTAATTGTTTGAATCCTATGATTTCAAAATGAAGTTTGGCGACCTTTTCTACAGGGAAAAATTTAAGGCAAAAGTCTTTTCGTAATATTTCGCAATCTCCTTAACTACTCCCAACATGGCAATTATACCATTTCTTAGCTCTGCCCTTTAATGAAAACGGAAAGAGTTTTCATCAAAGTCTCATTAGCCATGCCCTTAATACTCAGACATGAACATACCTGCTCAAAATCAGTTAAGTGAAAATAGGTGTTTTCACTAGAATTACCAGAAAAAGTATGTTCCTGAACTAATTTAATTAATCCCGGGCGTAGCTCATAGCCAGATAATGTGATAGGTTTAGAAGATTCTTTTGGCTGGAGATACGATCTCGATGGTGCTCCATATTGATATAAAAGTTGAGATTCATTTTCCATATTTTTTTATTTTTATTTTTACTTTAAGATAAAAGGATAAATATAGACTAAGATAGACTAGTGTCAAAATCAGCAAACCGTTCCCCGGCAATGGCGCCAAAAATACTTGTTGGTATAAATTAACTGCACCCTATATAGTAATTATAATCAGATTATCCACAAACACACAGATATATACTGATCAGCACTTCACCAAGATCAACCCGGTTTTAATATTGAACCCAAAGGAACAGTAGGTGATTTATGACTACGTCTATAAAGGGGTACAAACAATTTAGAAAACTATTGAGAATAAGGAAATAGCTAATGTACTCTAGTTCCAACTACCGGTAAACTTTGTATAATATCGTCTTATCGGACAAGTAACCCGAATAGGAAAAAAAACAGAGTAATCTCCTACCAGGCACCTATAAGCCTATCAGTCCTATCAACGGGAAGTGGACTACAGAGGATTCAACGAAGCTATAAAGTCACCTTCACGAGCTACCACTGTCCGGCTAATCAGGGAACATCTACAAGCAACCATAGCCTAGACACCACGTCTATGCTACGAATCACTATTCCGACCTAGGAGCTACCCAAATCGAAGTACTCAATATAATATGAGTTGCAAACCAAAGAATGAATAAAAACAAGTTGCTTACTTGAATCAGAATGGTAAATACAAAAGGACCTCAGAACGCAGCTCCGGGCGAGGGAGCCGAATCCAGACGAATACAGCTCCTGAGGAAGCTCCGATAGGCCAGGACTCCTCCAAATCTCTACTCCTCTACTCTATTTCTCTAATCTCTACCTTGATTTCTAGCCTAGATCTAGTGGATCTCTATCTAATGCTCTGACTCTTCAGCTCTTGATCTGGCCTCCTCCAGGGGGGTCTGGCCCTTTATTTATAGCCCGGTGGGATGGATGCGCGCCGTTGGATCAAACCGACGTAACAAGCTGCTGAGATGGCTCCTCGGAGGCGGTGGAGGAAGCTTCCAGAAGGGGGCAGCCAACCCTAACCCTAGGGGGCCGCCCGGCGCAGGGGTGGGGCCGGCCCCACTTGGCAGCTGCTGGCCCCCTGTTGCTTCGGGTGTCTTCTGGAGTATTCCTGATCCCGTTGACGATATCCTTCATCACGGATAAGTTTTGTGGTAGATTTACACTTTAATCCTTCTTTTAAGCTTTTCTAGATAATTCTCTAAAAAATACACAATTCACTAAAACTCGTGGAAATTGTTAATAATAACCTTATTCTAGTAAATATTTATATATGATAGAGGGATAATTGCTAATGAATATTATATGTTAATAGGTGTCAACACATACCAATCGATGTTTTCCATCGAGCTTGCATCAGTGTCTCATTCAATGGATCGGTGATGATATTGAGGTAGTGCATGTAGATTCATCGGCCTATATTGCTACGACCGATGCTCCTTCGCTTGGGGGCATGATGGTATTACTTCTCTTTCTGGTAGAGATTTTTGTTATTTTTAGTTCATTAGCATTACTCAAGAAGGATTTATACCTATATCATTGAAGCCGATTGATAATCAGCTCAATATCATCATATAATTTATCAATGGATGCTAACTTAGAATGGTTAAAACATCGTGTTGAGTAGTATCGGGCTTCTCAGACCAATGCATATAAGCCCATTGATGATTTTGATGAGCTCAATAAGTTGGGCCAAGGCTTTACATCGGCTAATCCTTTGGAACAAGTTGACATTAGGGACAAGTTGACATTAGGGACGACTCTGTGCCTCAGCCAGACATTAGTAAATAAGAACATGGAAGCCAATTATAAATCTAAACTAATCGCGCTTCTCAAGGAATGTGCTGATTGCTTTGCATGGAACTATAAAAAGATACTAGATTAAGCCGAGAGCTAGTTGAGCATCGGCTCCCTATAAAGGATGGATTCAAAGCGCTTCAATTCTGTTATATACCACCAGATTAAAGAAGAAATTAATCGGTTGTTGGAAGTGGGTTTCATACGTCCATGCAGATATGCAAATTGGGTCTCTAACATTGTGCCTATTGAAGAGAAAGATTCAGGCAAGATATGGGTTTGCATTGATTTTAGAGAACAAAGCTACTTTGAAATATGAGTATCCTATGCCTATAGCCTATGTGCTTATAAATGATGCTTTAGGGCATAATGTGCTTAGTTTTCTTAATGGTAATGCTGGTTACAATCAAATCTTTATGGTTGAAGATGGTGTTTCTAAAACAGCTTTCATATGTCCTAGATTTGTTGGATTGTTTGAGTGGGTTGTAATGACTTTTGGATTGTTGGTGCTATCTATCAATGTGCTATGAATTTGATCTTTCATAATTTGCTTAGTGTGATTGTGGAAGTCTATATTGATGACATTGTTGTTAAATCAGCTTCTTGAGTTTATCATTTAGCTGATTTGTGACTTGCTTTTGAAAGATGCGCCACTATGGACTTAAAATGAATCCACTCTAATATGCTTTTGGTGTAACGGCGAGAAGTTTTTAGGCTTCATTATCCATGATAAAGGCATAGAGATTGATCCAAAGCGAATAGAGAAGATCAAAAAGTTTAGCCTCCTACATGCAAAAAAGACTTGCAAAAGTTTCTAGGAAAGGTGGACTATTTGAGGAGGTTTATTGCCAATCTGTCTAGAAAGATTATTCCTTTTACCCCATATTAAGAATGAGGGATGAATATGAATTTGCTTGGGGGCAAAGCAGCAAGAAGCTTTTGAAAACATAAAGGAATATCTATCTACACCACCGGTTCTTCGTACACCAGAAGAGGAGTTCCATTCAAATTATATGTTGCTGCTGAAAAGAGAGTAATCAGGGCTATTTTGACTCAAAAAGATGAAGGTAAAGAATATGTGATTGCTTACATTGGTCGTCGTCTTTTTGATCCCGAGACAAGATATGCCCATATTGAAAAGTTGTGTTTAGCATTATACTATGCTTGTGCTAAGATGAGACATTATTTACTATCGAGTACATGTGTAGTTGCTTGCCTGACCGATGTAATCAAGCATATGTTATATCGGTCAATCCTTAGCAGAAGGATAGGCAAATGGGCATACGCACTAATTGAATATGACTTAACTTTTGAGCCATTAAGAGCCATGAAGGGTCAAATCCTTGCTCATTTTATTATTGAGCATGGTATAGCTTTAGAAAATGAGATTGATTACCTTACTCTTACTTCATGGAAGCTTTATTTTAATGGATCAGTTTGTAAAGATGGCCAAGGTGTTGGCATTGTTCTTGTTTCTCCTAGCAATGATGAAATTAAGTTATCAAGCTGATTAGATTTTTATTGTACTAACAATCAAGCCAAATATGATGCTCTCTGATATTGTTGGGACCGATTTTGGTGATTGGAGGACTTCCATGTTGAGATATCTATGTGATCCAAGTGCTAAGTTGATAAGAGTGTTTGGTGGAGCGTATTCGAATACACATTGTACAATGATGAACTTTACCGAAGAACTGCCGAAGACTTATTGCTTAAGTTCTTGGGATCAGATCAAGCAAGAGTGGCTATGGGAGAAGTTTATGAAGGTATTTATGGTACGCATCAATCGGCCCCGAAGATAAAGTGGTTATTGCATAGAGCTAGATTCTATTGGCCTACCATGATGGCCGACTACTTCCGCTACTACAAAGGCTGTGAAGAGTGCCAACGGTTTGGTAATATTCAGCTAGTCCCTACTGCATTGATGTATCCTATTATCAAACCATGGCCATTCAGAGGCTGGGGCTAATTTCATTGGCCAAATACATCCTCCATCATCAAAGAGACATTGCTTTGTCTTAGTTGCTACCGATTATTTCACTAAATGGACTGAAGCGGTTCCTTTGAAGAATATGACACACAGAGAGGTGATTGAGTTTATTACTGAGCACATAATACATCGATTCAGCATTCATCAAACTCTAATGACAGATCAAGGAACTTCTTTTGTGTATAAAGAAGTGAGGGAGTTTGCCAAATTGTATAAGATTAAGTTGCTTAATTCATCTCCTTATTATGCTCAAGCCAATGGCTAGGCGGAATCAAGTAATAAGGCTTTGATCAAGTTGATTAAGAAGATTGAGGACAATCCTAGAAGGTGGCATGAGGTCTTGTCTGAGGCTTTGTGGGCTCATCGCATCTGTAAGCATGGTGCTACTAAAGTTACTCCTTTTGAGCTTATATATGGTCAAGAAGCCATGTTACCCGTCGAAGTGAATTTGGATGCATATAGGCTTGCAAAGCAAAATGATTTATCTGCTGTTATGTATCATGAGCTTATGATGGATAATATTGATGAGGTGACGGATAAGAAAAATCAAGCTTTGAAAGAAATAGAGAAGGATAAAGCTAGAGTTGCAAGGGCCTACAACAAAAAGTGAAGAGCAAATCTTTTCAAGTTAGAGATTTAGTGTGGAAGACTATTTTACCTCTTGGATCGAAAAGCAGTAAGTTTGGAAAGTGGTCACCTAGCTGGGAAGGTCTATTGAAGGTGATCAAAGAGGTGTTTGGAAATTCATATATGCTAGAGACATTGCAAGGTGAATATCTCCCTAGAGCAATAAATGGAAGGTATTTGAAAAATAATTTCCAAGTGTTTGGCAAGGGGCTTAAGAGCTCTCCAAGCAATGGCCAATACATATATCGCCCTTAAAACAAAATGGCCAATGTATATATCGCCCTTAGTCGCTAGATAGCCGATGAGTTGGACATCGTTGCTATTTAGTTTTTATTTTATTTTTAGGTTCATCTAAAGTTTCACCTGAAAATAGGAGGGGGCATATGTTGATGATCAAAATGATCGGAATATAAGATAATTCTTGGACAAAGTTTCTACTGATTATTTAGAAGCAAAAATATATTAGGAACATTATTTGGAGGCTTCATCAGAGAAATAGTCCTGCTTTTGTCAAATCGGCCTAGGTGAACCTTAATCCGGCTAGGCTGGTTGCCTGTGTTCTTGGGTTGCAGGTACTAGTATGCTACTGCTGTGCTACTAATATACTACTAGCTAGCAAGGTTGCACACTACTACTTCTGCATTGCAAGTTACACCAATGGCTAGCTAGGATGCACCACTATTGCTTTACATGCTACTGCAGTACAGCTACTAGTTGATTTCTGCATTCCTGGTAGCTACAGCTGTACAACTTGTTCCTTGCTACAGCACGCTGCTGCTGCTTTTATCCCTTGCCGACGTATGCTGCTGCATTACCAAGCAAGCACCTTGCTGCCAGATGCCTGCACCCCAGTTATTTGGACCGGACCGGACCGGGCGGTCCGACCGTAAAAAGACCGAACGAGCCTTTCACTTAAAAGACCGTCCATGCAATTGAACCGCTAAAAACCGGTTGAACCGGCCGGTTTTTTATGAAACCGGTGAACCGGCCGGTTCTGTTTGAACCGCCTGGTTTTGGGAATCACCGTCTGCTGGTGCGTGGACTGGCATGTGATCGTCTCCCCGCGTGTGCAATCGGGCAAGGGGCCCGGACTCGCTCGCTACTTTGCTGCGATGCTGCCTGTTGTTCTGTCACTTCTGTGCGTTTGAGCGTGAGTGCGGGGCGTGCGTGCGTGCGTCTGAGGTACCTTTTTTTGAACCCGTGCGTATGGCACTTGGCTGCAGAACTCCATGGTCCATGCTCCATGCTTTTGCTTTGGACACTTTTTTATTTCAAAATTTAATATATTTTTTCACTGGATCCGTATAATGCATAAATAAATAATATATATATCTTAATCACTTTGACGAGCTCTTCATAGTGATACATTTTATCCCAATATTTGATTTTTTTTTTCAAAAGGAGTATTTATTAAGTTACTATTTTCCTCACACGCCTAGCCTTTCTCAAATTATATCATATATCTCTATATATTTCCATCTGTCAATTAGTAAATATATATATATATATATATATATATATATATATATATATATATATATACCGGTTCAAAGTATTTATTGCCGGTTCGATTTAACCGGTTCAAAATAATTGAACCGACGGTTCAACCGGTTCTAAACGGTCGGACCAATGAACCATTGAACCGACAGCCTCACCGGTTCGATCTCCGGTTCGGTCCTAATAACTTGGGCCTGCACTCTCCTGTAGGATCGGCTTGGCCAATTGTATAGCCAGCTAAGCCGGCTCATTTGCTGCGCCTACGGCACAACCGGCCTACCCGGTTTGGGACCCGGCTAGGCTGGGTTCCCTGCTATTGCCTGATTTGGTCCCCTGCCGAGCCCACAAAATCTGGCTTAGCCAGTTTGGATCCGGCTAAGCCAGTTCGTCTGTTCTAGTCTGACTCCAACTCTATTTGATCGGGGTTTGAACGTGTTTTTTGTTAGAAAACTTGAAGATTACAATCTGAAGTTGTTTTCTATTGGGATAAGACCACCCCCTCTATATATATGAGAGGATCACGGCCGATTGAAGGATTCAACACTCAATCATCAAAAAACACAACATATCTCTATTTTGCCCCAATTTTGTCATTCGATCTTCTACCCTGCTGTCCAGCATGTCTCTCCATGAGATTTGTTGGCTTCCTAGGCGGCCTTGTTAGTCCTAGGAGATCCTCCACGTGCTTCCTCCCAACTGATCCTTCTAGAGGTGGTTTGGGAGCGTTTTCGGTCAAGAATGAGCTCTACATCGGCCTACTGATCTCTAGATCGGTTTTGCCGGTTATGCTGCGACTCTTGCTACTTGTAGGTTGTTCTATAACTTCTTTGGACGTCCAAGGCCCTGCTAGTGTGTTGGCACGGATCGGATTCATTGTCAACACATGGTGTTAATTTTGGCTAACAAATATATGTGTCGGTGCTAGAACTGGTGGTCCTAGTACCAACGAGTGAATTTATGGTGCGTGCTCCCTACTCCGGATGGTGTGCACGATGAACACAGGAATTTATACTGGTTCGGGCTAGAGAAGGCCCTATATCCAGTGGGGGGTGGAAACCTTGTATTATCCTGCACCAAGATGCTTGTAGGTAGGGTGTACAAGCTATGTGAGAGAGGGACGGGGTCCCAAGTCTCGTGGTGATTGAGTGAAGTGCCAATATCGGGCTTGACCGTGTATGCCTCTCGTCTACGGGCCCCTGCCTTCCCCTTTTATAGCCACAAGGGGAAGGTTGGGCCTTACAAGAGATGGTTGTGCTCGTGGCTTGGGTCATGGGCTCCGTCCTCCCTCATCCGAGGTTCCGGAGTGGGCGGACGTCCCCCGACGCGTGACGAGGCAAAGGCGACGCCGCCTCCCCCGTCCCTCAAGGCTTCCGTAATGACGGACGTCCCCTTGGAATTGGTGGAGCGTGTTGGAGGGGGCGCCAGAGCCCTGTAGCTTTGACCCGTCTGGAGGCCGAGGCTCGGGAGGCCTCGGAGCTTGTCACCGTACGAGGAGTGGGTGGAACAGCCACGGATGGTCGCTGGCGCAGTGGTCGCCCAACCCGTGCTCGAGCTCACGGGGGTGGACTGTTGGTTGACTGGAATGGGCGTCCGGTCCACTCCTCGCACGGGGGTGACGTCGGCTGGCGTGAGCTTTAGCGTGATGGACGGCGCCCTGGGGTTCCGGTGACGGGACCTGCCAGAGAGGTTAGGCAGAACAGTGCCTCACAGTGGCGGGCGTGGCCTCCACCGTGGAGGTTTCGTAAGCATGATCACCCGGGTGGGCATGACGGGCGTGCCCCATCCTTTGTCGAGCGCAGGGAGCGCCCCCGACACGGGCCGTGGATGAGCGGTGGTGGTTGTACGTCGAGTCGATGGTACGGCTTTTGACTGCAGGCGGCGTGTCCCGTCCGAGGCTTGGTCGCCAGGGGCTCGGGCAGACGGAGAGCGGTGGCTCGTCCGGGGCCCCATCTTTGTGGTCTCGGGCGGGCGGAGTGCGGTGGCTCGTCCGAGGCCCCATCTTTGGGGCTCGGGCGAGGCGGAGAATCGCCGCCGTCCGAGCCCTTGACGGGTAGGCTCGATGGGTCAGTGGGCCGTGCTCTTGCTCCGCAAATGCGAGTCATAACTCGATAGAGTAATTGGCGTGCCTGTTGGGCCAACTTTTTGCGTTGTTGGGCTTTCCTTAGGGGGCCCTTATTTTGTCCCCGACGGTAGCCCCCCGAGCCTCCGAAGGAGTGGGAGCACTCGTTCGGAGGTTGAGGTCGTGCTTTCTCGGTTGCCATCGACACTTTCCGCAGGGTGCGCGCGGCGCACCCTCGGCTGGTGTAGTTCTCGAGGCCTCGGAGGAGTTTGGGAGACTCCTCCGAGGGCTCGTGCTTAGCTCGCACGGTGTGGTTGTGGGGCTTGTCTCGAGAGCCGTGTTCTCCAATGGGGGCGCGCGAGCGCACCCGCCAGGTGTAGCCCCCGAGGCCTCGGAGGAGTGAGGGCACTCGTCCGAGGGCTTGTGCGTGTTTTTGGTGGACAAACGGTCCGTGCTGTCGAGCCCCCGGGCCCGTCGGCTCGTCCAGGGGGTTCGGCTAGGTTTTTAGGACGTTTTCCCGAATTGGTTCACGTGTTGGGGAAGCCCCCGAGCCCTCGTAGTGACGAGGGGAACCCAATTGGTACTCAGCCGTCAGTTCTTTACGCACCTCAGCTTCCCTTCCGTAGTGAGGAGGGTGGACTTCGTCGTGCTATCGTCGACGAGTGTCGAACACGAATAGATCCGGTGAGCTGTTAACGGGAGGATCCAAGTGAACCGCCTGTGCCCGTTCGCTAGGGGTTGGCCGGGCCGGAGGCGCGGTTCATTAGAGCCTGCACGGTGTGCCCGAGGCGGGGCTCGGGTCCCGTCCGGCCCGGTCCCGAGGGCTCGGTGCTCTCCCCACGCGGGATCCCCCCTACTCCGCTGCCATGCTGGCCTCGGATGCTTTGGGGGGCGGCCCACTTCTTGCGCGGGGCCAGGCTGTATGAGGCCGTCCGAGCTGCCCCTGACTCTGTTGCCCTGAGGTGGCTGTCGAACCCTTGGATGGGCCAGCCTGCGAACCTCTGGACCGTAAGTGGGCTGTCGCCCGGGCTCCTTCGTGGAGAAGGATCCCTGTTTTGCCCCCTGGGTGGGGCGTGGGCGCGTCTTTTCAGGCGGCCAGCGGGATGTGGGCGCAGCGGCCTTGGCGGCCCCACTTTCCCCGTCGTGGCGCTTGCCGTGCACGCGTGTTCGTGGGTCCCACGGGGGATGTGATGTGCGGCACTTGCGTCTTCCGCTGCGGCCACGCTTGCTTGCGAACCCCGCCCTCCGTGGCTCGGATCCTTTGGCGGGCGTCGTGCCGTGCAACGCGTGTGGTGCGCCGAGCCCGTGTGGCTGCGGCCACCCGTGCGGCGTTACCTTGGGTTGTGCGCGGTGTGTAATCAGTAGGCGTATCGTGGGCCCGATACGCCTTAAATGCCGAGGGGGAGTGCGTCGGGTATAAGTACCTGCGCGGCGGCTGCGTAGGCCTTCCTCTCTCGCCTGCTGTTGCTCTTTGCCTTTGCCTTCTCCGCCGCCAGAGAAACTGCCCGAGCTCGCCGGAGAGGAGAAAGAGAGAGTTCCGCGCCATCTTCCTAGCTTTCCCACAGCTTCTTCGATGGCGCCCAAAGGGCCGGCGTCATCGGTGTGGCGGGTTTGGTAGTCTGCTCGGTGACGGAGCCGAGCTGTGGCGCCCCATGCGAGGGGCTCCTGGGCGTCCGGACCGATATCCAGCCGCGGAGTGGATCGTGCCGCCGTCGGACCACCGGTACCCGCGCCCCCCGTCGGGGTACGTCATGAGTTTCACGGCGTTCCACGAGCGCGGGTTCGGGATGCCGATGGGGCGCTTCCTCGCCGCGCTCTCCGAGTACTACGGCACGGAGCTCCACAATCTCGCCCCCAACCGCATCTCCCACGCCATGTCTTCGTGGCGCCAGGCGAGGGCTACCTCGGCATCGACGCCCACCGGGACATGTGGCTCTACTTCTTCGAGGCCACCTTGTTCAAAATCTTCGCCTTGGGGCGGAGAAGGAGAAGGGGAAGGAGAAGGAGAAAGAGAGGGGAAAAGGTTGGCGGTCCCGGCCGGCAACAAGACGCTTGCGGCGCGGTCCAGCACCGCGGGGACTACATCCCCCGACGAGGCTTGCCACCTCGAACCGCGGCTAGCACAGCAAGTGGTTCTACCTTCGCAACGACGGAGGCCTCCTGCTTGCCTACACCGGGAAGGTGTTCGACTCCGAGCCGTCGTCGTGGCGGAAGGAGCTGATCCCCAAGAGGGTGACCCCGCTGAGGAGGGTGTTCACCGCCCTGGCGCGCCTAACCAAGGCGGGTCTGGATGCCTCGGCGGTGATCGCCGGCTTCCACAAGCGGCGCGTGCTGCCGCTCATGCATCGGTGGTACGCGCTGTATGACATGCGGCCCGGCAACCCCTGGGAGGGGACCCGGATGGCGGCCGAGGATCTAGGGTATGCCGAAGTCCTTGACCGGACGAGGCAGGCAGCGTCGGTGGAGCACTCGGAGCTGCTCAAGATCCCGATGCGGCCGGACAAGGACCACATTAGTCTGGTAAGGCCTGCCCCTCCACTCCGACGTGCGTTCCATCCTTCTTTCCCATGCTAATTCCGGTCATCGCTTGCTTTTGGGGCTCGCGGAGAAGCCAAGACGCCGAAGCCCCCCGACGCCTCGGAGAAGAAGGCCAACCGCGAACGCGCGGAGGCGAAGAGGCGTAAGAACGAGAGGCCCCGGCGCCGCAATGCCCGCAAGCGAGGGAGAAGGAGGACTGCCTCGAGGCCAAGCGGGCGGCAGAGCAGGAGGGTCTCCCTCGGGAGGTGACGCCGTCGGACACCACCGAGTACAGCGACGACGACGACGACGGCGAGGAGGAATGGGACGAGGACGAGCTGAACCGCTGCCTGGGGTTGGACCCCCGAGGTGACGTCGCGCGCCGGCGGCGGGGAAGCTCGTTGCCGGCGCCGGCATCCGGAAGGGGTCCGGGGAGAGGCTCGTCTCGGCATCGCCCGACTTGGGGCAGCGCAATGCCCCGGGCGTCCCCCGGGAGGAGGCGCGACGTCGGGGAAAGGATCGCCGAGCCCTCCCTCGCCGAGGCCCGACTCCCGCGGCCGGCTTTGTGTCGCCCGGGAGCGGACCGGAGAGCAAAGCGGGGGGCCTCGGCCGCCGCGAGAGCCCACGCGCGCCCGACGCTCCCCCCCTCGAGTGGGTCCCGTCCGGTGCCAAGATTAAAGTACGCTGGTAAGTGGTGTTCCATACCTTGTCGTCGACTTGAGTGTGTTCACCTCTTTTCCGCTGCCGACCTGTTCTTGTTCTCCTCCGCAGCTTAAAGCGTACGGCCGCGGTGGATGCGGCCCTCGCCCCCCGAGGAAGCAGCAGCGGGGGCCGAGAGCGCGAACCTCGGTTCCGCTGCCGGGACGGCAGCCGGGACCGGCGGAGAGGGAGAAGGCCGCCGAGGTGTCGCCAACCGCGGGCAGTCCTCGGCGACGGAGGCCGAGGCGGTGCGGGCGTCCGCCAGGGGACTGAGGTTGCGCCATGGGCGCCACTGGCCCGAAGGGCCGGTTCCGTCGGGCGCCCCGGCGGAGGAGTCCGCGGCGAGACGACGTGGTGATCCCGGCCGTGTCGGGGCCGGGATGGGACTCCTCGGCCGGCCGAGGGATGGTGGAGGAGCTTAAGGGTGGTCGCCCTTTGCCGATGCAGTCATGGCGGAGGCGGGAGACGACCTCCCCCTCGCTAAGTGGCGGCCACCGGCGCGTGCTGCCTTGGCCTTCGAGGAAGAGGGCCGGGAGGAGCGGGTGACCGAGGCGCCCGCCCGTGGTGTCGTGGGCTCGGCCGACGCGGTGAGCCATCCGCCCAAGGGACCCACCGGCCGGAAGCCGCGCCCAAATTCTTGGAGGCGAGGGGCCTTTGGGCCGGACGACACCAAGGAAGTGAGGGCCCCTGGGTGAGCGTGACGCAGGCGTCCGACCGCCACGAGGAGGCCGCCCCATCCATTCCGGCCGGGGGAGCTGTGCCCGCTTCGGAGTAGCGATCGCTCCACCCTTATTCCCCTCGGGGGCCATTTCCCAGCGATTGACCGGAAAGAGGGAGTGTGTGTTGCAGGACTTGGCGCAGACGTCAAGCAAGAAGTCAGACTTGCTCCGAGCGTCGGCTGGGCTCCACGACCAGTACCTTCAGCAGAAGGGCCTGGTCGCCGAGCTGACGATGGCCGTGTCGGAGAGGGACGCCGAGCTCGAGAAGCTCCATCTTCTCGTTTCCCAGCTGCAGACCGAGGCCTCGACGGCGCGCGAGGACGCCTCCCTTGCTAGGGAGATCGCGGCGGTCATGCCTAGAGCCTCGACCAGCTCCGAGCAGAGAAGGAGGCGATGGTCGCCGAGGCCTCGCGCTCGGCGGACTCCATCAAGTCCCTGTCCGAGAAGCTAGAGGCCTCGGAGGCTGAGCACGTCGTCCTGGCCGAAGAGTACTCCAAAGTGAAGGAGGCGGTCATGCAGGGGATCGGCGAAAACGAGGCTCTTCGCGGCCAGTTGCGAGGTAAGAACCGTGACTGCCCTTCGTGCTTATGTTACTCCGCCCGAGAGCCTAACTCTTGGGTCCTTGCAGACCTACGGGGTAGGGTGACGGAGCTGGAGGAGAGCCTCTCCACGTCGCAGGCTGCCTATAACTCGGCGCAGGCGAGCTCGAGACCCCGACGCTGGAGGCCACGGCCGTCTGTGCCGCGGTGGAGGCCGAGGACGCCGGGCGGAAGCAACCCGGGCGACGCTGGGTGGCCACGGTGCCGCGGCGGGTGGAGATGCGCCGGCCGGAGGCCCTCCGAGTCGGCATGTCGCATACGCTTGCGCGACCATGTCCCACTACCGGCTCAACCTCCCTCGGATTGCCGAGGGGCTTGTCGTGGTCGGAGGAGGAGATGGGACGTGAGGGGCGATGGCCGGGCGCAGCTCGCCGAGGAAGCCGAGGCAAGTGGAGCTCCGCTCACGCTGGTGGAAACCCGCCCCCGCCGCCGTCTCACCCCCTCCGGTGCAGTGGCGGCGCCGAGGCTGTGGACGCCGAGGTCGCAGCCGCCGAAACGCACGGAGGCCGGCGCCGGAGACACTGAGGGCCGTCGGCGCTGGAGCCCAAGCTTCGAGGCCGTGGATGCCGCCGCCCCGGGAAATTAGCGCCCGGACGCCCCCCAAGAGGCCTCGCAGGGGGCCCAAGTGCCCATGTAAATAAAAGTTTATGTTGGCCGGTGTTTATGAAACGCTTTGTGAATCGGCCCGTAGAGGCCTTGTGTTTTTTTTTGTCTTTGGCTCTTTTCGTTATCTCTCGTAGTTCCCATCCGTTTGACTCGTTACTTAGTCATGCGAGGGTACTTTGCAGCCGAGGGTCGCTCTTTATCCGGAGGTAAGGACTGCGTGAGTAGTTGTCGCGGCCCCATTACCCTTTTCGTTTTGAGCGGCCTCCCCGCGGCACTTGGAGCCGTCCCTTGGCTGAGGGCGTCGAGCGGAGGCACCGTAGCGCTTGGGCGTGGGTGGCCTCGTGGCTTGGCCACCTTTGGCCTTCGGACGACCTCGGCTGTGCCTTTTCCTAAGTACGTGAAACCTTCGGGAACGTAGAGTTTACGAAAAAATAGCCAGGAAAGCGAAAAAGATTTTCTAGGGGAGCTTTTTAGGAGGGGGTTCCCCCCTTTCTAGCCCCCGAGGGAGGCTTGGTTTTGGTGAGCCAAAACCAAGTCTCACTGAGTCCTATTGAGGACAAAATGCTGTGACTTGGGTGAACGCCCAAGGACTTAGTTTTATCTATCCAAAGGTACAAAGCGTATGTACAATGCTTGGGAGTTCTAGGGGTAGAAGCGACGTAGCTGTTGGATGTTCCAAGCGTTGTTGAGGACTTCGCCGGCTTCATTGGCGAGCTTGTACGTGCCCGGCTTGAGTACTTCGGCGATGATGAAGGGGCCCTCCCAAGGTGGCGTAAGCTTGTGGCGCCCTCTGTTGTCCTGGCGGAGACGGAGCACCAGATCGCCTTCCTTGAGGTCTCGGGTCCGGATTCGCCGGTCGTGGTAGCGTCGGAGGGACTGCTGGTATCTTGCCGAGTGTAGGAGGGCTGCGTCCCTCGCTTCCTCGAGCATGTCCAGCGAATCCTCCCGAGCCGTTTGGTTGCGGGCCTCGTCGTAGGCCTTGAGTCTCGGGGATCCGAACTCCAAGTCGGTGGGCAAAATGGCCTCAGCGCCGTACACCAGGAAGAAGGGCGTGAACCCCGTGGCCCGGCTCGTCGTCGTCCTGAGGCTCCAGAGGACCGAGGGGAGCTCGTCGAGCCATCTTTTGCTAAACTTGTTGAGCTTGTTGAAGATCCGAGGCTTGAGCCCTTGCAATATCATCCCGTTGGCCCGCTCCACTTGCCCGTTCGTTTGAGGGTGCGCCACCGAGGACCAAACGATGCGTATCTGGTGCTCGTCGCAGAAGTCTCAGAACTTTGCCCCCGTGAACTGTGTCCCGTGGTCGGTGAAGATGGAGTTCGGGACTCCGAAGCGGTGGATGACATCGGTGAAGAAGAGCACCGCCTGCGCGGACCGGATGTTGGTGACAGGGCGCGCCTCGATCCACTTGGAGAACTTGTCGATGGTGACAAGCAGATGGGTGAAGCCCCCGGGCGCCTTCTTGAGAGGTCCTACCAAATCCAAACCCCACACGGCGAAAGGCCACGTGATTGGGATGGTCCAGGCGCTGAGCCGGCAGATGCGTTTGGGGAGCGTAATACCGCGCCCTTCACAGTGCGTACCACCTCGGTGGCGTCGGCGACCACGGTTGGCCCGATAGAACCCCCGGTCGGAAAGCGCTGCCCGACGAGGGAGCGGGGGAGCGGCATGGTGGCCGCGGACACCGGCATGGATTTCGTGGACTAGGGGCGAGGCCCTCCTCGGCCGTGATGCACCGGCCGCAGGACCCCCCCGAGGGGCTTCGCTTGTAGAGGTCGTCCTCGATGACGACGAAGGACTTCGCTCTTCTCGCGACGGCCTGCCACGATTGAAGTCCTCGGGGAGGGTTCCCCGGATGATCCAATCGAGGTATGGCTTTCTCCAGTCCGGCTTGGGGTCGGCTTCCGGGTCCTCCCCGTCGATCTCCATAACCTCGGGATTTGACGCCGAGGACACCTCGGAGGCCGAGGATGCCTCGATCGCGGAGGGGGCCTCGGACATCCCCTCAGCCCCCGAAAGGGGGTCGGAGCGATTTTCCGAGGCCTCCTCCTGTCCGCCGAGCGTGACGGAGGGAGCCGCGAGGTCTTTGGTGAAGACGTCGGGGGGAACCGGGGCTCTTCCGGCGGCGATCTTGGCGAGCTCGTCGGCGGCCTCGTTGTACTTCCGGACGACGTGGTTGAGCTCGAGGCCGTCGAACTTGTCCTCTAGGGCGCGCACTGCCCTGTAGTACGCGTCCATCTTGGGGTCATGGCGGCTCAAGTCCTTCATGACCTGGTCGATGACGAGCTGCGAGTCCGCTCGGACGTCGAGGCGCTTGATGCCGAGTTCGATGGCGATCTTCAACCCGTTGAGTAGGCCTTCGTATTCCGCCATGTTGTTCGATGCTGGGAAGTGGAGGCGGATTACGTATCGCATGTGCACCCCGAGGGGAGAGACGAAGAGGAGGCCGGCGCCGGCCCCGGTCTTCATCAAGGACCCGTCGAAGTACATCGTCCAGCACTCCGCCTGGAGCTGGGGCGGTGGTAGCTGAGTGTCGGTCCACTCGGCGAGGAAATCGGCCAAGACTTGAGATTTGATGGCCTTTCTCGGCGCGTAGGAGAGGGTCTCTCCCATGAGCTCGACGGACCACTTGGCGACCCGCCCTGAGACCTCCCGATTTTGGAGGATCTCCCCCAACGGGAAGGAGGAGACCACCGTCACGGGGTGGGCGTCGAAGTAGTGCCGGAGCTTGCGCCGAGTCAGGACCACCGCGTAGAGCAGCTTTTGGATCTGTGGGTAGCGAATCTTGGTCTCGGACAGCACCTCGCTGATGTTGACCGGCCTCTGGACCGGCAGTGCGTGGCCCTCCTCCTGCCTTTCGACGACGATGGCCGTGCTGACCACCTGGGTGGTCGCAGCGACGTATAGGAGGAGAGGTTCACCTTCTGTGGGCGGGACGAGGATTGGCTGGTGAGGGCAGCCTTGAGCTTGTCCAGGGCCCCCTGGGCCTCGGTGGTCCAAGAGAAGCGCTCGGTCTTCCTCAAGAGGCGGTACAGGGGCAAGCCCTTCTCGCCGAGCCGTGAAATGAAGCGGCCGAGGCCGCGAGGGCAGCCCATGACTTCGTTGTACGCCCTTCAGATCCTTGATCGGCCCCATGCTCGTCACCGCGGTCACTTTCTCCCAAGTTGGGCTCGATGCCGCGTTTGGAGACGATGAACCCCAAGAGCATGCCTCGGGGGACTCCGAAGACGCACTTCTCGGGGTTAAGCTTGACGCTCTTGGCGTTGAGGCACTGGAAAGCGATCTCAAGGTCGGAGATAAGGTCGTCAGCTCGCTTGGTCTTGACCACGATGTCGTCGACGTAGGCTTCTACCGTCTCACCGATATGGTCGCCGAAAACGCCCCGCATGCACCGGCTGGTATGTGGCCCCTGCGTTCGAGATACGAAGGGCATTGTCACGTAGCAATACATGCCGAAGGGCGTGATGAAAGACGTCGCGAGCTGGTCGGACTCTTTCATCTTTATTTGGTGGTAGCCGGAGTAGGCGTCAAGGAAGGATAGAAGTTCACACCCCGAGGTGGAGTCGACTATCTGATCGATTCGTGGTAAAGGAAAAGGAACTTTCGGACATGCTTTATTTAAACTAGTATAATCTACACACATCCTCCATTTCCCACTCTTCTTCCTAACCAGTACAGCATTAGATAACCACTCAGGGTGGAACACTTCCTTGATGAACCCGTCCGCCAAAAGCTTGTTCACCTCCTCGCCGATGGCCCTGCGCTTCTCCTCGTCGAATCGGCGTAGCCGCTGCTTCACCGGTCTGGATCCGGCCCGGATGTCAAGGGAGTACTCGGCGACATCCCTCGGAATGCCTGGCATGTCTGAGGGACTCCACGCGAAGATGTTGATGTTCGCGCGGAGAAAGTCGACGAGCACTGCTTCCTATTTGGGGTTGAGGGAGTCGCAGATCTTCACCGTCTTGCCGGACGAGGTCGAGGGGTCGACCGGGACTTCCTTCACCCCGTCGGACGGCTCGAAGGTGCCTCTGTGGCGCTTGGAGTCGAGGGCCTTGGAGACAGCCATGGCCTCAGCGTGCTCGATGGCTTCCACGTCGCAGTTAAACGCGTGCTCGTAGGAAGAGCCGACGGTGATGACGCCGTTAGGGCCTGGCATCTTGAGGAGGAGGTACGTGTAGTTCGGGACCGCCATGAACTTCGCGTACGCAGGACGTTCGAGGATGCCGTGATAGGTTCCCCGGAAATCAACCACGTCGAAGGTGATGACCTCCTTGCG
The DNA here is from genome assembly GCA_015844335.1 of Chrysopogon serrulatus. Classification (NCBI taxonomy): domain Eukaryota; kingdom Viridiplantae; phylum Streptophyta; class Magnoliopsida; order Poales; family Poaceae; genus Chrysopogon; species Chrysopogon serrulatus. The sequence goes on along the minus strand of JADLZL010003778.1, from coordinate 397,954 downwards.
GTAGTTTGACGGTGTTCCGAAGACGACGGGGAGATCGATCTGCCCGAGGGGCCAAACACGCTTGCCTGGCACGATGCCTTGGAAGGGGGAGTTGGAGGCTCGGAGGTGCGGGCGCTCCATCCCCATCAGGCTGAGGGTCTCGGAGTAGAGGATGTTGAGGGCGCTGCCACCGTCCATTAGCACCTTGGTGAGCCGAACGTTGCCCATGACAGGATCCACCACGAGCGGGTACCTCCCAGGGTTCGGCACGTAGAGCGGGTGATCGTTGAGGCCATAAGTGATGGCCTCGGCCGACCACGGTAGGTACTGCGGCGTGGCGGGGCGCACTAAGAACACCTCTCGACGCTCGCGTTTGATCCGACGCGGGGAAAGGTTCGCCGGGAGGCCTCCGATGATCATGAAGACATCGTGGACCATCGAGAAGCCGTCGTCCTTGTCCTCATCCTCCTTCTCCTTCCTCTTCTTGTCCTCGGGCGGGGGGCAGTAGAACCCGGCCGGGCCAAGTCACACTCCCCCATGGTGTGCTTGACTGGGAACTTGTGGAAGGGGCACGGCTTCTTCAGCATGTCGTCGAACGCCCCGGGTCCCGGGAGGCCTCGGGGTGCCTTGCGGTCGGCCGCAGCGACGAGATCATCCTCGGAGTCCTCCTCCTTCTTGCTTGGCTTCCCCCTTCGCTTGCCCTTCTTGTTCTTCTTCTGGTTGCGGGTCGCTGTTCCGCTGGCTTCTTCGTTCTTCCGCTTGTCCTTGTTGTTGGCGCCGCGAAAGATGGCCCCCACTGCTTCCTCGCCAGAGGCAAAGTTCGTGGCTACCTCGAACAGCTCGTTGGCGGTGGAGGGCATCTTCCGACCCAGCTCGTGGACTAGCTCCTTACAGGTTGTCCCGTCGAGGAACGCGCTGATGATGGCGGCGCCGGCCACGTTGGGAAGCTCGGTGCACTTCTTGGAGAAGCGGCGAATGAAGTCGCGGAGCGACTCGCCGGACCTCTGGCGGCAGCTGCGGAGATCCCAGGAGTTCCCAGCGCGCACGTATGTGCCCCCGGAAGTTTCCCTTACAAAGCCTTGACCAGGGTCGGCCCGGTCGAAGATCGTGTGGGGCGGGAAGGTGCTCCAACCAGGCCCGAGCGGCGTCGCCCGATGATGAAGAGGAAGGTTGCGGATGATGAGCCGGTCGTCGTCCGCCCCGCCCAGCTGGCAGGCTAGGCGGTAGTCGTTGAGCCAAACCTCGGGGTTTGTTTCTCCCGAGTATTTGGTGAGGTTGGCGGGCTGGCGAAACCGAAATGGGAACCGAGCGCTTCACGGATTGCCCTGGCCAAGGCGCGAGGCCGGGGTGTCCGCGTCGTCGCGGTCCTCGTCGGCCTGTCGCGCTGCCGCCCCTGGCCGGGTAGCGGTCGTACGTCGCCAGCTCTCGCCTCCCTCACGCGATGTTGCGTGCGTCACCGTCGTTGAGGCTGCCCGGTGGTTGTCACTGGATGCGCTCGCGAGCCGGCCTTCGCGAGGATCTGGTGGGCGAGGCCTCGCGCTCCTCCCGGGGACGCCCCGCGGGTTCCTCGTCCCTCACGAGCATGGGGCGCGAGGCGGAGCTCGGCTCTTGGGCTGCGGCGTCTCGATGTAGTCCCGCATCTCGTTGTGAATGCGGCGCCCTTCACAGGGTGGAGGGCTCCGGCATTGCTCGGAGGAGCATGGCCGCGGGCGGCCCGGCGCCGTTTTTGGCTCGCCTTATTTGAAGACGGGAGGCCGCTCGCCCCCTTCGTCGTTGGCGATCTTCTCGTGGGGCGTCAGCGGGCGTCTTTGTCGTGCCGCGAGGCTTAGGTTGGCCTTCGCGCTCGGCGCGCATCTATCTTCTGCCGTAGGGCGAAGACGATCGTGGTCGAGCTTGGCCCCTGAGGTCACGGATCTGCTCGACGGTGTGTCGACGTGGCTCGCGAGGCATGGCTGCCGGGTCCTCCACCCTCGGAGTGGCTGCAGGCGGCGGGGTCCGTCGCTCCTAGCCTGGTGGACGGGAAGCACTTGGATCCACCGGGGTAGCAACCACCGGGGCGGTCCTGGCGGCGTGCCTAGGATCACGGTCTCGGTCTCCGTCGTCGCTGTCGCGGCTGCCGGTGCCGAGGTCTTCAATCTCCACGTTGAAGCACTCGCGAGTCGGGTCGTACATGTCGTCCGGGGAGTCGGAGTCGGGGTAGCCGAAGGCGAAAGCGTGTTCCGGGATGAACCCCCTAGGCTCCGTATCCTCGAGGTAGCGCCGGATCGGGTGGATGTAGCGCGTGCCGGAATGGCGTCGCTGCTCCTCCCGCTCGACGTACTCCTCGTAGGCGTGGATGGATCCGTCGGGGATGTCCGTCGGGTGCTCCGTGGAGCGCCGCCGGCGGCGTGGACACCTCCTCCGGCTCCCATGGCGGTGGAGACCAACGCTGCGCTCAGAAGCCCGGCGGCATTGGCCATGCCAAACGGCCGGCGTGGTGGCGGCGGGGTGGCGTTCCCTCGGCGGGCGTCGCCCGACCCACAGCGCCGCAAGGTCCTCCTCCGGACGGCCGCGTCGTGGTGCGTCCGTCGCACTCGGCGGGAGCGTGCGGCATGGCGCCTCTGCGCCGGGCCGGCGATAGGTCCACCCGCCTCATCGGAGGTCCACGAACTCCGGCCGGGAGGAGTTCCATGTCGTCTTGGACACCGGTCGACACGAACTCAAGCTCACCGAACCGGATCGGGGGTCCCCCCGCCCGGTGGCTGGAGCGGAGAGGAGTTGGGGCCGAGAAGCCACCCCGGTGTCGTCGCGTCTGGCGGCCATCCGAAGGTTTGGCGGGAAAAGAAACGAAACACGCACAGAGCCCCTACCTGGCGCGCCAACTGTCGGTGCTAGAACTAGTGGTCCTAGTACCAACGAGTGAATTTATGGTGCGTGCTCCCTACTCCGGATGGTGTGCAAGATGAACACAGGAATTTATACTGGTTCGGGCTAGAGAAGGCCCTACGTCCAGTGGGGGTGGAAACCTTGTATTATCCTGCACCAAGGTGCTTGTAAGTAGGGTGTACAAGCTATGTGAGAGAGGGACGGGGTCCCAAGTCTCGTGGTGATTGAGTGAAGTGCCAATATCGGGCTTGACCGTGTATGCCTCTCGTCTACGGGCCCCTGCCTTCCCCTTTTATAGCCACAAGGGGAAGGTTGGGCCTTACAAGAGATGGTTGTGCTCGTGGCTGGGTCATGGGCTCCTGTTCTCCCTCATCCGAGGTCCGGAGTGGGCGGACTGTCCCGGCACGTGACGAGGCAGTGCGACGTCACCTTCTCATCCCTATTTTCCAGAATGACGGACGTCCCTGTTGGAATTGGTGGAGCGCGTTGGAGGGGGCGCCAGAGCCCTGTAGCTTTGACCCGTCTGGAGGCCGAGGGTCGGGAGGCCTCGGAGCTTGTCGCCGCATTTAGTGGGGTGGAACAAAATTGGGGATGGTCGCTGGCGCAGCGGTCGCCCATCCCGTGCTCAGAGCTCACGGGGTGGACTGTTGGTTGACTGGAATGGGCGTCCGGTCCACTCCTGCACGGGGGGTGACGTCGGCTGGCGTGAGCTTTGGCGTGATGGACGGCGCCCTGGGGTTCCGGTGACGGGACCTGTCAGAGAGGTTAGGCAGAACAGTGCCTCACAGTGGCGGGCGTGGCCTCCACTGTGGAGGTTTCGTAAGCATGATCACCCGGCGTGGGCCGCGACAGGGCGGTGCCCATCCTTTGTCAGAGCAGGGAGCGCTCCTGACACGGGCTATGGATGAGCGGTGGTGGTTGTACGTCGAGTCGATGGTACGGCTTTGACTCTAGGCGGCGCGTCCGTCCCGAGGCTTGGTCGCCGGGGCTCGGGCGGGGCGGAGAGCGGTGGCTCGTCCGGGGCCCCTTTGTGGAGGCTCGGGCGAGGCGGAGTGCGGTGGCTCGTCCGAGGCCCCATCTTTGGGGGCTCGGGCGCGGCGGAGAATCGCCGCCGTCCGAGCCCCTTAACGGGTAGGCTCGGATGGGCCGTGGGCGTGCTCTTGCTCCAAATCACAGAGTCATAACTCGAATAGAGTAATTGGCGGGCTGTTGGGCCAACTTTTGTGTTTGTTGGGCTTTCCTTAGGGGCCCTTATTTTGGTCCCCGACAATATGAATATGTGATTCATGCAGTTTGAACCAAGTCCAGCGCGGCCTTTGGTGATACTATTGTGCTGTTTGGTTGGCAAATGTAAACGCAAACGTTAATGCAATTGAATTACACTGGGACCATAAACAATGAATTAGATCGCAGTCATTGTTTGGATTTGGACCGTAATGGAATCAGCTGGGGTGCAGAAGCTCCACTTGCACACCAAAGGCATGACGAACGCTAAGCAACAGACTTCAGGAAGCGACGAACCCGATCCTGGGGCTACTCCCCACTACTATATAATCGACATTCAGTGCCAGCAATATTTGTGCTGGTTTTTGGAGAATCGGTACTGATATCTCTACAGTGCCAGTTATATGCTTCAAAATAAAAAACATGCCTGGCAGCAACAACAACCGGCACTGAAGGTCCACATCACTGCCGATTTGTGGACGAAACCAACACTAGTGCGGAGTTCAAATATGACTGCTGGCTCTAGCCAAGAACCAACATTGATATTGGGCTATCAATGGCGATTTTAGCCACAAACCACCACCGATGGCACCGCCTCGGATCTGAGGTGATCGGTGACGGTTTTAGCCACAAACCGCCACTAATGTGATCTGCTAGATGCCAAATATTAAAAATAAAGCATAAAAAATAATGGATTTTGGAAAGATGACCAAAATAAATATTGTAGAACTCATCAAGATCTATAACTTTTATTTTAGTCATTTTCTTATCCGACAAAGTGATAGTAAAGTTGTTCATAAATTTTACATCTCTCTTTTATACTTTAGAAAACTATGTGAGAAATATGTAAGATTCGTAAACAATATCACTATCACTTTATTGAATGAAGAAATGACCAATAAAAGTTTTAGATCTTGATAAGTTGCACAATTTTGTTATTCAAAACTTTTCCGACTAAAATCATTTAGACCTTCAAAATAATGTTTGAAGTAATTAATTTTTGAAATTCAAATTTCAAGCTGGTAAAACAAAGTCGTATGAAAAAATAACCAAAATAAAAATTATAGATCTTGAAATTTTTAGAACTTTGTAGTTGACAATCTTTTCATTTGAATTTAATTTTCTTATATAAAACTATGTTTGAATGTCTCAAATTTGAAATTTAAAATTTTGAAATGAGCTTTTTAAATGACCTTGGATGGACAAAGGGCTAAAACAAACATTGTAGAACTCAAAAATTTATGAAATTTTATAGTTGACAACCTTTTGACTTGAAATCATCTTATCAAAGAAAATCACGTTTGACTTTCTCAAATCTGAAATTTGACTTTTTAAATAATCTTGGATGGAGAAATGACCAACATGAAAGTTGTTGATCTCAAAAAGTTATGAAACTTTGTAGTTGACAATTTTTATTTGAATTCATTTAGGGTCTCAAATACTCAATTTGTACTCGGTTTAGAATAATATGAGGAGATACAAAACGATACAAAACAAGTTATAGTCACGAGTGACATTGTGGTGAAATGGTAGAGCAAGGTACGCGCGAAGGGGAGGTTGCAGGTTCAAATCTAGCCGCATGTGCATGATCCGATGTGAAAAAATAAGTGACTTGAGAAAATGGCAGACAGCTAGCTAGTAGGGGGTCCCTTCCTAGATGAAAAATATTTGTTGCTATTTTTAGATTTAAAAATTATAATTTTTAAAAACCGCATCACTGGCGGTTCGGTTCTAGAACCGCCATTGATGGTCATCAGTAGCGGTTTGAAAGAACCGCCACTGATGATAATGCCACATCACTGTTGCTTTGGCCATGACGGTTCAAAATCTGACACTAAAGAAGGGTTTTGAACTGCCGCTGATGTGAATATCTAGAGTAGTGCCCCCGACGAGTAGCATGTGTAGGTCCACCACCTCCCCCCTGCCACATCGGCCCTTGGTTTGCAGGGCACTGGTCGCTTGTCGCTTTCCGGCGGCAGCTCCACGTCTTCATCGTCATTGAAGCGAATCGTCCAACCACACTACCAGCCTCCGGCAGCGCCGTAGCAGCTAGGCGCGGCATTAGGTGCCGCAAGTATCATCTCCTCCTCCTTAACGACACAGGATGGTGGCGGCGGCGGCGTAGAATCCAGACCCGAGCTTGTCCCCAGTGGCCGATGGGGGTGGGAAGGATGAATAGATCTTGAAGCGCCTCGTTGCGTCGACCATGCATGCATCTATGAAATCATGATGCGAGGAAGAAGTGATCGGCTGCAGCTACGAAATTGCGATGCGAGGAAGAAGCGGTCGGTTGTATCTACGAAGTGCGAAGCGAGGAAGAAGTAGTCGGATCCTATAGCGGCGGCGGCACATCATCACGGATAATAAGGGATTGCGGAGGGCATGTAACAGATTGTATAGAGTCGAGGTAGCTGTGCATGCGCCGCAAGTCAGGTAACAGGGTCCGGCCGCACATCCACGATCCTATTACCTGTCCCCTCGGGGCGGGCCACAAGCCACGCTCAAAGGGTCCGCCAAGCGCCGCATGGAGGCTGGGCGCGCCGCCCGCGGGGCCGGGCCACGAGCCCGCTGCGTCCTGGCTGCGCCGCCGCGCCGCCTCGGGCGTCCCACGAAGCCGCGCTGGGCGGACGAACGTGCCGCACCCTAGAGGCTGTCCACGCCGCGCCTGTAGGTCCTCGATCGATGTGGGGGTCGAGCACAGAGTCGAGGTAGTTGTGCATGTGCATGCCGACGGCGAGCAGCACGCGCTTCATTACGGCATCGATATGCACTATATGCTCCTCGCGGAGGTCCAACAGGCTGAAGGTGCTCCGCTATGTGGCGCGCGGCTGGCCGGTGGGTTGGTACGGGGTGGCGCAGCTCTATGGTTTGTCGAGCTCGCTGACAACGCTTGCAACCCCTTCCAGCACGCATGCGCGCGACTCTGCACGAGCATCCGGAGCGAGCTGCAGAGGGAACTCTAGCTTTGCTAGCTTGATGACCTCATCGTGAAGTCATGCTCACACCTTATATGGCCATTTTCCTTTAGAAAAATAAATTTAAAATACTTTACACTACTACCGAAAAGATTAACCAAGGCGGTTTTTTGGGATTAACCAAGGCGGTTTTTGCAACCGCCTCGGAGGGAAGGTCACAGTAAATGGGAAGTATTTTCCAAGGCGTTTTGCTGCCCGCCTCGGTTAATCGCAAAAAAAACAAAAAAAATTGAAAAAGCCCATCCGAAACCCTAATGGGCCTGGATCTGGGCCGTCCCTGCACGTCGTCGCCGCCGCCGCTCTTCCATCCGCAGCTCGCCGCTGCCACTAGCAGCCGGATCCGGCCAGATCTGGCTCGCAATCGTCGGAGAGGCGGGGCAGCCCCGCCGCCTGGTCGAGGAAGAGCCGGGGGAATGCTCGAGGGAGCTCACCTGTATCCACCGCCCGGGGCTCGCATCACCAGCCCGCCGCTGCCGCCGCCCGCTCCTTCGCCGCCGCCGCGCGCGCGGCGCAGCTCCTCGCGAGCCGCCGCCCTCCTCCCCGGCCGCCGCGCCAGCGCCGCTACCGTGACCCCAGCCGCCCACTCCGCGCGCCGCCGCACGCGCCACGGCCGCTCCTCGCGCCGCCGCCCGCCTCCCAGCGGCCGCGGCTTCCGCAGCCGGCCCGCGCCCGCCACGGCTCCTCGGCGCCCGAGGCCTCCCCGTGACGGGTAGGCGAGGGCCATGCCGTGGAGGGAGGGAGGGAGAGAGCTATGGGGGGAGGGGGAGACCGAGAGCCTGTGGGGAGGGGAAACCGAGAGAGCTGCGCCGTCGGGCTGATGGCCGGGAGAGGGAGGAAAGAGTGAGAGAGGAAACCCTAAGTCTGGTTTATATACTACGACGAAATTGGGCTGCCCTGGGCTGATATGTTGGGCCTGATTTACCGCGACGGTTACAAATAGAATATCCGCCTCGGTTAATTATTAACCGAGACGGTTATTTTAGAATAACCGCCTTGGTTAATATACATTAACCGAGGCGGTTTTGTTATAAAAACCGCCCCGGTTAACCGAGGCGGTTGCTGCGCCGGAGGCATTGCCTCGGTTGGAACTGATTAACCGAGGCGGTTTTTTGCTAAAACCGCCTCCGAGCTCAATTTTGAAGTGCCTTGCAAAATCTTTTGTGTAGTAGTGTTAGAAACACTTATACCAGCGATGAACCTCCAGTGTCCCAGGGCCGCGCCTGCAAGGGTGCCGGCTAGCGGCGGCCCAGGCGCCCGTACCGTATGCCAAAGACGCGGAACAGCGTTGCGCCCCATGAGCGGTTCAGATGCCAAAGACGCCCGGCGCCCGTCGCGTCATCGTCGATGCAGCAGGGGGTGAGGCCCACGGTGGCACTCGGCGGTTAGAGTGCCGCCGTGGCCTGTATCCACGCAAGGCGCCAGCACACCGCACAGTCTTAGAGCATAGGCGTGCACCTATGCGCATAGCGTGCTGGCACCTTGCGTGCGTCCCACGCCTGGCGCCAGCGGCGAGCTTCGCGCCCGCCCATGGCGCGCCCATGGCAGCCGCAGCCCCACTAAAGGGCAAGGTGGTCCTTTCACCCATCTGATTGACACCGTTAGTCATGAAAACGAACGGAATGGCGTAGAGGAAAAACAAAGATGAACGATGGCACACAGGTTCGATTGAACTTTCGAGTGGCACACGTTTGGTGTAACTTTTTTAATAGCACACAGGTAAAAAGCTCATTGTATAGGGCTGTAATAGGATTGTATCTAATAACGGAACGTGTCCAACCAAACATCAGTAATGATATCCATTACCCTCTGTAATCCTATTAGGTTACATTTGGTTGAACCAAACAACATCTATGGTGCTGCCCCATCACTGTCCCATTCATACAGTGGGCACTTTGAGGTAGCGGCAAGCGCAACAAACTCTGATAGTGGCTGAATCGTTGCTTTTAGAAGGCAGGCGGATCCACGAATGGTGGTCCTGGCGAGACGACGATGGAAATATTTCAACTGCTTTAGTTAATATATACTCCCTCCGTCCCTATTTAGATGTCGCCGTGGGATGCGTCTTACAAAGTTTGACTTGATTTATAAAAAAATACGTACAACATTTATATCTTTAAATAATTTTGTTAAAAAACTAGATCCAAAGATCTTTCCAATGATACTAATTATGATACTTATTGATGATATTTATTATTTATTAAAATTACCGGTATTTGTGTCTCGGGAAACGAAACGACAAGTATTTAGAGATGGGGGGAGTACGAGGAATTTAGAGCAAGCATATCAATTTTGTTCAGTACTGGGCAGAATGGTCCCTATGTGACTTTGTTTCGTACTGTCCCATCTGTTGAGTCCAGCCGTATTGATATTAAATAAAAACTCAAGTAACGTATCAATTAATGTGCAGTTTTAATTATCTTGTTAAGCCAAATAATATTTTCATCACACTTTATTTATTTCTAGAAATGATTCTAGCTAAAGTTATATATATAAATACTAGTTAACCCCCCGCGCTCCACAACGGTGCATAGGTATATATGGGCAAGGAAAAAGTGCATTGAAAGGTTGAAGTGGCACATTCTTTTTGTAGGGAGGTGAAAATTTGGAATTGACCAATGAAAGATGTTAGAGCTCAAATAAATTGAGAGATATAGGACTTACTTTTCGGAGACTATTGGAATTATCATATGCATTGATGAGTTCATGACTCATGAGGGTAACAATACAATTTTTTGCACTAAAATAAACTACGAAGACAGTGCAAAAATAATAATAGAAGTATACAGACTCACAACCGGAGGTCACCGTATATATGGAACGAAAAATAAACTGCCTTTTCCAAAAAAAAAAAGGCATGGAACATAATAGTTTGTAGAGGCTGCAAAGACTGTGATGTCTAAGAGGAGGGTGAATTAGGCAACTTAAAAATCTAGTTCTAAACTATGGCTTCTTTTTTTAACCTTTGCAAAAACCTATGCAAGAAAGTAAACTATCTAAAAGTGCGCTATGGTTTTGCGAAGAGTGTTATTATCTCTACCATAAAGGAACTATACAACCAAGGTTTCAATCCTATCAACTAAGCTAGGAAGATAAAGCACATAACCTAAGCAAACAACGTAAATACGGAAGCTAAAGTGAGATAGATATGTAGATTCCCATCGATGACTGGTATTTTTACCGAGGTATCGATAAATGTGCAAGCTTCTACCTAGTCCTCGATGGACCCACTCAAAAGGAATCCCTCGCAAGGGACAACCTCACGGGTAACTCTGTGGATGCCTTGGACCTTTTCCATTCCCAAGTGGGCTCTAATGTGCCTTTTGGCAAGCCTCTCCCATATAGCTCCTCGTCTCCACTATCAAGCTTTCAGCTGAGCCACTGTGGCCCTTTTTCCCTTTGGTATACGGTGGCAGCCACACCACAAACACAGTTGAGATGTGGTCTCGCTAGGCTACAAGCTTCGCAGAGTCAAACATGGTACACACAAACACCTTTGATCATGAGATATGTAAAGCTCACTAAACACTAGACCTAACACCTAGAGCAAGTACAAATCGGTGGTCTAATTAACTTAGCGTTTCACAAAGCACCTACGCTAATCACCTAATATTTCACTATGCACTTAGTGGTGAGTCACAACACTATCCTATGTTCGGCACACTACAACAACACTCATTTGGCCTGTTGGGATCCTATTTATGAGCCGTAAGTCCAAACTAGTCTTGATAAATACTTCTACGTACCATGAGACCCAAGTCATGGGACCATCAGACCATTACTATTCATAGGTCCGATGCCCCCAATGGCCGAATTTAGGTGACCATCGAGTTGACCGTGGTAGCACCATTGCGGCTGACATATGGGTCAATCTCTTGAACGGTCTGACTCTCTCTCTAGACTCAGACCGACGCAATTTTCTCTCTAAGAACCATTCTGGACATTATACGACCGTGCTGAGATGGTTGGGTGCTTTACTGTTCAGATGGGTCCAACGTCCCTTTTTCCTCTCTAGACACTGTAGGACCGTAGGGAGATGGTCCGACGCATTACTGTTCAAGGGTCCGGTGCCCCTATTCTTTCTTCTTTTCAAATTTAATTCCTCACGATCTTTGTGTCCGGCTTGCTTCCTTCCATTGGCTAGGACTTGCTTGATCTTCTAGGTCTTCCATGATGCTTCTAAGGTTTTGCTTGAGGTTTTGATCATCGGATCACCATGTCACCTTCATTCAAGTCATGTTTGCACCCTTTTGACTATAAAACAAACATTAGCAGATAACTCATTAGTCTAACTTGGTTGTGTTCATCATTAAACACCAAAATCAAACTAAATGTGCCGATGGTCTATTTTCTTTACAATCTCTCCATTTGTAGTGCTTGATGACAACACAACCAAAGCAAGCAAATAATAGATACAAGAATTAAAAAGCAATCTACTTGCTAGGATGCAACACAAAGGAAAGATTATTTGATGCTAAAAGATACCAATTCAGACGATCATTGAAAACTTATATTGCCCTTGCCAATGTCCCTTTATGTGGTATTATGGACTCGAGCCTCCCCCTAACTCTATAATTCACTTTCTCCCTTGGACCATTTCCCAAAATGGAGGTCTCCCCCCTATTTATCTTTACAATTCTCCTGTAGGAATTTTGGTGAACATTGCTTTGATTGATGTGAAGGTTTGTGTTGTTTTACTCCCTCGGACCGCAAAAAATATAATTCTAGTATAGTGCCATATTTTTAATATCTTAAGATTGACAATTATAGATAAAAAGAATATATATTTATAATAAATTAATTTGGTGCTATAAATATAAATACCATTCACCGAGGCCTTAGTCAAACATGAATCACTTTAATTAGCACGGAAATCATAATTATATTTCTTAGGAGAGGCAGTACATAGGTCATTGAAATACATTTTCATGCACTTTTATATGTGTTTATATCAACTACTCTCTCCATCCTAAATTATAAGAATCTTGAAGAGTCAAACTTTTTTAAGTTTGACCAAAATTATAGAAAAAGATATAAAGATTTATGATATCAAATAGGTATACAATAAAAATATAAGTAATGAAGAATCTAATGATACTTAGTGTTATAAATGTTATTATTTTATTATATAAATTTGATTAAACTTGAAAAACTGACTCTCCGAATTCTTAGAATGCCTTATAATTTGAGACAGAGAGAGTAGATTCTATAAAATACTAACTGTCTAATGGTATAACATTCTACAGATTGGTTTGTAAGAATGTACGGTTTGGCAACCTCTTACCTTGCTTCCCAAAAAGCTAACGCAAAACATGAACGTTAGGTAGCATCATTTCACATGTTCAGGCATTCCAAGAAAGCAACCCTCTCGGTTGGTTGAACAGAGCGAATACAAATACTAGATAAATAATAACAAATCAAGGTTGGTTGTACAGAGCGAATACAAATACTAGATAAATAATAATAAATCAAGGTTTCTTGTACACAAAAAGCAACCCTCTACAGCCTAAAAAACTAACCACCAGAATGCACTTTCGGAAGCTATGGTTTCTTTCATCTCTTTTCCGTCTTGAACATTCAAGAACAAACTATTTCTCAATGCCTCCAGTGACCAAATGATATAAACTGGACAAGCTAGATACAGCACAAGTTCCAAGTGTAATGACTTCCCTCAAGTTTGAGCCTGGTTAGCAGGCATTAATGAAGGAAGATGCTGATTATCAAGTAACCTTGTTTTCATTGGGCTAACTACAATACCTGACAGGCTGACCATTGACCTTCAAAGCTGTTCGTGATCCAGAACTGTAGAGAGCCTCTTGTTGTGCCAGATCGTGGTTCCTCATTTATATATGACAAAAAAGACCTCACCATTTGTCAATGGTACTTCCTTGATGTGTTGTATGTGCTGAATGAATCTGAATCTGATATAGTGAAATCATCACATCTCCATCTTTCTAGCTGTTGGTGAAGACCCATCTCGCTTGTCCCAACCTCCTCATCGTCATCAACAATATTCGTTGGCTTCCACTGATCCACTAGGCTGGAAAGCCTGTTCACACAGTGGCACATGTCTGGCCGCTGGTATGGTTCCCGTGCCGTGCAATGTCGAGCAAGATCAGCAACCTCCAGCAAGCTGTTCCAAGATTCAGCACTAAGCTCCAGGGTGGGGTCCAAAAACTTCCTAAACTTCTCTTTGTCAAGCATATTTTTCCGGAAGATCGTTACAAGATGTGTTTCATCCTCTGGTAATGAGTCATCAAGTACTTTCCTTCCCGTAATCATCTCCATTAGTATCACACCGTATGCATATACATCTACTTTTGTAGTGACCTTTCCTGTAGCTGCATACATACCAATGGCATGTTTGTCAATACTATGCCACAAAATGGAACGAATCAAAAACATGGGGAAAAAACTATCGTTCACATACAATTCTGCATTTCTTTCCAAAAGAATTAATGCTGAAACAAGAATTTGAAGAAAACGTACAGAAGGATAAAATTTAAGCCCCAGTGAAAAGAACTTCTGGGCAAATGGCTGAAAAGACCTCCAGAATTGACTTATGACACCCTATATTTTTCAACTTCCTCCATCAATAAATGGATACATGAAATTAGTTGCAGTCTGATTTTATTGAGGTATCCTAATTTTATTCCAATGTACTGAATGGTGCAAAACCTCGTCATTGTTTAGTAGGAATAACAGAACTAAGGTCAGGCTTTAGGTGCCAAGTATGATATGAACAAGATACTACTAGTCGATTTTTTATATCACAATAAAGAACAGGCATGTAAACGAATGTCCATGCTTTCGAAGGAATGGACGTAAACCAAGAAAAGATTAAGTAATTTCATTTGGAAGTTGACCAATGGCCTCAAATATCAGCAATAGCATTGTAGGTTCTAGACATCTGCTTGGAAAAAGTTTTGTGAGTCCATATGCCATCACCAGCAGAAAACTGAATAACTGTTGTGTTGGTTGCTTTGGGAACTGTCCATCCTCACAAGCATATGACAGAACGAAGCATACCTATGTACTATCAAACAAATGTTTGGATCATCTGTACAGTCAAAAGTGGCAAGACAAAGGACTCATGAAGTGGTTGCTCAATAACCCATCTTGAGATGAAAAAGGGCTGAGGATCAGCAAAGAGTTATTAAAACCACTTATTTGTAAGCAAAGGTACAGGACACAACACACAAAGCCGCTGAGGCTTTTCTATCAACCACGCCCTTCCTATAAAATGCAAAAGAAAACTCACACACATAACTGGCACTGATAAAAGCAGAAAAAATAACTAAACTGGACTGTCGGCACCTATTGGCACCCGGGCCACGACTGACTAGGCCATGCTGGAGGTTAGGGGCTAAATTCCCGGGATCTCATTCCTTACATATTTGGCATTATTTCCATAAAAATAGGATCATGATTGATTCTTTGTTAGCAGAGGATATATTGTAGTATATGTGATTCCAACCATGTCGTGCAGTTGTTTTTTCATGTAAAAATAGAGCGCCGATGATCTCCAATAATCATAATAGCAACAAACAGATCATATGAACCTGTAACTTATCACTCTAAAAAATTGGAGTGTGATGATAGAATTAATTGTCTAACTGGCTTTTCTGCCCAAGAGGATTCAAAGGATTTGCTGAATTGGCCAATTTCTGTTCTGAAATGAAATACCTAATGATTCAGGGGGTGACTTCAATATTCTAAGATACAGTAGTTAGAAGAAAACAAAGTTTATAAACAACAATTACATTGAGGTTTTTACTTGACATCGATTCCTATGAACTAAGGGAAGTGGTAATGCAAGGTGACAAGTTCACCTGGAGTAACAAACAATAGAATGAACCCTACTCTTAAAAAGCCTGATAGGGTGCTTATTTCAAAGGATTAGGAACAGGACTTCCCTCTATGCAATGTGAAGAAAAATACCCAGATATAAATCTGACCATAACCCTCTGGTCTACGGTTCAGATCTGGAAAATAAACTAGTATCAAGATCCTTCTGCTTTGAAACTTCTTGGCTAAAACACCCTAACTTCAGCACTAAGATCAGAGACATTTGGGGAAAGGATATAAGCTAAATCTATTGTGGATAAGTGGTTCATCAATGAAGAGTCAAAAAGTTTCTTAAAGGACAAAGCACTAAGGGAATAATTGAAAATATAAACATATTTTGCAAGAAAAGCATGAAGTGCTTGAAAAAATTTTAGAGAAAGTAGTTTACCAACCAACCTACTGGATAAAAAGTCGTTTATTGAAAGCGAACTTCTTAGCTAAATAAATGTAATTGGTTGTTAAAGGGGGACAATAATTGTTATGACCGGAACATGTCCACAAGCGGTGTGACAAGAACAGTGGCTGAACGGGACTGGGCAAGCAGCGCCAGCGCGCAGTCACCAGCCTCAGCGCAACAACCGCGACACAGGCGTTCGCGTCTTCGTTAGTCGATCCGATCGATTAGGGAGTGTTAGTTTCCTTGAATTGTTATCCCTTAAAGTTAGCTAGTCAGTTGTTAGGATTATAGTACAAGTATGGAACAGGTTTGACTAATGAAAGTAAGCCGGAGATTGAGATTAATCTCTCTTGCTCCCTGGCACTCTCGCATCTCCTGCGTCCTCACTCTACAACAACAACAACAACAACAAAGCCTTTTATCCCAAGCAAGTTGGGGTAGGCTAGAGATGAAACCCAAGAGCCTAAACCTTCGGCGTCGAGCACGGCGCCGCCAACCCGTCGCCAGGCATTCAAGCCTCGCCCGGCCATCTCCCACTCATACCACCTACGCAGCAGCATATGCCGTGACAATAATACTGAATTCTTTCACAGGATTCGTAATGGCAAAAAAAAAAGGAAAATACAATTTTTTGTCTGCATGGTGTAGGGGATGATAAAATAGTGGAGCATGCAACACAGTATTGCAAAAGTCTGTTTGGATCACCAGCAAACCCAAGGTCCTTATGGACCCTAACTGTTGGCCTCAGGCTGAGAAGGTCACTGATGCGTTGAATATGGAGTTGATTAAACCCTTCATTATGGAGGAAATTAAAGAAACTGTCTTCTCTATGGAGAAAAATACTGCCCTGAGTCCAGACAGTATTCCTATTGAGTTTTACCAACATTGTTGAGTTTTTATTAAAGAGGACATATATGCTATGTTCAAGGAGTTTCATGATCATATCTGAACATTGAAAGGCTTAACTATGGGGTGATTTCCCTTCTTCCAAAAATCAAGAATGCTAAAAAATCCAGCAGTACAGACATATATGTCTGTTCAACGTTATTTACAAGATCTTGGCTAAAACTCTCATGCTTAGGTTGGAGAAAGTTATGAACAGGTTGATTAATAAATGCCAAATTGGGTTCCTTAAAGAAAGAAATATATTATGGATGGACTGATAGTCCTCCATGATACTAGAATGAAAAAGAAAGAGGGCCTTGTTCTGAAACTCGATTTCGAAAAGGCCTACAATATAAATAACTGGGATTTCCTCCTGTCTTGTCTCAGGCAAAGAGGTTTCCATAAACAACGGTGTGACTGGATTGCAACAATAATGACCTTGGGAACTGAATGTCAAGATTAATAATATGTTTGGCTCTTACTTTGCTACTGGGAAAGGGGTGAGACAAGGTGACCCCCTTTCACCATTATTTTCAATATAGCAGCTGACAGATGAAGTCTTGTGCTTATCTAGTAGGGAGTAGTTAGCATCTACTTTTGTCCCTAGAATATGTTGTAGTTGTTGAGGGATTTCTTAAGCTCGCATAGCAGGTCCCAAGCCCTGGTAAAGGAGGAGGGTTGTGTATTGGTGTGGCGAGCCGGACGTAAAAACCAGCCACTCTTATGGAGATGAGACCTGATAAAAAAGGCGACATGTCCAGCAATTGAGTGTGGCAGAGATGCGTATGTTGCGTTGGTTTTGCGGGCACACCAGGAGGGATAGAATTCGGAACGACGATATTCGGGATAGGGTTGGGGTGGCACCGATGGAGGAGAAATTGATTCAACACCGATTGAGGTGGTTTGGACATGTCCAAATGGAGGCCTCCCGAGGCGCCCGGTGCGTAGTGGGGTTCTCAAGCGGGCCGATAACGTAAAGAGCGGTAGAGGTCGACCTAAACCGACTTGGGACGAGGCGGTTAAGAGAGACCTTAAGGAGTGGAATATCTCCAAGGATTTAGTTTTGGACAGAGCGCTTGGAGACGGCAATCAACGTGCCTGAACCGTGACCTCTTTTCTGTCGTCGTGTGCCCTTTGTGTCTTCCAGGTTTCCCCGTCTCTCTTGGGTTTCATCTCTAGCCTACCCCAACTTGCTTGGGATAAAAGGCTCTGTTGTTGTTGTTGTTGTTGTTGTTGCCAAGTAGCTTATTCCTATGAAGGCAGTAGCTTTCCTTTTCTTCCCTAAGCCTGTAACAGACCATTCGGTCTCTACCATGTATCCTGCCATGGTTGACTTATCCAAGAAAGAGAAATCAGTCCCAAATCCTGTGTATTTGATTCACAGCGGCAGATACTATAGCAAAATGATCATTTCTGCACAAGAAAACAAACTGTTGACAGGCCTAGTGCCGGAGCATGAAATTAATGGTATTGTGATTCTGCAATACAAAGATGACACAAACTTGTGCATTCAGGAAAGCAAAGAACAAGCAACTAGTCTCAAGTTCCTGCTATATTTGTATGAGTCCATGTCTGGGCTTAAGATTAATTTTGCTAAAAGTGAAACTATTATGATCAGCCAAGATGTTGACAGGTATTTGGAGTACGCCGACACCTTTAGTTGCGCTGTTGGGAAATGGCCTATAAATTAGATGGTTGGCAAGGCAGCTGTCCATTGGTGGGAGGGCCACCCTTTTGGACTCATCTTTATGTAAGATACATGTCTACGTACCTCTTTCCCATAACTGCTACTGACAAGCTTGATAAAACCAGGAATAAATGTTTCTGGCAAGGAAGGGGTTTGACAAAAAAATACCACTTGGTTAGGTGGGAAATCATACCTAGACCAAAGAAAAGGTATCTGAAAGGGCAATGCTTGCAACAAATTACCTGCAAGGCTAATAATTCCCCTATGTGAAATAATTTCCAACAACTCCTCAAATGAGGTTGATATTCTTATTAATTTGCCAAAAACACAAAAATCCCTCTCCAACAACTCCTTAAACCAACTTGCTATTTATCCCAAGTTGCTATTCACGGGCCTCGCTACAGATATATCCGCTGAAAAGGACATGCTATCGCGCCGGCCACGAGAGAAGTTAGCGGGGCTCTTCGTTTCTTAGCGGGGCTCTTCTTTCGCCTAGCGGGCTTTTTTATTTTGGCTAGTGAGTTTTAATGAGTTGTTAGAGAGAAGTCTTTTTTTCACTTGCCAAACAAATTAACAACTTACTAAAAGTCAAGATTTGGCAAGTCAAATTTAAGGAGTTGTTGGAGATGCTCTTGACCAGTGTCCAGTACACTAGGCACTGGTCCACAAGTGGCTAGGAGGCGGGCGCATAGGGGGTACAAGACGCCTCGATTAGATGGGCTAATAGCCCAGTTATCTTTATTTGCTATTTTCCTCAAATAAGATAATTACTTCTTAAAATAGGGTTTTATAGATGTTATAATATCTTGTAAACAATTATATGAGAAATTAAGCAAAAGCAACTATTTGGTTGCCGGCTTCCTCATCATGGCGCCAATCCGCCACCATCACTTTCCTGGCCCTCACCCTCCTCTCTTCCATCCCTACAACCTCCGCAGCAACTCCTAGGAACCCTAGTCCTATCAATCTGTATCATCGAGGTCAGGTCCCACGCCGACCTCCACGATGCTTCCCGCCACCACTACACCGCTGCCCACCCCCCCCACCGCCGCCAAGACACCCTCCCTCAGGCCGCCCCCGCCACTTCGTCCCTCCACGCCTAATCCCATGGCCAAGGCCTTTGCGGATTTGGCAAGGTCTGGAACACAATGGCGCCGTCATTTGCTGCCTCTCTTCCCCTGGTGTTTCCCTACAGGATGTCAGGGTAGGGCACGTCAACCCCAACCCCCCCATGCCCCGCCGCCACCGAGCTGCTACCCATCCATCAAATTCCCATGTCGGCCTCTCCATCGCCGATTCCTCCCTATGTCCTGGCATCGATGGTGGCACTGATGTAATACCATGGTGGGTGCCCCCTGGCGTCCTAGCCATGGCCCCGGCTCTAGCCAAACCATCGGCACTGAGCAGTCCGCCAAGCTTGTCGACAGGATAGCATCAATCCCGTCTCCAGTTTTTTTTTATTCAAACCTTAGGCTCTAGGGCCCTGATATTGAGACCGTGTGTTTGACAACATCGCAAGCCACGAAACTTTTTACAAACTCTAGGAGGGGTTAGTCCAGATACAAGACATACCTGGGTCCCAACTCAAATCAAGGCTAGTGTGAGCAGCCGAATTACAAGATCTTGGGACTAAGAAGATATCACTACACAAAAACAACCACTGAGTAAAGCGCGAACATCTCTGGTAGCCATTCCGCAAGTTGCCAAGCCATACATGACGAAAGGAGAGCACATCACAACACCGATGAGTCCACCTTGAGTAAAATTCTCGATATGCAGAGGTCCGCTGCCGAGAGGACTTTTGGCGCAAGCTATAGTTTCAGCTGACAAAGCGTCAGGCGCCACATTTATGTTATCAGCTCCCGCCAAGAAATATCACCCTGGTGATCACGGACAACAAAGCCCCAGCAGCCCGTCAAAGTTTCCTGAACAAAGGCGCAATCTATATTTATCCTCAAGAGACCTAATCGTGGTGGTTTCCATATCTAGGACGTTTTGGTCTGCTTCTCTCGTGTCTTCATATCCTTCCCCTGAATATCCGTGAGTAGATTGATAACTGCATTAGCAACTTCTTCACTGCATAGTCCTTTCTCGCCTTGATTCATTCTGTTGCGCACGCTCCACCACTTCCAAAGAAAGATGACTATCTTAAGCTACACCTCATTTTCTAATGACAGAATTGCCTTTACGAGTCCCACGCTGAATTTTGGAGGAGTAGCTGCTGCCATACAGGTTCAAGGTTTAGAATCAGCCAACAAAACTTGACCATTTTGCACTTCAAGATACAATGTCCCCCATCCTCGTTTAGGCGAAAGCACACTGGACATCTTGTGTCGAGCTTCATACCCTTCCTCCTGATATTCATTCTCAGCGGTAGACTAATACAGGCAAGATGCCATAAAAAATTGACTTTGGGAAGGCATGCTAATTTCCAAATCTTTTTCCATGGAGTGGTTTCCTGATGTATTTTGCCAGTGCTGCATTCTCCTCCCTGCTTAGACTGCAAACATTCCTTCTCATCACCTAAAACATGGTAAGCTGACTTGACCGAGAAAGTCCCACAACGATCAAAGTGCCATGCAATTGAATCCTCATGTGCCACATTAGTTGGCGTTACTAGAATACATTGTATGTCCTCCTTTCAAAAAATTTCTCGCACTAGCGGACGGCAAGGTATGGTGCCTCCGTGCCTCTACAAGCAGGAGTTCACCACCTACGACGACGTCGAGGATCCCCTGAATTGGCTCAATCACAATGAGCAGTTTTTCAGGGGTCAGCACACCCTTGCCTAGTACCATCTGGCCGGCACAGCCCAGACTTGGTACTACGCACTGGCCAGATAAGGGCATGCCGTCTTGGGACCACTTCAAGGAGCTTTACAACCTCTGCTTTGGGCCAATAGTTTGTTGGCTGCCCTTCCTGTCCACGGTCCAGGAGTACACCGACCGCTTCAACGCGGTGATGTGCCATGCCCGTAACTCGTCGGCTCACCAGAAGGCGGAATTGTCCATGGGCAGTCTCCTGCAGCACATCAAGATCGAAGTGGAGTTGCACAAGCCTCAAGACCTCGAGACGACGATGCACCTCGCAAGGGTTTCGAGCGCCGCGCTGCGGCCTTGACACCAACCTCAGCACCACACAGGGCGCAGCCACCATAGCGCCCAGGATTGTCAGCGCCACCATGCTAGCCGCACCATCCACACCTGTGCCCCAGAACCAATCTTCCAGCCTGCACCTGCCGTCCGTTCCGGCACCTCACACTGGCCAGGCAGCGGGAACGTCATTGCCTCAGGCTTTGCACAATTGCGACGAGCCCTACGTCCGTGGCCACTAGTGCCAGTGGCTATTCTACTTTTAGGTAGCCGACTTCCTCAACGAAGACGCGCCGGCGAATCTGACACGTCCGTTGCTACAGCAGCAGCCTCGGTTGTCTCCTCCATGCCATAGCCTGATCCGGACGAAGAACACGATGCATCGAAAACCTTGCCCCAAATCCTTGATTTGTCTCCAACAATATTTGGTGTGGAAATGTTTCTATGAAGGACAAGTTTCCTGGCTTATTCAGTGAATAAGCTATGTGGTAAAAATGGAACTTGGAGTTTTAAAGGTGGTTAGATGAAGGCATGCAAGACCAGCTTAGGCGCTTATACAACAGTATTTTCAGATACAAAGTAAATGACTCAAAAGATGTAGCTAGATGGAACAAAGAAATATGACAAGTATTCTGTCAAATCTGTCTACAAACACTTACGCAGTAGCTCTTATGGTCCAAACAATAAGCAGGTTTGGAAGGCCAAGCTGCCTTCAAAAATAAAAACTTAATGTGCCTAGAGTTGCAACATGCAACTCTGACAAAGAATAACCTGAATAAAAAGAAATGGAAAGGTGACGATTCGTGTGCCTTTGCCACTGAGAAAGAATCTTTTGAGCATCTTTTTTTGAGTGCCCTGTCATCAAATATGTTTGGAGTACCCTGGCCTTTAGTTTTGGGATATCTGTTAGACCTTCGTCCTTTATTCAGTACTGGATGTGGGTGTATTGGGTCCTCCCAAGAAGGAAACTGGTTCATATGGTTGGTTTGGCTGCTGTTTTCTGGGCTATTTGGAAAACCAGGAATTCTATTTGCTTTGAAGGGAAGAGAGTAAAGGCCTCTACAGACATTGTATGTTTGATATGTTCTAGGCTCGTATATTGGGCAGGGCTGCAGAGTCAGGAGTTGGCGACTCAAAATAGAGCATGGGGTGGCGATTCTGAAGTCGGTGGCTTTGCAATTCCATCAGCATGTCCAATGGACGAGGGATGAATCTCAGGTGATCCGTGATCAGCAAGACGTTACGGCTTCAGTTCGCCTGCTGCATGGAAGTCTGTCTTCGCTGGCCTGTGTGCCATGGCAACCTCATCTGGCTTTTAATAAGTCTGGTCGGTTTTCAGTGTTAGCTTCTTATATCGGTGTTAAACATGTAGTTTACTTGGAGTGGCATAGTCGCCATCATTTGTGCTTTCGGTTGCTTCTCTGGCAAAGACCTTTGTGCTTGGGCTGGAGGGCAAGTAATGGTGTTGGATCTAAATCTGGGTGATTGACTTGAATGTTGTGTAATTTTGTTACTACCAGTAATGAAACTTGGCTTGTCCGTTGTGGAAAACTGGCTTTTCTGCTTTGGTGGGCTGTCCAATCCTGCCAAGAATTCCATTTAAGTAGTATTCCACACTCTAGTCTATGATGGTGGATTAGTGATGTACTCAGTCTACGATAGTGAATTAGAGATGTACACTAGTCTATGATAGTGAATTAGTGACTGCACCAAGAATCAACCTTGTTCCAAATTCCAAAAACCAATTGTCTAATGTCTGACAACATTGAAGACCTATCTGTGAACACAAGGAAAGTATGGGTGTATATGATTTCCTGCATATGCTCGAGCGTAGCCCATCGGAAGCAGGGAGCGGTTGTTACGCTGAATTTACGTAGTACTGGGTCTTGCTCTCTGGATACGATACGAAAAGGTGCTACTCAACCACACTAAGCGGATATGCAGAAATTGGACATTTCTCTAGAGCCAGGTTCACTGAATGTGTGATTTAGTCTAATTATCATATTAGTGTGTGACTAGTTCATATTAAGTGACTTCAATTTCTTTTAAAGTAGAGTAAGGCTTAGAAAGATAAAAGTAAAGGTTATTATAATATAATAACATAAAATAATTATCATCTCAACTCTTCATTTTGCACTTTCATCTCATGAAACATGTGCTCACGCCAGCAACCAAATAATATCTCTTCCCATCCAGTATGAATACATATGTGCAACCAGATAAAATGATCCTACATACACAACCTACACCTCTGCTAGCGATTCTTGCTTCTGCTTTTCAAATACAACCTGAGAAATCTGACAGTTTATTACCAAACAATCAAATTGAATTAAGCATAGCTCTCTGTAGTTCTACAGTGGCAAGAATCCTGCTTGTTAGGATCATGTAAAGAGTTGACAGTTGAGTGCCTAAGGTAATTTATAGATGACCCTACCTTGCTGACTAGTGTAAATTAAAAGCATAAAGATTGCTCAAGCAAAGCAGCCAAAGTAACAGAAGTAAGAACTATATGCAAGACAAATGCTGATTGCAATTGAGAACAAAATATTTATAGAAGTGAGAAGTGAACATACTGGCATATTCAGGCGCAAGGTATCCAAATGTCCCTGCTACTCTTGTCATCATGGACTTATCTGTATCTTTCGCAAGCTTGACCAATCCAAAGTCCGAAACCTTGGCTCTTAAATCTTGATCCAGCAATATGTTGGAAGGCTTCAGATCCCTATGGATGAAAGTCTCCTGTGCCAAACCATGCAAATATTCTATCCCCCGGGCAACATCCAAAGCTACTGTCATCCTTTGTGACCATGTAAGAGGACTATAACCACTCTGCTGAAGATCACACAAGTGCTGGCGCAGTGTTCCTCCCGACATAAATTCATAAACCAAGAGCCTCTCATTGCCATGGGTGCAGTACCCAAGCAATGCAACCAAGTGTCGATGTCTCACCTTCCTAAGAACGTCAATCTCAGCCATGAATTCTTGCAGCCCTTTAGTTCCCATAGTGCCACTGTCACACCTCTTCACAGCAACCAGCTTGCCATTGAGAGTCCCCTTAAAAACCACCCCAAAGCCCCCTCTACCTAAGATGTAGTTCTCATCAAAGTTGTTTGTGGCCTTTAATAGCACACTCATCGGTAATTGCATCCCATGGGACTCGAAGAGGTCAGCAATGTTTGTGCTGTTAGCACTTGAATGACTGTAAAGCTCAGTTGGGCCTACAGAACCATTTATGTGGCTATGGTCATTTATACCAACTACCTGAATCTTCATCATCTCAGATTCACCAGAAGGGCTCTTTGTTGAGACAGGACTAAACTTATCCACATTCTTTTTCCTTCGATGATGTAGGAAAAGCCCAATGCAAATGACAAGAAGAATGACAGCTAGAAGAATTCCAATTATCATTCCTGCATTTGACTTTGATTTATGTGAACCTGTAAGATTTGAAGATGAGAAACCATCATCGGAGCCACCCTCTCCACTATCACCACCTGATTCCCCGAACCGGTTGCCTGCAGTCATCAGCTTTATAGGCTGCTTAAACTCAGGCACTTGCCCAGTAAGGCGATTATTTGAGACATCAAGGTAATTGAGGCTTTCCAATGTCGTCAAAGCATCTGGTATTACCCCCGTGAGTTGATTGTTCGACAGATCCAACCGTTGAAGCTTAGTCAGGTTTGCAAAAGCCGGTGAAATAATCCCTGACAAGTTCTGGCGAGGCAATTTGATTTGAGTTACTTCCATTTTGATGCAGGAAAGACCAGGCCATGGATCGCAAGGGTTGTTCCCTGCCCACTTCGCAAGCTGCAATGGGTACCCAAACCCTAAAGCCACACCAAGCAGAGTGGTCACTAGCGGATTGCATGGCCCAGGGTCTTCGCGACAGAACCCATTCCCAGAATCAATATCCACTGTCTTAGCTGTGAACTTTGGTTTTGGTCCTTGAAGAAAATTATTGGACAGCATTACATCCTGAAGGCTTACCATCCCTATAAGAGAGGGTGGCACCGGTCCGGTGAGACTGTTGTCTCTGACATTGAAAGTCACCAGCTGCGAGTTGGGGTCAAACTCAGGGATCGGGCCAGTGAACGAGTTGGACTGAAGCCACAGTGTCTTCAAGCTCGGCAACTTCGCCACAACCTCAATTGGCCCTGACAGCTTGCCAACCGACCTCTGGTTGTTGAGCTGCAGTGTCTCCAGCGAGCCCAACGCCTCTAACTCCACCGGCAGGACCCCGGTGAGATTATTGTATGACAGCCGCAGCGTCTGCAACGATGTCAGGTTGGCAAAAACCGCCGGGAAGGGACCAGAGACAGAGGCATTGGAGGCCGAGAAGGTCTGCAGCATGGCGCACCCCGCGATGGCATCCGGGATGCTCCATGGCTTGAGAGGAAGGTCGTCCATGCTGAGTTTGAGCAGCGAGGGAAGACCCTCCAGGAAGTCCGGCGGCAGGGCGGAGAAGGCATTGCCGTCGAGAACGAGGGTCTCGAGGGAGCCCATTCGGGCCAGGGAGGGCACGTCGCCCTCCAGCACATTGCCTTGGAGCTGCAGTGACTTGAGCGCGGTGAGATTGGCGAGGGACGAGGAAAGGGTGCCGGATAAATGCAGCTTGACGAGGTTGATGCCGATGACGCGGCCGGCGCCGTCGCAGGTGATGCCGCTGAAGGAGACGCCGCCGCAGACGTCGGTGCCGGTCCAGGACGGCGGCGGGTTGGTCAGCGACTTGGCGAGGTCCAAGATGACGCCCGCGTCCGCGGTCATGGCCGTCGCGGCGGCGGCGGGGCCGGCGACGGCGAGGAGGAACAGGAGGGGGGAGGAGGAGAAATCTCGCCCTCCCCATGGCGGATTCACCGTACAGGGGGCGCAAATGCGACGGATTGTTGGCGGAGGATTTTGATTTCTTGCCTGGGCCGGGAAGATGTATTTTTGGCGTCTCCGGCCGCGCGGTGGTTCTGTTCCTCCTCTTGTTTCTCTCTCTAGACCTTCTCTCTCGTGTTGCAGTTTGCGTGTGTGTGTCGGAGTTTTGTCTCTCCTGGATGGATCTCGTTTCATTCATTCATTCATTCATCTGCTTCAGCTGTCCCCGGCGTGCGTCCTCGGTAGTGTGGGCTGGCGCGGGGCGTGGTGGGTTGCGCCACTCTTGTCCCTTTCCGTGAGCATGTCCTACGAGACACCTTTTGTTTTCTTTTCCGCGAAGAAAAAATTCTGCCATCCTTCTATCTAAAAAAAAATTGTAATTCAAACTTTTGAGAATTCAAACGTTTTTAAAGTTGTAAATCGATAAAAAATATACAAACATTTGATACATAAAAAATATTATCAGATTACTTATTATAATTTTTACTATTTAACTATTTAGAGTATTATATATATAGTTCAAGTACCCAGCGCTGTGAACCATAAGTTTGGTGGACTAGCTATTGTCTCTCCATGAGGCTCATACCATACATTTTATGGAGCTGAAGCATGTAACCACATGCCATACTTAGAAAAAGCTAAAACAACTTTCAACAAAAGGGTACTTGTACTCATAACTGGCACAAATGAATAGGTAGAGAATACCTAAGGGCGCGAGACAACTCTCTCTAAGGAATTCAGCAAAATAGCTCTATAACTTCAGGAGAAAGAGTGTCCCCCACAAAAGGGGGTCGCAGTGACCTGTTTACCAAAAACACAGGTCTCTGTTGGCATTTCTTAGTGTCCTCATCAGGTTTTAGATGTCCGGCAATGGCACCAGAAATGCTTGTGGTGTTCCCCAACATTGTTGCTAGCATTACATCTCTAGTGAAAGTTTAAGAATAATTTGGCATAGACACTATGGCATCTAAGATTAATCTTACCTCTGTCAATAGAGTTGCAGCTCTAGCAACGCTAGGATTATAACCTTGGTGGTCAACACTCGGAGATGCTATACGGCGTACTTTCGACATTCCTTAGTACTGGTACCATGATTATATCCTTAGCTACGTTATTGAGAAGATAACTCATTGCAGATTATGAAAAATGGTTCTGCAAGCGTACGGAATTATCATTGTGGTATTTCAACCCGGAAGTATTTCGAGGTTATTTATATTTTTCAAAGAAAGGCTAGTGTAAAGACTTTAGTATGAATCATACAATGAACACTTATGTTTGCATGAAATAGACCAATGTTCAAACAGGGTAACCTACTCTCAAACGGGAGAAGGTGGTGGAAGCAAAAGATTAAAGAATAAAAGAATATTCTATAGGGGTAATGATCCTAATACAACTAATGTCTAGAATGTACTTAGTCATAAAATACATGAGTTAGGGATAAAGCTATGCATGAGATGGATTTGGAGGCCTTCGACTGGTCTGTCAGCAACCTTATGTGACAATTTACATACTCCTACACCATAGCCAAACGTGGAGGAGTATAAGGGACCGACAGGGCTATTACCACCTACCGCCTACCCCACTACCATGGACTATGAAATGTATTTACTGACTCCACTATACCCGAACACCATGTCCACATATAGAGAACATATAGAGAAGCTACCCAAGTCCTCCCGGTCTCCCACCCTACGATGATCCACCACTCCAGCATAGTTCTATTCCTAATCATCTAAGTGTCTAAAAGATTGAGAACATAGCTCTACCTACTATGATCATGATATGAAAACTATGAACTAGAAGTCTACATATCAACAACATCACACAAGAACTAGAAACCCTATATGCTATGATTGAGGCACACAAACTATATTCTAATTCATAGAACAAGATCATATCATAAGAACTATAGTCCAATTTTAGAACATTGCTATATAGATCAAAAGAGAGGAAGAACATAATGGAGAAGAATATCTTTCTTTATCATATCAGGAAGAAACTAAGATGTTTCTCTCCTCTTACAAATGAGATAGTCTTGCTCCTCTTCTACAAATGACTAAAGAAAAGTGGTAGAATACACATGAGTGGAGTGGAGTGGAGTGGAGTGGTGTTGTGTGTCGTGTGTGTTGGGGGTGCTCCTTCCTACTTTTATAGTCTTTTGAGGTCGATTTGGGGGGCAGGAGAGTAATGGTTGGCTGAACCACCCTTGAAACTGACCAAGTGAACCGCCCCTTAAAGTAGGGCCCACTTGGAAGCAGCAGAGGTGCGACCGCACCCTAGTATGCCTGCACTAGGGGTGGCCCCCCTCTGCACCGTCTTTGGCCAGTGGGCCTTGGGTTGGGTTTAGGTACTATCTTTGGTGGTGATTGGCCCAAATTTGCACGTTTGGATGGGCTTCTTTTTATTTTATGAAATACGTTTTGTTGGAAAGCACATTCTTGTGACCTTTTCTACTGTTTACTTGTATATTTCTCGTAAAACAATGTTTCTCCAATACAAATAGAAATAGGTCAATAGTAGAGGTATATGCGTGAAAAATATGCTTATTGACCCCTTTTTAGAGATAGTTGATGGTATAAGTTTGTCGATAATGACCGCCAACAAACTCCTCCAATCTTACCCTTGGCTCGTCCTCGAGCAAAAGCTAAGAACTTGATTGTTGATCAATAGTTACTTCTATGTTGATTATATTTCACAAGTGTAATGCTTATAACAAAGCTATATTCCTAGATCTGAATAAATCAGTATTTTATCCACCCTTCTTTCTCGTTACCTATGGGGCTTATTAGCTTTTCTCCAAGTCTTGGGTGGTTGCATGGTGTTGACGGTCCTTAACGTTCAAATCCAACCGTCAACTAATCTTCCAAAATGATATAAAAACAATCCATCTACCTAGAGTAGGGCCTTAACTAACGAATTCCACGAGTTTTGGTGAATTAATGGTTTTGCAGGTAAACACTGGAAAAGACACACTTTTGAGCTACACTGCAACATAGAATGCACGATGGGGCGCCTCGGCAACACAGGGACATTCCAGAAGGAGCGAGAAGACGTGAGACCGAAGCGAAGGGCCAGCGGAGACCAGGCCAGACTAGCCGGTCTAGCCCTAGACCGGCCGGTCTGGTGCCTGCCCGGTTCGCGCCCCGGTTCGCCCGGTTTATTCCACCGCCTTTGAGGAATGATCTCCACCATCCACCAAGGTCGGTTTGATCCAAGGGCTCACGTTGATTCGCCAGGGCTATAAAAGGAGAGGCACACCCCCCATGAGAGAGAATCCAAGAGAAGAAGATAAGAGCTTTAGCTAGAAACCCTAAGTAGGATTCTCGGAGGTGTCCCTTGAATGGATGACCTCTCGAGTTAGCATTCCAAGAGAGAGCTAGTTCTATACCTCTAGAAGTTAGTTCTTCAGAGATAGAGAGATAGAGTTAAAGAGAAAGTTTTAGAGGAGTATCGACCTGTCGGTGCTACCTCTACGGCTTGTATCTGAGACTACTTTGGAGTCAACTTCTGTGTTCAAGTAAGTAACATTGTTTATCTTGTTTTGCTAGTTTACGACTCTTTTGAGTACTTTAATCCTTGTAGCTCTTGGGTTAGAGTAGTATTCGTAGTGTAAGCGTGGTGCTTAGACTCCGTTACTCGTAGATGTACCCTATTGTCCGGATTTGGTGGTAGCTCGCGAAGGTAACTTATAGCTCCATTGAATCTTACTTATTCCACTATCCCGTCAATAGGCCTAGTAGGAGAATAGTTGAAAGCTGAGTATAGCTTTGTCTGTGCTTTTCTATCCAACTCCCTAGTAAAACATCTTAATCATAGTTTGCTTGAGCCTGAACTAGAAGCCTTAGTTGTCCCCTCTATATCCCTACCTTCTACAGCCTTGTTTGCTACTCAGTTGGTTAAGTATAGTTTAGAAGACTCTCACACATCTTCCTTTGGGTTCGATATTAAAACTGGGTATACTTATCTGGTGAAGTGCTACAACGTATCCGTGCGCTTGCGGAATTATTCGGTAGGCATTAACAGATACCAACACATGGCAAAACGGTTTTCACATAACTGCTTATCATGTGTTCTTGGATTGACCATCTTTCTGAAGGTTTTGAATGTTTTTTTGCAAAATAGATGTAAGTTCCTCAAATGATATACTCGATCCCTAGATGTGTGTATATATCCTCACCAAAGGCTTTTTGATGTCCTTTCTTTTTACTCTTACCTCTAAAAAGGCTTATATGGAGCTCATAGGTAGAGATAAAAAGCGAGGCATACTTGCGTCAAAAAAAGCGAGGCATACTTGCATCACTTCTGTTGCTAAGTCAAAAACTGGATCCAAGGAGATGCATGATCAAGATGTGCAAGTGTGGAGAATTTCTAAATTTTTGTACTCCTTTGTCAAAACTCTCTTTTTGCTTGATTTTTGGGAAGTATATGGCTATCTTTTTTTTTTTTTCCCTTTTTCTCTCATGTCTTTTTGACATGGAATTATTTTGCATGCCTTTTGGCATTTTTTCTCATGCTTTTTGGCATGGATTTTCTTCTTTCTTTTTAGCCCATACTTCCTTATGGCAAAAGAATTTTTAGAGAGATGACGTGATGGTGGAGTTTTATTTTATTTGGTGGGTGGAGGACATGTTTTTATGTAACTCTCTAAGAGTTAACAATTTATTTATGGAGTGCACGTGAATCTTGATTATGGGTGCATGAAAAGAATCTCACTAGGGTTACAACAATTTTACAAAGCTCAAAGTGAATACAAGTAGCATATAAGTGGAAGGTTTTAGAATTTTGTAGATCAACTTATATAGCTTTGGTAGGAAATTTCATCAATGAGGATGGCTTGGATGTAGCCCTTCATCATGGCATCTTTCTCTTGGGCTCATTCATCCAATTGCTTGAGCAAGATCATCATGGCATCTTTCTCTTGGGCTTGTTCATCCAATCACTTTGAGTGTTGGTATTTTTTAGTGTCATCACTGAGAATAGTAATAAAACCTATCTTCGACAATGGCACCAAAAATGCTTGTTGACATTTCTTAACGTCATTATAAAAATACCAGGTTGTCATCCCAGCAATGATATCAGGAGATGGGTATTAAATCATGCCACTATCTAAGAAAAACCTAAGTATTTGCAAGCGCACAGATGAAATTCCATTGTAGCATTTTACCCAGAGTATTACTAGGTTATCATTTGTATTTTAGCACGGGGAAGTCTTATGGTTTGTGTGTAGAAAAGTTATATGGCCTATCTTATGATGGATGTGTATAACCATGTCCTCACTACTTAATGCAGGGGTAAGTCGCAAGATAAATAATAAATATAAGTATAAATCATCAACATAAATAGATAGAGACTCCTAGCTATATCTTTAGTATTACTAGTAGAACACCAAGAAATATTTCAAGTTATTTCTAGCTACATGCCAATGCATACTATGGTCAGTGCAATTATACTTAGTAGACATCGCTAAGAGTTAGCATTATATCTATCCATATGGGACATACTAGAGAAGTTTGAGAACATAACACACCCTTCCTTCATATACAAATCCTACTATGCCTATAAACGGGGTTTGAAATACATAGGACTCAACAGGATTGTCACACCTATGATCTACCACCAAACCCGACCTATAGGGTACATTCACAGATAAACAACGAATAAGCACCACACTTACACAATGTTTACCACTCACCCAATGATCGATTAGATGAGCTCTATACGAACATATGAATAAGTATAATGTTAATCTAGCTATACTAAGGATATAACCATAGTATACAAAGAATATAATAACTATGAATGAAAGCATTATGATAATCATTAATTCAATTATAAAGTATATACAATGATAGAGAACAAAGGCAAAAAGAGGTAAAGAACTATACCAATCCACGCTCTTGATGGGATCCAAAATCCAAACAAGTGTTTGTCTCCCTCTAGTTTTATCTAGCTATCTAGGTCATAGCTAATGAGCTCTGATTAGGGTTTCTGGTTGATGGTCGTACTTCAAATGAGAGATGAATGAATGAGGCCCTCCACTAGGGGGTCCTGCCCTTCTTTTCTAGCTTGATGGGATGAACGTGAGCCATTGGATCAAACTGACTTCGGTGGACGGTGGAGATCGATCCTCAAAGGTGGTGGAGCATACTAGGGACCAGCCGGTCTAGGGGTGGGATCGGCTGGTCCCCCTAGCTCGTTCCTAGCCCATCTTTCATGGTGTGTCTTGTCAATCCTTTTAGAAAGTTCTTGTGTTGCCGCGGCGTCTAATTTCTTGTTCTATGTTCTGATATGCTTTTGGGATTATGTCTTTTCTAGTTTACACTCTAGAAACAGTGAAACACCAAAACTCGTGGAATTCTGTAAGTGCAAACCCAAAGTCTATGTTGGTGATTGCAATTGCATCCTTTTTTATATCTAGTTGATGGTTAATTTAGATACTTAACGACCATCAACATTGAGCAAGAGGTCCATCTTAGTGACAAGTATATCCGCCTCTTTGACAAAATGCATGCCCTTCTATTTCTAATTTTGGTACATTTCCTCTCCCCATCCTTGATTGGTCATTATTTTCTCAATTAGGGCCTTAGCCCTGTTCATGGTGAATGAGAGAAATGATCCTCCAGTAGCAGGTCAAGGAGGCCCTTTGACATGGGGATTAAAACCCCATAGAAGGTTTGTAGTATGGGCCAATCCTCCATCCCATGGAGAAGACAGGCTTGGATGTAGTCTTGGAGCCTCTCTCATGCCTCGAGAAATATTTCCAGGTTGCTCTGCTAGAATGATGTTATTTTCCCTCTTAAGGTAGTTGTTTTTCCTAGAGAGAAGAATCGCATGAGGAACACTGCCGAGCACTTGGCCCATGTGTCGACAACATCTCGTTTATTGACGCTCCTTAATGTCACCATTAAATACTAGGTTGTCATCCCTAGCAATGACGTCAGGAGTATGGTATTTAAATATGCAACTATCAGAGAATATAAAAAAGTAGCATTTTACCGAGAGTCAACCTAGTTGTTGTATTTATTTAGTCCATAAGGAGGAGTGGTAGCTAGAGAATATTGATAAATGTGTATACTCAAGATAGAATCCAAATGACTTAGGACATACTTAAATAGGGGTAAGAAAAAAGGATATGCATGATAAGGATAGGTGAAAGCCCTAGTTTGGTTTTGGCTAATTGATGAAACCTAGAATTAACCCTATTGCTAAGTGTGTAGCATTAAAGAAAGGGAGGTCCAAGCCAAGTGGTGGAGACCAAAAGTTGATCAAGTGCCACCCTTGGAGATGAAGGAAGATGAGGAGCAAGATGGAATGCTAGAGGCAAAGGTATATGTTAGGGCGTTTCTATTTTGCCGGCCATAGCCGAGTAGAGAAGTTGATGGCCGGATTTAGGATCGATAACCGTACTATTAAGAGGGGCGATGTCACGCAATATCGGTTATTTATGTGCCACTAGGTGAGCAATGACTTTGCATATGCATTAGGGACCTAATGTGCTAACTATCTCTTGCAAAGTTCAGTTGAAAATGCTAACACACGTGCACAAGTGGAGAGACACTTTTGTGTTGGCACATGAGAGCAAGGGGTGATGGTGTTTGGGTGTGAAACCCTCCCGCCGAGCTTGCGAGACGGGACTCAGAGGTTTTTGGGCGAATAGAAGTCACTCAGAGGTGACCGGACGCTGTCTCGGAAGGGACTGAACGCGTTTGGTCAGGCTTGATCGTCCGGTGGTTGTGCTGGGGTGACCGGACGCTTGGCCGGCTCTAGGGATTCTCTCTTGGAACTTTGACATACTTGACATTCTCTAGAGCTAAGCAAACCTTCTCCCTCGCTTTGCATGCCTCTTCATTGATCTAGAGAGTGATTGGGAGAGCTTCTAGTGCATTTGCCTTGTGATTGAGCAACTAGTGGCACTAATGAGTGTTCTTGCTGCGATTGAGCTTATTTCTCTTGGTGGTTGCCACCACCTAGATGGTTGGAGCAGCAAGCCAGAGTTGAGGAAGCTTGGAGATTATTCTTAGCCACTTCGAAGGTGATTGTGAGGGGTTTTTGACCTTGTTCCCGTGGGAGATCGCAAAAGGTACTCTAATGGAATGCTCATGACTTATGTTACCCTCATCTTGTGGTGATTCTTGTAGTGCCCGTTGGAGGCTTGGTGTGATGCCAATTAGCCGCCGAATCCCAAGTAAGTGTGTTGTCACAACAAGGAGTAGCGTGTTGGCAAGCACGTGAACCTCGGTAAAAAATCTGGTGTTCATTTGGGATTGATCCATCGAGATCATATTTAGATTTTATTTGATTGATTGGATCATCACCTTGGTCTCTCATTGTTGATCAAGAAGGTGATTGGCACGACATCCTGAAGGCACGGTTTGCATTCCTCGGTTCCCATCTTACGATTACATTTGTGCTAAGTAACATACTAGGTTGTGCAAAGTAGTTTGATTGCTAAGAACCATATTTGTCTTAGTGTACACAATATATTAGGATTGCTAGAATTAGTTAGGTTGGCTTGCAAACCTTTGGTAGGCTAGCGTAATACTTGCTACGCCATTTAGTTTACTAACCGGTTTGTTTAGTGCTTTGCAAGAAATTTTTATAGGCTATTCACCCCCCTCTAGCCATTTAGGACCTTTCAAGTGGTATCAGAGCCAGGGGTCACCGTTGATTGAGGCTTAACAACCTACGGTGTGAAAATGGCTCAAATCAACTATATCAATCATGTGGGGAAGCCGTCGCACTTTGATGGTACCGGTTATGATCATTGGAAGAGAAAGATGTGTGCTCACTTAAAATTATTGAATAGAAAGGTTTGAGAGGTAGTGGACAAAGACTTTACCATGATTGATCCAACTGACCCAACCGCAAGAGAAGAAGAGAAGCTATAATTCAATGACATTGCAATCAACACACTCTATGAGGCATTGGAAGCAAAGGTGTTTGAGCAAATCAAGGATTTGAAAATTGCTCATGATGTGTGGACTAGATTGGAGGAGACATATGAGGACACACAAGCCGTGAAGAGTGCCAAGCTATATATTCTCAAAGACAAGCTCTCAAGTTTCAAGATGCAAGATGATGAGAGTGTGTCGGAGATGTTCCACCGCCTCCAAGTGATTGTCAATGATTTGAAGAATTTGGGTGAGAAGGTGAAGAATATGGACTTCTCTCACAAGTTTCTAAGAAGCTTGCCTTCAAGATTTGAGTTCTTGATCACTATGTTGGTGAGAGAAGGATTGGACACCAAGACCCCTAACCAAGTACTAGGTGAGGTGATCACACATGACACCTACCATGTGGAATGGGAAGGGGGCTCTCAAAAGGAAGAGAAGAAAAAGAAGACCGTGGCATTCAAGGCCACTTCCTCTAAGTGCAAGGGCAAGAGCAAGAAGCAAAGCTTAAGTGATGATGATGCTAGTACAAGCTCAAGTGAGGTGGATGATGAAGAAATGGCCCTCCTAGTGCGCAAGTGTGGCAAGTTCATGAAGAAGAAGGGCTATGGTGCTAGAAAGAGAAGAGATGTAATCAAGACCAAGAGATGCTTTTAGTGCAAGAGCAAAGATCACTTCATTGCCGATTGTCTTCTCTCTAGTGATGATGATAGTGATGAAGAGATCAAGAAGAAGAAGAAAAAAGAAAGAGAGGAAGGACAAGAAGGAAAAGAAAGACAAAAAGCTTGAGTATAGGAAGAAGAAGAAGGGGCAATCATATTGTGTCAATGGGATAGTGATGCCTCAAGTGATAGTGATGATGAGAGTGAAGATGATAAGAAATCAAAGAAGAAGTTGCTTGCTAGTCTTGCCATCTCCAACAAGCCTTCACTCTTTGATGCTCCATCGACATGCTTAATGGCTAAGCCATCCAAGGTACAATCCGATGATGAGAGCGATAGTGAGAGTGATGATGATGAGGAGTACTAAAAGGAGGACCTAATTAGCATGTTACAAGATGCTCACTCTTATATTAAGGAAAAGAGGAAGGAGTGCAAAGAGTTGCGCAAGAGCAAGAAAGCTCTTGAGCAATCCTTTGATGAGCTCAATGCTACTCATGAGAGGCTGATGGAAACCTATGAGAAGCTTGAGAAAGCTCACATTAAGCTTGAGAAGGCTCACTCCTCCCTCCTTGATCAAGCTAAGATTGAAGATGTTGTAGACACATATAACGTAGAAGTAACTTGTTATATTCTTGATGAAGCATTCTATACTTCTATTGTTGTTGGTCCCACTAACCCCTCTTGTAGCTCAAACAATGCCACATCTACCATTAGTGATGGTTTCACTTGTGATGCC
This sequence comes from Chrysopogon serrulatus, assembly GCA_015844335.1. Taxonomy (NCBI): domain Eukaryota; kingdom Viridiplantae; phylum Streptophyta; class Magnoliopsida; order Poales; family Poaceae; genus Chrysopogon; species Chrysopogon serrulatus. The sequence continues at coordinate 361,856 of JADLZL010003778.1, read as the reverse complement.
TCACTCATGGTGGAGAATGATACCCTCAAGAAAGAGGTGAATGAGCTCACTCATGCCCTAGGCAAGGCCTATGGTGGAGATGCCCGCTTGCTAAAGTGCTTAGGTAGCCAAAAGTTTTCTCTAAATAAAGAGGGATTGGGCTATACCCCTAAAAATGGCAAGGCGGCCTTTGTCACTCACAAGACTAGTTTTCTGAAGGACAATGGACATTTTTGCTCTAGTTGCAAGCAAGTGAGGCATATAGAGCAATATTGCAAGAACAAGAAGAATGCTAACATATCCTCTATTCATTTTGATTCTTGTTATTTGCGCTTACCAAGTGTACTAATGGTGTGAAGGCTAAGTTCGTTGATGCTCCTATTGTTGCAAAAGCTTAGTGACTAATCTTGGAGGACCCAAGCAAGTTTGGGTACCTAAGAAGAATTGATTTGCTTTTGTAGGTCAATTATAAAGCCGGAGGAAGGCATTGGGTGCTTGATAGTAGGTGCACTCAACATATGATCGGGGATTCTAGAATGTTCAAATCAATCTCATCAAATGGTAATGGTGTTGAGAGCATTACCTTTGGTGACAATGGCAAAGGCAAGGTGAAAGGTTTGGGAAAGATTGCAATTACAAATGACATGTCCATCTCTAATGCATTGCTTGTGGAATCTCTCAACTTCAATCTTTTGTCCATAGCTCAATTGTGTGATCTTGGATTCAAATACATATTTGGTGTTGATAATGTTGAGATAGTGAGTGTTTATGGAAGCAACTTGATATTTGTTGACGGCTGTTAATTACGAATTCTATAGGTCAACCAACCACCAGAGAGGGTACATTTGAGATCACCATCGTAGGAATAGGGGTTACACTAACCAAATTCCACGAGTTTTGGTGTTTTATCATTTCTGCAGGAGAATATCAGAAAAGACGCAAACCTAGAAGTATATCGGAGCAAGAAATGCATAAACGGATGGCACGGCTACACAGAAACATTTCAGAAGACACCGTAAGGCACCACACCGAAGGAGGGGCCGAGTGGGCCTTGGGTGGGACCGGTAGGTCCCACCCCAGACCGGTCGGTCTACCCTAGGGCCCACTGGCGGCCCACTTCGCCCAGGTTGCTCCACCGCCTTTGAGGAGAGCTCTCAGCCGTCCGCCAATGTCGCTTTGATCCGATGGTCCACGATTATCGCCTAGGGCTATAAAAGGAGGGCAGGACCCCCCGGGAGGAGAGCACAGAAACCCTAATTCATTATTTCCTCTCTCAAGGAGAGCGAAGGGTTCCATCCTCAGAGAATTAGATTAAAACTCTAATACTTCAAGTTCTAGTTAGGCATTAGCTAGTAAGGTTTCAGTAGAGTTGAGCTACGCTCAGGATTCTAGAATCATCATCCAGGAGGCTGGTATAGCTTTGTATCCCTCTGTATTATGACTTTGTTCTTAATTACTATGTTTCAATTTACTAAGCTCCTAGTTTATTCTAGTGTTTTGCTTGATATAGTATTGATTGATGATGAACTATTTTATACGATCGTAAAGCGCTTAGCTCATTACTCGAGTGGGTTAAGTGATAGAAATTATGTAAGCATGGTGCTTAGATATGCTCTACCTACGAATGCACCTTATAGGCTGGGTTTGGTGGTAGATCGTGGGTGTGACACTCCTGTTGAGTCCTATGTATTTCACTCCCCGTTTATAAGACTAGCAGGACACGATTGCGAAGGAGGAGCGTGTTTTGTTTACAAACCTCCCTAGTAATGTTCCTTGTGAGTACTTTAGAGTCATCAATACTATAGATGAAAGTAACATGCTAGAGTAGATACAAAGACTTAGTAAATCTAACACTACATAGGAATTCAATCTCTTAACTAATCTCCTGTTTTTGCCTTGCTATATTAGAGAGTTTTCTACTTCTATCTCTGAGTGATTTATCATTGCCCTACACTTATCATACATATATCTATTTGGCTTACCCCTGCATAAGTATGTCCTTGTCATGAGAATTCTATCTAAGTATGTATACACATCAATATTCTCTAACTGTCCTTTCCCATGGGATTAAATAAATTCGACAATTGGGTTAACTCCCAATAAAATGCTACAATGGTACTTTATCTCAATGCGCTTGTGGATACTCAGTTATATTTAAGATAGTTGCATGATTTAATACCACACCTCTTATGACACTGCTGGGGATGACAACCCGGTGTTATGCATGATGACTTAAGAAGTGTCAACAATATTCAAAGGCTTTAGATATGAAAATCTCTATCTTGTGGACTTCAATGCTAGTGAAGCTCAATTGACAACATGTGTGTTCTCTAAATCAAGCATGGGTTGGCTATGGTATAGAAGACTTGAACATGTTGGCATGAAGCAACTCAACCAGCTAATCAAGCATGATCTAGTTAGAGGGTTGAAGGATGTGGTGTTTGAGAAAGACAAACTATGTAGTTCATGTCAAATAGGTAAACAAGTTGGCAACACTCATCCCAACAAAAGCATGATGAGCACAAGCAAAGCATTTGACTTGTTGTATATGGATTTATTTGGCCCAACTAAGTATAAAAACATTGGTAGAAATAAATATGGATTTATGATAGTAGATGACTACACAAGATATACTTGGGTGTTCTTTCTTGTTGACAAAAGTGAAGTGTTTGATACATTCAAGACATTTGTCAAGAGAAGCCAAAATGAGTTTGAAACATCAATCAAGAAAGTGAGAAGTGACAATGGTAGTGAGTTCAAGAACACAAGAATTAAAGAGCTATGTGATGATTTTGGAATCAAGCATCAATTCTCGGCCAAGTACACTCCTCAATCCAATGGCCTAGTTGAAAGGAAGAATAGAACTTTGATTGACATGACAAGATCAATGTTGAGTGAATACAATGTGGATCATTTATTTTAGGCCGAAGGAATCAATACTACCAACTATTGCTCAAATAGGCTTATTGTTATAGGCTATTGGAGAAGACACCATATGAGTTATTGAATGGAAGAAAGTCCAACGTTACATACTTTAGAGTGTTTGGATGCAAATGCTACATTCTCAAGAAGGGCACTCATTTAAGCAAGTTTGAGAAGAAGTGTGATGAAGGATTCCTACTCGGTTACTCCACTATAAACAAAGCATATAGAGTTTGGAATCTCACTCATGGCATAGTTGAGGAAGTACATGATGTGAAATTTGATGAAACCAAAGGCTCTCAAGATGAGAAAGAAAATCTTGATGATGTGAGAGAAACTCAATTGATACAAGCTATGAAGGAAATAGATGTCGGGGACATTAGGCAAACTCAAGTGGTGGATGTTGAAGATGACAAAGATCAAGTGATTGGTTCTCTAAATGTGCAAGCTAGTGGTGCTCAAGGTCAAGCTAGTAACTCTCAAGTTTAATCTCAAGCTCAACCAACTGATCAACCAAGTTCAAGTGCTCAACCTCATGTTCTCCAACCAACTCATATTGCAAGAGATCATCCTCTAGATCAAATGGTTGGTAATATAAGAAGTGTGCAAACAAGATCAAGATTGACATCATTTTGTGAACACTATTTATTTGTCTCATCCATAGAACCAAAGAAGATAGAAGAAGCTTTGATGGATTGTGATTAGCTCAATACTATACATGAAGAGCTCAACAACTTTGAAAGAAATCAAGTTTGGGAACTAGTTGAGCGTCCAAAGAACTACAATGTCATTGGCACCAAGTGGGTATTCCGGAACAACAAGATCAAGATGGCATAGTTGTGAGAAACAAAGCAAGATTAGTAGCACAAGAATACACTCAAATTGAAGGTCTTGACTTTAGAGAAATCTATGCACCGGTTGCAAGATTGGAGACAATTAGAATCTTACTAGTCTATGCTTGTGCCCACAACATCAAGCTATATCAAATGGATGTGAAAAGTACTTTTTTGAATGGATTCATCAATGAGCTAGTGTATGTTAAGCAACCCCCTGGGATTTGAAGATATCAAAAGGCCCAACCATGTCTACAAGTTGAAGAAGGCTCTCTATGGCTTGAAGCAAGCTCCAAGGGCATGGTATGAGAGATTGAGATTCCTTGATTTCCAAAGGGTTCAAGATAGGGAAGGTTGATAACACTCCCTTCACCAAGAAAATTAGAAATGACTTGTTTGTGTTGCAAATCTATGTAGATGACATTATCTTTGGATCAACCAACCAAGACTTTTGTGAAGAGTTTGGAGAAATGATGGCAAAAGAGTTTGAGATATCTATGATTGGAGAGCTTAGCTATTTTCTTGGTTTACAAATCAAGCAATTGAAGAAAGGCACATTTGTGAGTCAAAGCAAGTATTCAAGGACATGTTGAAGAAGTTTGGAATGGAAGATGCCAAGTCAACTGGGACACCAATGGGAACAAATGGTCATCTTGACTTGGATACAAGTGGCAACATGGTAGATCAAAAGTTGTATCGGTCCATGATTGAAAGCCTACTCTATGTGATCGCTTCTAGGCCAGATATCATAATTAGTGTGTGCATGTGTGCAAGGTTTCAAGCTTCACCAAGAGAAAGTCATTTGAAGGCAACCAAGAGGATATTGAGATATCTTAAGCACACACCAAATGTTGGATTGTGGTATCCCAAGGGGTCAAATTTTGAGTTGATTGGATATTCAGACTCTGATTATGCGGGATGTAAGGTGGATAGAAAGAGCACTAGTAGAACATACCAATTATTGGGAAGGTCACTTGTCTCATGGTCATCCAAGAAATAAATAGTGTTGCACTCTCTACCGCCGAAGCCGAATACATTAGTGCGGGGAGTTGTTGTGCTCAATTACTATGGATGAAGGCCACATTGAAGGATTTTGGAATCAAATTTGGACAAGTGCCATTGCTATGTGACAATGAAAGTGCCATGAAGATCAGCACCAATCCGGTTCAACATTCAAGAACAAAGCACATTGACATAAGGCATCACTTTATTAGGGATCACCAAGCTAAAGGAGACATTTCTATTGAGAGTGTTGGCACCGATGATCAACTTGCCGATATTTTTACCAAGCCACTTGATGAGAAGAGATTTTGCATATTGAGAAATGAGTTGAACATTCTTGACTTCTCTAACATGAGATGAATGCACCCTTAACTACATGACATGCCTCTTCTCCGACTAAAGCGAAGGTGAAATTGTTTGGCATGTTGCATTCATTCTTACTAAGGACTTGCTTAGAGCATATAGACACTTTTTAGTGGTATCTCTTATTTGATTAGGCTCATTCATAAAAATCAAGTGTTTTGAGTATATGTTATGCCACTATTGCTTCTATGTTTTGTATGATCTAGTGGCTAAATATGACTTGTTCATGAGAATGTGAACCTAGTGTTTTAATCTAGTTAAATGAGTAAGGAAGGATTTAGTTCAACATTGATAAGATAACCATTGAAAGATGTGTGAAGAAGCTTGTCATTGGTTCAAACCAAGCTAGATTACTTATGCAAGTTTACTAGTTTGAACCACAAGAGAAAAAAGTTTATGAAAACAAGTGATCCTCAACTTTAAGTGATCATCTCTCTACTCCAAGCTCCCTCTATGATTTCAAGTCTACTCATGATCATATACCTTTGTGGTCATTGATGACAAAGGAGGAGATAATACAAAGATGGCATGTACCAAGGGGGAGAGAAGACAAGGGGGAAAGAAGATGAAGATTGATGAATGGAAAGCGATGCAAATTTTGAAGCACACAAGTAGGAGGAGCAAGCTCATGAATATGATTGATTGCATTTGGTTGTGCATATTCATATGGTTGCTTGCATTGCACTTAGGTTTGTTTATCTCATAAGTGGTATCTCCTTGCTTGTATGGTGCTTGCTAGCATAGAACTTGATTGATGAATTGATTACTAGCATGCATAGGTTCTAGCTAGAATTAGAATTAGTAAGTTCCAAGTGGTATCTAGAAACCATGCTTTTAATATTGATCTCATGGGGTTTCTAGCTCTTTGATGCTTCTAGCTAGACTTGGTGCTAAGGATGGTTCACGATGTGCACTCCGATGGTATCATGCTTCAAAGGTCCATTCTATACACCTTAGCATCAATTTGGTAGAAATGACTCTCTCAAAAATGATTTATCCATCATGTGTGCAAAGCTTCTAAATCCAAACTCTTAGCACACATGTAGGAGGAGCCATAGCTACCAAATGTGTTTTACATGACTTGTCCAATTCTTCTCATAAGCTCAAATTGCTTGGACAAGTGGTGTAAAGCCAAAATTGAATTTAATTCCAATCTTTATGGAGATTATCATCAATTATGAAAAGGGAGAGATTGAAAGCCCTAGTTTGGTTTTGGCTAATTGATAAAACCTAGAACTAACCCTATTGCTAAGTGTGTAGCATTAAAGAAAGGGGAGGTCCAAGCCAAGTGGTAGAGACCAAAAGTTGATCAAGTGCCACCCTTGGAGATGAAGGAAGATGAGGAGCAAGATGGAATGCTAGAGGCAAAGGTATATGTTAGGGCGTTTCCATTTTGCCGGCCATAGGCGAGTAGAGAAGTTGATGGCCGGATTTAGGATCGATAACCGTACTATTAAGAGGGGCAATGCCACGCAATATCGGTTATCTATGTGCCACTAGGTGAGCAATGACTTTGCATATGCATTAGGGACCTAATGTGCTAACTATCTCTTGCAAAATTCATTTGAAAATGCTAACACAGGTGCACAAGTGGAGAGACACTTTTGTGTTGGCACATGAGAGCAAGGGGTGATGGTGTTTGGGTGTGAAACCCTCCCACCGAGCTTGCGAGACGGGACTCAGAGGTTTTTGGGCGAATAGAAGTCACTCAGAGGTGACCGGACGCTGTTCCGAAAGGGACCGGACGTGTCCGGTCAGGCTTGATCGTCCGGTGGTTGTGCTGGGGTGACCGGACGCTTGGTGACCGGACGCTCCGGTGCCGAGTCCGGTCGTGTGTGCTAGTGCGGTCGAGCTGAGCAGTGTGCGGACCGGACGCCGGGCGTGTCCGGTCAGGGTGCAGCGAACGCGTCCGGACGTTTTACCCTCTCTAGAACCTCTCTGGTGGTCGACTGGACACTACTGTTGGCACGTCCGGTGCTGGCACAGGACGTGTCCGGTCGTTTGTCTGACAGCACGCGAGTGATCGAGACGTTGGGTGTGAAAGGGAGATTTCAAACGGTTAGTACACGTGGCCTATTATGTTGGACCGGATGCTGGACCGGACGCGTCCGGTCAAGCTGTTTCGGGCGTCCGGTCAATGCGCAGAAATTGTGTTTTGAGGGTAATAGCTAGGTGCTTTGGTGGGCACCTATACAAGTGTTTTGGCCGGCTCTAGGGAGTCTCTCTTGGCACTTTGACATACTTGACATTCTCTAGAGCTAAGCAAACCTTCTCCCTCACTTTGCATGCCTCTTGATTGATCTAGAGAGTGATTGGGAGAGCTTCTAGTGCATTTGCCTTGTCATTGAGCATCTAGTGGCACTAGTGAGCGTTCTTGCTGCGATTGAGCTTATTTCTCTTGGTGGTTGCCACCACCTAGACGGTTGAAGCAGCGAGCCAGAGTTGAGCAAGCTTGGAGATTGTTCTTGGCCACTCCGGAGGTGATTATGAGGGGTTCTTGACCTTATCCCCGTGAGAGATCGCAAAAGGTACTCTAGTGGAATGCTCGTGACTTGTGTTGCCCTCATCTTGTGATGATTCTTGCGGTGCCCGTTAGAGGCTAGGTGTGGTGCCAATTAGCCGCCGAATCCCAACTGAATGTGTCATCACAACGAGAAGTAATGTGTTGGCAAGCACGTGAACCTCGGTAAAAAATCTGGTGTTCATTTGGCACGACATCCCGAAGGCATGGTTTGCATTCCTCGGTTCCCACCTTGCGATTACATTTGTGCCAAGTAGCATACTAGGTTGTGCAAAGTAGTTTGATTGCTAAGGACCATATTCTTAGTGTGCATAATATATTAGGATTACTAGAATTGGTTAGGTTGGCTTGCAACCCCTTGGTAGGCTAGCGCAACACTTGCTACGTCATTTAGTTTACTAACCGATTTGTTAGTGCTTTGCAAGAAATTTTTATAGGCTATTCACCCCCCTCTAGCCATTTAGGACCTTTCAATATGGCAATAGTAAATCACTCAGAGATAGAATTGGGAACTCTCTAATGTAGCAAGACAAAAATAGGAGATTAGTTAAGAGATGGAATTCTAATGTAGGTCATATTTACTAAGTCTTTACATCTACTCTAGCATATATACTCTCATGTATAGCATTGATGATCATGGAGTTACACACAAAGAACATTACTAGGGAGATTTGAGAACATAGCATGCCCCTCCTTCACAACCTTGTTCTACTAGTCTTATAAACAGGGAGGGGGAAGACATAGGACTCAACAGGATTGTCACACCCATAATCTACCACCAAACCCAACCTATAAGGTGCATCCATAGGTAAACCTTATAGAAGCACCATGCTTACATAATGCAACCGCTTAACCTAATTGAGTAATGAGCTAAGCACTTTACAGATGTTGACAGTCCTTAATGTCCTAAAACAACCATCAACTATTCTTCTAAAGTGACTTAAAAGCAATCCATCTACCCAGAGTAGGGCTTTGACTAACAAATTTGATGAATCTTAGTGAATCAGTTATTTCACAGGCATACAAAGAGAAAAACACACTTTTGAGCTACATGGCAATATAGAATGCGAGATTGGATGCCGCGCCAATGCAGGAAGATTCTAGGAGCGAGAAGACAACCCAACAAAGCTGGGCCAAAGCCTAGATAGGGGGGACCGACCAATCACCCCCTAGACCGTTCGGTCCCCTGTGGGCCCGCTCACAGCCCGCTTTGCCCAGCTTGCTCCACCGCCTTTTAGAATTAATCTCAGTCGTCCACTGAAGTCGGTTTGATCTAAAAGCTCATAATTATCTGCCAGGGCTATAAAAGCAGAGGCAGCCTGCTAGGAGGAGGATCCTTTCAGAAGAAACCCTGAGCTTTATTGGGAAACCCTAGATAGGATCCTGGGAGGTGTCCCTTGAATGGACATACCTCTCTAGGGTCAATATTCCAAATAGAGTACTAGTTCTATACCTCTATAAGCTATTAGAAATACAGACATTGAGTCAAGGAGAGAGTTTTGGAGGTATGTTGATGGTCCTTAATGTCCTAAAACAACCATCAACTATCCTTCCAAAGTGACTTAAAAGTAATCTATCTACCTAGAAGTAGGGCTTTGACTAACAAATTCCATGTGTTTTGGTGAATCAGTGATTTCGTTGGCATACACTAGAGAAGACACACATTTGAGCTACATGGCAGCATAGAACACAAGATTGGACGCTACAACAATGTAGGAAGATTCTAGAAGGAGCGAGGAGACAACCTGCCAAATTTGGGCCGACGCCTAGCCAAGGGGGACCGACCGGTCTCCCCCGTAGACCGGTAATACCCTATGGGGCCCACCTACGGCCCGCTTTGCCCAATTTGTTCCACCGCCTTCTAGGAATGATCTCCACCATCTATTGAAGTCAGTTTCATCCAAGGCCTCATGTTCATTCGCAAGAGCTATAAAAGAAAAGGCAACCCCCTAGGAGGAGGATCCATTTAGGAGAAACATAGAGCTTTATTGAGAAACCCTAGATAGGATTCCGAGAGGTGTTCCTCGAATTTACATACCTCTGTAGAGTTAGCATTCCAAGTAAACGACTAATTCTATACCTCTAGAAGCTTATCCTATATCAAAAATAGAGAGATAGAGTCAAAGAGTGAGTTTTGGAGGAAGTATTGGCCTATCGGTGCTCCCTCTATGGCTTGTATCTGAGATTACTTTGAGATCAACCTCTGTGTTCAAGTAGGTAACATTGTTCATCTTGTTTTACCGGTTTATGACTCTTTTAAGTACTTTAATCCTTATAGATCTTGGGTTAGAGTAGTATTCATACTGTAAGCGTGGTCCTTAGACTCCATTACTCATAGATGTATCCTATCGTCCAAATTTGATGGTAGCTCGAGGAGATAATTTTATAGCTTTTTTGAATCTTATATAATCCACAATCCCGTTGGTAGCCGAGCATGAGTATAATTGGTAGTTGATTGCAGTTTTGCTAGTGCTATTCTATTCAATTCCCTAGTGAAACATCCTAAAGGTATCCTACTTGAGACAGAACTAAAAGTCTTGGTCTTCTGTATATCCCTATCTTCTACATCCTTATTTGCTACAACGTACATAACCCATGTTTTCTTTCCTTCCCCACCACCCGACGACACCACCTTGATCATCGCCCTGCGCCTTATGGAATTAAATACAAAGTCCGACCGCCGATGCCACGATACACGAAACCAGCGTGATACGCCCGCTGGTGCCCATCGAGTATGCCGAACAAGGAAATCAATGAACTGTGATAAAGCCACAGTAAAAATGAATCTTTTTAAAAAAAATACGAGCAAAAAACGTGAATGCAACACGAGGACTTCTTAGGAGGTCACGCATCTAGTACTACTCTTGCCCAAACATGCTTAACTTCAGAGTTCTGATGGGATCCGTGCATTAGTGCTAGTATGATCACAACCAACTAACCATGTATCACCTTCTTCCTCTTATGCTCGTGCCCTGCTCGCCCATAGGTCTCGCCTTTCTCGTGGCTTTTACGGGTGCTGCCTCATACTCACCATGGCTCGCTGCCATGACCCATGTTTTCTATCCTTCCCTGCCACCCTCGGGACACCGCCTTGATTAACGCCCTACGCCTTACAAAATCAAATACAAGTTCGACTACCGATGTCATGGTACATGAAACCAACGCGATACGCCCGCTGGTGCCCAGCGAGTGCGCCAAATGAGGAAATCAATGAATTGTGACAAAGCCACGGCAAAAATGATTTTTTTCAAAAAATATAATAAAAAAGGGGAATGCAACATGAGGACTTCCTAGGAGGTCACCCATCCTAGTACTACTCTTGCCCAAGCACGCCTAACTTTAGAGTTCTAATGGGATCTAGTGCTTTAGTGCTGGTATGATCGCATTTGACTATCTATATATCGTCCTCCACTTATGCCCGTGCCCTGTCCGTCCATGGGTTCCGACTTTCTTGTGACTTCCATAAGTGTCACCTCATACTCACCATGGCCCACTGCCATGACCCATGTTTTCTTTTCTTCCCCGCCACCACCGTGACACCATCTTGATTAACGCCCCGTGCCTTACGAAATTAAATACAAAGTTCGACCGCCGATACCACGGTACACAAAACCAGCGCGATATGCCCACCGGTGCCTAGTGAGCGTGTCGAATGAGGAAATCAACGAACTGTGACAAAGCCACAAAAAAAAGATTTTTTTCAAAAAAATACGAGCAAACAAGGAGAATGCAACACAAGGACTCCCAGGAGGTCACCCATCCTAGTACTACTTAGCCTAAACACGCTTAATTTTAGAGTTCTGTTGGGATCTAGTGCTTTATGCTGGTATGTTCGCATCCGACTATCCTAGTGTTGACGATGGATAACGTCAACTTTTATTAGAACTTTAGACATGAAAAAGCACATGAATACACAGTAGTCTAGGGTTTCCACGAGTTTTGCATATTCCATATTTTCTAGGGATTATTTCAGAAAAGCATAAAAGAGGGATTAGAGTGCATAATTATCACAAAACTTATCCGTGTCAGCAAACATCATCATCAGGCTCAGGAAGGATCTAGAAGACACCCGAAGAAGCAGGACCCACAGAGGAGACCAGGTGGGGCCAGCCCCACCCTGGCGTCGGTCGGCGCCCTAGGTCAACATCTGGCCGCCGCCTTCTGAAGTCTTCCCCCACGCTTCCTTGGCACCCAAGCAAAGCATCCCTACATCAATCTAAGGTCGGTTTGATCCGACGGTGCACACAACATGAAGACGCGGATCAATGATGTGGCGGTTCCTTGCCCTCTACTCCACCTCGACCTATATAATGACGCCCTAAGGCCCCTCCTAGAGGCATTCTACCCCCTGGTGCTTCATATTCTCTACATAATTAGGGTTAGGGTCCCTCTAGTTGATCTAGTTCTAGTTCATCTAGATGTAGCAATTAGGAGAGACTAGTTCTTCTAGATCTAGTCTTGTTTAGATATTAGAGAGATTGAGTAGAGGAGTAGAGATTCTAGAGGAGTTCCGGCCTGTCGGTGCTTCTTCGTGGATGTATTCGTCTGGATTCAGCTCCCTCGCCTGGAGCTGTGTTCTAAGGTACTTTTGTATTCAACACTCCAATTCAAGTAAGCAGTTATTCTTATTTGTTCTTAAGTTCACAGCTCATATTGAGTGCCTTGATCTGGGTCATTACTTGATTGAGGTAGTATTTTGTAGTGTAGGTGTAGTGACTAGGCTAGATTTGCTTGTGGATGTGCCCTGATTAGCTGGATAGTGGTAGCTCACGAAGGTGACTTTATAGCTTCGTTGAATCCTTTGTAGTCCACTTCCCGTTGATAGGATTGATAGACTTATAGGTGCTTGGTAGGAGATTACTCTGTTTCTTCTTCTATTCGGGTTACTTGCCTAGTTAGAACGGTATTATATAAAGCTTACCGGTTGTCAGAACTAGAGTTCAATAGCTATTTCCTCTTTCTTGATATTATCTAGCCTAATTGTAGGGTTAAGTCTATAGACTTTGTTATCGTCACAACTGTTCCTTGTGGATATGATATCTAAAACCTCTGGGTAAAATGTGACACCGGTATGATATCTGTGCGCTTGCGGATAATCCTACTTAAAATTTATTTAATGGAGTGCAGTTAATTTATACCAACAAGCTTTTTTAGCGCCTTTGCCGGGGAATGATTTGCTGATTTTGACTTAGTCTATCTTAATCTTGTATTATACTTTTTCTTTTCTTATTTTATCCCATTCTCTTCATTATTTTTGTGTTCATCCTTATGGATGCTTTTAATTCTATTCCTATCTGTCTTTATGGCATGCGTGAAAGCTTCGGGCCACCAAAATCTATAGAACCTATCTTAACACCTGGCTATGAGCTACGCCTATATCTAATTAATATGATTTGGGATAAACCCTTCTCAGGAAAAGGTAATGATTCTAAGCTCCTCGATGAAGAGAATGACTCATCACCTGAACTACACATGGAAGTCTTGGTAGCTAAAACACAATCATTTCATTCCTAAGATTTAGCTATCGATCCTAAACCTTTGAATTCCACTTTGATGATTTAGACTTTCATTTAGCTAAGATGCTCGTAAATCTTTTACACATCAGATCTTATCAGAAGAGCATCTTAGAAAAAGTGTCATCAACTTCCTTTCCTCCTGAAAGACACTGGGAAGAGTTCAAGGATGGCATGTCGAGTGATGCAATAGAAGGAGAGCTAAGCCACTTAGGAATAAATTTTATCTTCTCCCCTTCTAGGCCCACAGTAAATGTCTCTGAACCCATCTCTAAACCCATCCTTGACCCCAATGATCCTTCTTATGCTCTCTCTCCTAAGTTTGATAATGACCCTAGAAATCCATCAAGACATCTCAAGAATAAGAGTCTTGAGGATTATAGGAATGCCTAAGAAGAGCAACGATAATGGCAGTAATGCGTAGAACATAGTAGAAATACATATGCTATTATAAAAGAATGGATGGAAGAGGATGAAACTTTAGCATGAGCATCTAAACTTGGTTTAAATTCAAATAGCGAGCTAAATCAATTTCTTTAGTAAAAGAACTCACCCAAGTTTAGAGAAAGCTTTAGACGAGACCAACCTTAGAGACATCGATTCATGGGAAACCCTAGAAAATAAAACATCCAATAATTGTCATAGGCATGAAATAATAGAGAAAAACTTGTCGCCTATAGACATCCATACGTAAAACACCCATGGGATTTGAAAAGGGAGATCATATCGACGAGCATGGCAGTTATTTCATTAACACCCTATCAGATCCATGGTCATATAAGAAATCTCCTGAATCTTTTGGTCTCTCTAATATTACCACACACGAGATCTTCCACCCCCCTCTTTAGACCTTTTCATAAATTTTTTGAAAGGATGGTTGAAGACGCATATTTTATCATAAATATTGTAGATCTCATTGTAATCTTGATATAGGTACACAAAGGCTAATGTTCTAAAGGAAACCCCTTCACCAACTGAATAATCGAGAAGGTTTCCCAAGAATAACTTTGTGTCCTAAAATAACCACTCTTAAAAAAATAAATTAAGCTTGCACCTTTAGCATAGAAATATAATTGTCAAAATATTCCTTTGGTATTTTTGTCACTAACCATTCTAGGCTTAAAGTGAAACAATGAAGGGTAACAACACCAGGTATGTCCCACCAATCATTATATAACATTATATCCCTCCAAACTTAATTTTACTTTGTAAAATCCAGCTTGGGGGAATGGCCTTATATAGAAAATCCTGTCTTGTTAATATTGGTTGTCGCTACCTTTATTAAATTTATTAATCATACTCTTTCATCTGTATTTGACTCTATAAACTTTCATGTTACCTTTGTTTGCTATAGTATGCTTAACATTTGGAGAAATTTCATACACCTTTTGAATTAGGCATGGTGCTTAGTTTAAATTGTGTCGATTTAACTTCCAAAGGCTTTTTGAATTAAGCGTGGTGCTTAGGTTAGAATGTCTTCCTAAATCAAATTAGATGTGGTGTCTAAGTTGATTTTTGAACCCGATAACATACTATGGTAGATATTAGATATTTTATGGACTAACTCCTACAGAAAATTTTTTAAAATTAATTTGGGTAAGTCATGAGATGAATTCAGTTCGGAGAGAAGACAAGGCACATGCTGAACTTCAATAACTTTATACAAGAAGACACAGCTCATTCATCATAGATGGAAGAAATATGAGTATTAATGGTTCATTTACTTTATCTTCTAATGCAAGTTACTTTGCCTCAAACCTATCTATATAAAATATGATCTATGTTAAAACAATATCAATATTATCTTTTCATTAGCATAAACAGAACAAAATAAAATACTAGACAAGCAACCTGTGTTCAAAATTTATATACTCCTTCAAGTATGTGTTGTCCACTAATTTATTACAGGCATAATAATGAGTGCAGTGAAAAGAGTCAAAAGATCAAAGAAGCAAAAGATTACAAAAGAATGAGTGCAACAGAGGAGACAAGATGTCTATGAACAACTCAAGATGCAAGAGAAGAAAAGGACCACCAGTCATTTACCCTTGATCACTTAGTGCCATCACACTCTAATAATGAAGGTAATATCCTAAGGTAAATGGTTACTTGTTCTCCTCTTGATCTTGGTGCAAACATAAGTACAGACACAAATATGGTAGAGTTACAACTTAAATTGATTAACCTAATTAACTCAATGTGTCTAAGGATAGAGAAAAATAAATAAAGAAATAGATTTGGTTCTGTTAGTGTTTTTCCACCAAAGAGCTCGTGCACTTGATCTCTACCTTAGTTTTGCAAACAGGACAACACATCGAGTAAAATTTATTAATTATAGAAGTGAAAGTTTGGTGAACATGCACACTTGAGCAAGATGCTGTCAGCTACTATTAAAGCTCTACTTCAACCTGTGGGCCAAACCAATGAACAAAAGTGACATTACCATTACTAGAGATATGCAACCATCAAGACCTCCATCTCTCAAGATGGAGAGATACACAAGAGTGGAAGAAGAAGACCTATCGGTAAATTTTAAATTTTATACCCTTGCCATAAGGTAATATAGTAGTTATCTAATTAATTAGTATTTCTATCTACATTAATAAATTTACCTTAACATATTCATCTTCATAAATATTAAAAAGAAAAGAAAATAAAATAAAATATTTTTATTGCTTCGTTTCTTGCATCATAAAATATTGAACGCATACGTGAATAAACTTATAGTAACCCTATAGGAATATTTACTGTGGTGGCATAAATAATAATAATAATAGTAGTAGTAGTAGTAGTAGTAGTTGTAGTAGTAGTAGTAGAAGTAGTAATAATAATAATAATAGTTTCTGTATTTACTTTCTTGCATTATGAAAAAGCCTAAGCCCTATAAGAATAAATATTCTCTGTGGAGGCATGAAAATACAACTATATATCATGCACACATATTTAATTTCTACATAATTAAACTAGAAAATTTCAAAAAAAGAGAATCCTGCTAGAACTTATCAATTTGAAATCAACTCATAAGAATAATCAATTACTTATTGGTTGATCTAACCTCTTATTAATTTGAGCCTCGAGTTTTGGTTTTCTTTTCAGAGTGTTTATGCAAGAACAACATTATGACAAAGAGAGAGTCTATTAGTGGTACCTACCAGGAGCGCTGCTGGTTATCTCACTCAAGATCATCAACACCAAGTATTGCAAACATCTAGCTTGGGGGAGGAGCATCTCCTAGTTATCAGGTAACTATACCTAGGCGATTATCGATTCTATTTTATATAGCCATAAAATATCAAAAATATGTGAGCACATGAAGGTTCACAATAGTATCATAAGAAAATATAAAAATACTAAAAATATATGGGCACATAAAGGTCCATGTCTTTAGAGTCTTGTAAGTCCAATAGAAATAAAAAGATAAATAACAAATTAAAATAAAAAAAAAAATACTTATCTATGTATTAAGGTGTGATCATAGAGTGTGTCTAGTTAGTAAGATTCAAATAAAAATTAGAGAACATTAAAATTTTGTCTTGGAGATGATGAATAGTTGCTCTACCATAATTCCTTTCAAGTGCTTAGTTTTCAACCATGAATTCTTCTGAGTTTTGCACCCGACTACTTTGATATAAGAATTTACTCAACCTGAAACTTGTGGAGGCATATGCTTGAGCTGAGTCTAGGTAATTAATTGATATGATATATTAAGGTTTGAGCTACTATTTATCTTATTCCTAGCAATACTAAGTTCTGGAGATTTATTTTGAAAAAAAACTAAAATCTTACATGATGAGCTCTTGTATGATAAAGTTTGAATTCCTGCCAAAGCCATATATGATACATCTAGAATTAAAAAACCTTTGTGCATTCATGCTTTGCTTGCTTTACATTGAGTTTAGTCAACTTTTGGTGTATACCTTATGAGAGCCTTGTCATGCTTTTAAAATCAAGATCACTTACGCACTTCACCCACATATGTATTACTCCTATTCTGGGATGTAAGCACAGTCATTTCCACTTTCATCTAGATCCACCTTAAAAAATGTTTTTCTCCTATACTAGGAGTAAAATACTCAAAATATACCATATAGGATAGCCCCCATTTAATTGCTCTAAAGTTCTTATCATTATCTCTCCATAGATAAAAGAAAGAGAAGAAGAAAAAGGGGAGTAAAAGATGGACAAGTGTCCGCCTCCTAGATTAAACAAGGGGTACATAGATGCCCGCCTCCCAGTTAATAAAAAAGAAAGAAGAAAAAGGAAAGAAAGAGAGAATAAAGATGAATAAAGATAGCCCATATTTTCCCGTGAAAAGTTCTAAGAGGGAGTTATTTTCAAAGAGCAAAAGAATTATGATTGGCCACTAAAAACCATATATACACCTATCCACCATACACCACACACATGCACATCTTGATTTGATTGTATGCCTCGATTCTCTGTGGATCCATTGTTTAACTTTACAATATATGAATTGTAAGTATGCTCATCCTTGTTATTGCCACTGCTATAAGCTCTACTATAAATCCTAAGTTGTAGGAAGGCATAACGTCATTAATGTGTCAGTGAGATCCATAAATACCATATATAATAAGAGATTTGAGGGTATCATACAATTAAGCTCTAAGTTTTATTTTAAGAACTTACAAAACTCTAGAATATTGGTACTGTGGAGAATTTGAGACATAGTGCTTGACTTGATTGTTCTATCTTTCGATTACTCAAGACTTATACAAAAGCTGAAAAGCTCCATAGTTAAAGGTAAAATGAGTAAGTTTGAAAGTTAGAGCAGTTTTGTCTAAACCGGAGGAAAATTTATGTTTAAAAGTAAGTGTGCTTAAAACAAATAAAAGTATTGCAACAACTTCTGATCCAAATATTTTAGTAATTAGGTTTATGTTGTTTGCCAAGGAACTGGCAAAAGGTAAGCTTGGGGGAGCTGTTGACGGTGGATAACGTCAACTTTTATTAGAACTTTAGATATGAAAAGGCACATGAATACATAATAGTCTAGGGTTTTAACTGACAATTTCCATGAGTTTTGTATATTCTATATTTTCTAGAAAAGCATAAAAGAGGGATTAGAGTGCATAATTATCACGAAACTTATCCGTATCGGCAAACATCGTCATCAGGCTCAGGAAGGATCTAGAAGATACTCGAAGAAGCAGGACCCACAGGGGAGACCAGGTGGGGCCGACCGGCCCCATCCTGGCACCGGTCGGCGCCCTAGGTCAACATCTAGCCGCCGCCTTCTGGAGTCTTCCTCCCACGCTTCCTTGGCACCCAAGCAAAGCATCCCTATGTCGATCTAAGGTCAGTTTGATCCGACGGTGCACACAACATGAAGACGCGGATCGATGACGTGGTGGTTCCTTGCCCTCTACTCCACCTTGGCCTATATAATGACGCCCCAAGGCCCCTCCTAGAGGCATTCTACACTCCAGTGCTTCATATTCTCTACATAATTAGGGTTAGGGTCCCTCTAGTTGATGTAGTTCTAGTTCATCTAGATGTAGCAATTAGGAGAGACTAGTTCTTCTAGAACTAGCCTTGTTTAGAGATTAGAGAGATTGAGTAGAGAAGTAGAGATTCTAGAGGAGTTTCGGCCTGTCGGTGCTTCTTCGTCGTAGTCAGTATTAAATGCGGATTCGGCTCCTCGGCGGAGGCGCTGCTTCGAGGCACTTTTGTATTCAACACTCCGATTCAAGTAAGCAGTTGTTCTTATTTGTTCTTAAGTTCACAGCTCATATTAAGTGCCTTAATCTTGGTCATTACTTGATTGAGGTTGTATTTCGTAGTGTAGGCGCGGTGCCTAGGCTAGGTTTGCTTGTGGATATCCCCTGATTAGCCGGATAGTGGTAGCTCGCGAAGGTGACTTTATAGTTTCGTTGAATCCTCTGTAGTCCACTTTCCGTTGATAGGATTGATAGGCTTATAGGTGCTTGGTAGGAGATTACTCTGTTTCTTCTCCTATTCGGATTACTTGCCCAGTTAGAACGATATTATACAAAGCTTACCGGTTATCAGAACTAGAGTTTAATAGCTATTTCCTCTTTCTTGATATCATCTAGCCTAATTGTAGGGTTAAGTCTATAGACTTTGTCATCATCACAACTGTTCCTTGTGGATACGATATTTAAAACCTCTGGGAAAAATTTGACACTTGTATGATATCTGTGCGCTTGCAGATAATCTTACTTAAAACTTATTTAGAGTGCAGTTAATTTATACCAACACCTTGTACTACTCTCGTTGTTGACATTTCTAACGTCGCTACTAGAAATAGAGGTAAATCCCTATCCCCAGCAACGGCGCCGAAAATGCTTGTTAGTATTTCTTATGCACAACTGAAATATGAAGGATTCCGCAAGCGCACAGAATACCATTGTAGCATTTTACTAGGAGTATTCCATGTATCGTTATTTATATTGTACCACTGGGAAACAATGGAATAAGACATTGATAGTTCACCTCATGTATCTACTAACTAGTACATCGACTGGACTAAGGCCGGGGTGAACGATAGATGATAGGAATTATAAATATATGACACACATAGGAGAATTCTATGATAAAAGAGTAGATAGCTAAAGTGACAGGACAACAGGAGAGTTTAAGGTTCCTGAATACTTCTCTATTACTTTGGTTCTATAGAACTAAGTCATGGTAAATAAAGCAATCACACAATAGCACTTTAGAGTAGCAGTACCTATCCAACTCTCGAATAAGACTAGGAAGAAGGTAGCCCGGTAAGGTTGCCAAAAGCTCTACGAAACACCAACTCCGACATGGTGGAATACGAAGACTAAAAGAGCTGTCACCTCTAGAGGCTACCACAACTAATCGTAAGAGATGGGCGCAATCTCAGGTAAACCCTAGCCTAGACACCACGTCTACACTAAAGATTACTACTCTAATCACACGTGATAACTAGAGCACCTAATACAGGTGAAGATCCTATGCTAAAGTATAACAACTATACTAACCAATCAAATATAATACATAAAAGTAAATAGAGAAGACAAAATATATTAAAGCATGTCTTACAAGAATGAATACAAAGATATACTAGAACTCTGAAGACTTCTCCGAAGACTCCTCCGGATCCCGGGCGTAGCACCGCTCTCCCTAACTCTCAACTAGAACTAATCTTCTACATTGAAAAGTCTAGCCCTAATTGTCGCACCCGGTTTTCCGAAGAATACCAAGCGCTAACTATATGTGTGCCCAGGATGTCCACACAACACATATAGCAACAAAAATGGAGATTATCAAAGACAATGCTTTATTATATATCGAAACATATTTACAACAAAGCTTACATCTATAACAAAACACAATAGAAGTATTCTTAATCTTACGTCTTTGGGTCTTCATACTCCACGAGGGGACGGTTGGACGGGAGAGCACTCGCCTAGCACCCTTGGAACTCCACTAGAAACAGTTCACTTCAACCACCATCTAGTACCCATCCGGGATTTTGTTGATTGTAAAGCAAGTGTCGGCGCACCATGCTCGGCAAGCATAACATGAGGGGATGCAAGGCTCAAAAGGCTAGACACGGCCGAATCTGCGGTTAGCACTTTTAATTGGTCATGTTTTATTATTATACCCGACTTTCTAGGTTATGCTTAGCACCCCAAGTAAAATATAATTAATTACCATCATCAATATTAAATATCACCAGAACCATCCATCGATCCATCTATCTCGAAAAGGATCCAAAGCCGCTCGTGACCGTGAGCACGGGCCGATATATCGGTTTGATCAAACTCTGCAGAGTGTGTACACTTTCACCATGAGTCATGATACCCATATGCCTGAGGCGGCCAACCTCTGACTCACTTCCGAGGTAAGTCGGCAGGGTTCACTACGAGGCCTTTCCAAAGACACCCTAACAAGTTAGTAGCCGCGAGGTTTCAGCAGCTAGGCGAATGGAGCCCCCCTTCAAGACTGGTGCACAAATGACCGCAGCCCGGCAGAACACATCTTGACAGGGCAAGAAGCCATTCTGCAACCTAGGCCCCCTCTTGCGCCTTTTCGGTAACCACTAACAAGCTAGAGAAACCTAGTTACTTAGCCAAGACCAGAGCCATATAGTCCTCATGGTTGTACGGATGTCTTGGGTGGCCGCTTTAAGATTAAGTCCTTACGGAGGGCAGACTAGAGCACCCCAAAGGCCCAATGCTCTAGCCCCCTTCTGTCCATGTTACCAAAGAGCATCATCTTAACCATCGATTCCATAAGGCATCATTAATCAAAATTAACATTATAAGGTTTGGTGATTGCAAGCTAAGCAAAGCTATCCATATGCATCAACCCAGGGTAACAAGGAACATGGTACAAAAGTACTAGGTAAAGTCCTTATGGGTTCATCATATTAGACACATGCATATGAAAATGATTATATAGTTCTTAGGTAACAAAGGAACTCATGTTACACTTGCCTTCCAAAAGCTTGACAAACTCTCCATCCTTTCCTTTCGAATCATCCTTGTACAGCTCCACCTCTAATGATAGAATCAACCAGCACAAGCATCTTAAACAAACCTAGAAACAGTACACCAAGCATTATAAAAACAACACATAAAGGTTTAAAACATGTAGGACTTATAACTATGATCGCTTGAGCGCAAAAACAACCAAAAGGAAAGCCAGGATTAAAGGATGCGAGAGTTGAAAGGTATAGATGGAAATGATTGGATTTAGGTGAGCAAGGTGAAGTTGGACCAGAAGAAACATACACATCAGAACAACAAGGGTTGGATATGTGTATAGGTTACTTGGAAACATGTCATTATCAACCAATGCACTATGGTGGGTTCAAGATCAAAGGAAATCAACATTATGCTGAAGAGTGCACCGGATGAGCATACTCGACGGTGGATAGCGGCGAGTAGTGACAGCTGTGACCATGATAAGTCAGAGACACATGATCATGTAGGAGGACTCAGAGCGGGGAACACGGTGAATTGCTGAGGCATCCTAGACACGCACGTCGGTGGCCAGCGGTAGTTAGGATGGGCGGTTGCATGGTTATCGAAAGGACCAAAGGGTGATATCTTTCATGGGGTTTCTAGATACTGTATAGAGTATATTGTGGCAAAAGGGCATGATGTTTTGACCGTTGTATAGTCGGGGAACGAGATTGCAAGATGGCATGGCATAGTTGTTGGCAATTGGTATGGTAGGAACAGCGACACCATGATGTTTATATATTTGGTGATGTGGTTTATATGGACAAGACAACTTGCAGATATGTGTATAAGTATATGATAAACACTGTGGTTGAAGGGCTTGACCATCGGAGTAGCGAATCATCGAGAACGCGCATGCCAACCGGCATCAACGCGGCTGCGGGGCAGCAGAGACAGCGAGCACAAAACTGGATAATATCTCTTTCGTCTTTGATGATATGACCATGGAACCTTTCAGAGGTGTGTGCAAGTATATAAATGATAGTCCAGCCAAAGTATAGATGTTGGGGTTCAATGGATCAACGGGAACGCCATTGCCAAAAACAGGGTAATTGCTGTTTGGACAACAAGGGTAGTGGACGCTTCGGCTTCGATATCTCGGCCATCGGAGATTGCATAGCCAAACCAATTTGTGGGATCATGTGCAGAGATGTCATGAGCATGTGGGTTCAAGGGATAGTGTATTTGGGCTGTGGATTAGCAAGGAACGCCAACACGACTCAGAGTTGCAATCTGCCAAGACAGCAGGAGCAGCGGGTACGGAGATGGCGATATCTCTAGTTTCTCAACTCCTATGGCGAAACCATTCTACAGAGGTGTGTTCAAGGATGTAATCTACAACTCTACCAAAGGGATTGATGATTGGAGGCACGAAACAGCGAGGAACGCCGATTCCGTGAATGACAGCAAATCTGCCCACGAGGACAGCAACACATACAACGGGTAATCTTCATCGGGGATCAACCATACGTCATCTACGGCACTTGGTATGCAGCGAGGAACACAAGAACAACGTGAGAAAGATTATGGAGTGTTCTCACCATGGGGATAGGTGTGGTGGAGCGAGGAGAGGCATCAACGGTGGTCGGTGACGACGATCTAGTGCATCGGGGCATCCATCTCGCATTGTGGTTGATCGGGGCAGCCATGGGGGAGGATGAGGAGCTGCAGGGGCGTCCCTCCTCTGTCCTTGACGTGGGAAATGAAGGGGGAGGCGTGAGCGGGCTGTGGGGGTGGTATATATGAAGGGATGGTGAGGGGAGGTGAAGGGGTGGGAAGGCAAAGGGTCTTGGCTTGATATTTTCATGTCTTGGTTGATATTTTTGTGGCATATTGAGAGGCTCCAAGGGGGTCATGTGGGAGAGGGGAGAGGAAGAGTTAGAGGGCTGGTTGGGCTCCATGTTGGTCCACAAAAGAGAGAAGGATGGTTGGGCTTTGATCCGAGGCGAGAGCTAAGGTAAGGTTTGGACCGGATTTGGCCCGAAACGACGTCCGTGGATGGAAAGAGTTGGGTTGACCCATTAGCAAAAGAGAGAAATAGGGAGGTGTGGTTTACTAATGATCTAAGTTGGTGGATTTTCCCAAGAAAAGATGGAAGGAGAGAGTTGAGCTTGACACGCCAAGTTATCAGAGTTGCGATTAGGGTTTTCATAAAATTGGAAGCTTCAAAGAGGTGGGATTAAGGCTATAGAGATTTCAAGGATGGATCATATACAAGTTTGGATTTGATCAAGAGGAGAAAAGGTGAAGGGAAAAGGACCCATGTAGATGTTTCCTAAGGTGAAGAAAGAAAAGCAATTCAAAATTAAGATTTACTTGGATACATGACACGTGATTGATTTGACTTGAACAAGATGAGATTGAATTGTGTGAGAAAGAAGAGATATAAAGATTGGCCACTTAGCATAGACTTTGGGCTATGGAGAAGACTAAATTAAAAGAGATTAGGAGCTCAAATATAAGGGAGAAAGGATAAAAGAAAAAGAGAGAGAGCAGGGCTGTGACTAGTTAGGGTTTTAGAGGGCATAAGATTGAGTGTCTGGCAAGGTGAAAGTTTGGGATCCATCAAGGTTCTTAGAACAAGGATCAATGATTAAGGTATTATGTGGTTCCCAAGGACTTGATCATGGTATTGAGGCCAAGGAAAGTTGGTCAAAGATTAATAGGGATTTGCTTGAATGAAACCCGATGCGCGCGTTTGAAAACATTTAAACTCATTTTTCACACAAGAACACTATGCAATGGCATGAAGTGCAACAAACAAGTCATATTAAATTGTAAAAAGTTTTAGAAAATGGTTTCTTCACTCTTTAGATTGAGAACAAACTTAACAAAAGGTTGGAAACTTTTAGAGAAATGTTAAATTATTTATTTTATTTAGAGTTTTCGAGGCACATCCCTAAAATAGAAATTTTGGGGTGTGACACTAATTCTCTAGAGATGAGAGGTCATCCATTCGAGGGACGCCTCTACATCTCCATAATAATGTGGTGCCTGGTTCTTGGGGGTCCTGGGTTGCTTATATGAGGGCGTCTGGCCTCCCTTCACCTTTAGCAAGCGATGTGGTACTAATCTCCCCAACATATCTCATAAAAACGCCCATAGGCCTTTATGGGCCAAATTCTGATTTGGGCCCATTTAATCCTGCAGGTCCATATTCTAGAATCTTTCTTTATTTGTAAAATTCATATCTTGTTATTCCGGACTCCAAATATAGCAAATGATATGTCCGTTTCGATCATCTCGACGAGCCCGTCGCAATGGTGTTGTCCAATTTATCATTTAAGATACTTTTATTCTATACAAAATTGGATATACCTGTAAAACAATCAAGAACAACACAACTCATGGAACTCGTTAGAATCAAACCCTACAACTATGCTTTACAGTTGATATCATGTTATATTGAGCAAGAGTTGATGGTATAAAATAGGCATGAAGGACCATCAACAAGTTCCCCCAAGCTTACCCTTTGCTAGTCCCTTAGCAAAGCCTAACTACTAAACTTGGATCAGGAGTTTCTACAATGCTTTCACTCCTCAAAAGTACATATGCTTTCAAACTGAAATTCTCCCTTGAATTAGACAAAACTGCTCTAACTTTCAAACTTACCCATATTACCATTAACTATGGAGCTTTTCAACTTTTGCGTGGGTCTTGAGTAATTGAAAGATAGAACAATCAAGTCTCAACTAATATTCTGGAGTTTTTACAAGTTTTTAAAATAAAACTCAGAGCTTAATCATATGACACCCTCAAATCTCTTATTGTATATGATATTTATGGATCTCACTGAGGCATTTATGTTGTCATGCCCTCCTACAACTAATTATTATAGTGGAGCTTATAGGAGTGGCATTAAACAAGGACGAGCATACTTGCAATTCATATATTGTAAAGTCAAACAATGCATCCCAAGAGAGTCAAGTCATACAATCAAACCAAGATGTGCATGTGTATGGAGTATGGTAGATAGGTGTATATATGGTATTTAGTGGCTAATCCTAATTCTACTTTTGCTCCTTGAAATAAATCTCTCTCTTGAACTTAGAACTTTTCATAGGAAAACATGGGCTATCTTTATTCTTTTTTCTTCTTTCTCTTCTTTTTTTTCTTTTTTTTCAGGGAGGCGAGAATCTAAATACCTACTATTTTAATTGCTTGGACACTTGTCCATTTGTTTTGCTCCCTTTTCTCTTTTTTTATTTTTTAATACTTTTTATTTTGCATAGCCACATGCATCTTTTGAATACAATAAATGATTGGAAAAATAACAATAAGAATGTAGAGCATAAACAAGGGGTTGTCCTATAGGGTATATTTTTTGTTGTTTACTCCCGGTGTAGGAGAAAAATATTTTTAAGGTGGATCTAGATGAAAATGAAAAATAATTGCGCTTACTCTCAGAGTAGGAGCAATGCATATGTAGGCGGAGTGTGTAAGTGATCTTGATTAAAAAGCATGACAAGGCTCTCATAAGGTATACAATAAAAATTGACTGAACTCAATGCAAAGCAAGCAGCATGAATGAGCAAAGGTTTTCCTAATCTAAATGTATATCATGTATGGCTTTGGTAGGAATTCAAACTTTGTCATACAAGAGCTCATCATGTAAGATTTTTAGTTTTTTTTTAAAGATGAATCTCTAGAACTTAGTATTGTTAGGAATAAAATAAATAGCAGATCAGACTTTCTCATATCATATCCCTCAATCACCTAGACTTAGTTTAAGTATATGCCTCCACAAGTTTTAGGTTTAGAGTAAATTCTTATATCAAAACAGTCATATCTAAAACTCGAGAGAATTTAAGGTTGAAAACTAGGCACTTGAGAGGAATTACGATAGAGCAACTATTCATCATCTCCAAGATAAAATTTTATTGTTCTTCAGTTTTTATTTGACTCTTAACAACTAGATAGAACTGTAAACACACTCTATGATCACACCTTAATAAATAGCTAGAGTATTTTTATTTGGTTTTGAGTGTTATTCATCTTTTTATTTCTTTTAGACTAATGGACTCATAAGAGACTCTACAGACGTAGACCTTCATGTGTCCACATATTTTTGGTATTTTATTACTATAAGATAGACTCGATAATCGCATAGGTATACTTACCTGATAACTAGAGGATGCTCTCCCCAAGCTGAATGTTGTCGTAGTTGAGCATTAAAGCTGAGTGGTCATCATAGAGGAGCTCATACTTATAAGAGAAAATGTTGCTAGAAATACTTCAATCTCATCACCCAAGAAGTTACTTCCTTCACACAGAGGTCAGCTGTGTGTCGGAGAGATGTGCTTCAAGTGATGAAGATAAAGATTCCTAGGTGAGCTAGCTCTTGGAGTCATCCTGTAGAAAGCTCTCACAAAACACCAAAACTCATGGAACGGTACTAGGATAAAACGTTAGTGGTTAGCCGTTTTAGAGGATTGGGTGTTGTGGAGGTTTTAAAGTATGTTTATGAAAAACAGTATTGCAGCAGGATGCTCAATTAATATTTTTAGATTTTATAGGTTTATATGCGAAAGTACAAATGCATGATATGTATTTTTATTTTGTAGGCCACCGCAGTGAGAACTCCTATAACTTTTATGCTACAAGAGTTTCATATGGGGCTTAAAGTTTTTTTTTAAGATGCATGAATGCAACCTAATGTATATCTATTTATTTTAATTATTTCCTATGTAATACTAATATAGAAAAGTAAATATGGTTAAGAGAAAATAAATCATGTAATGTAAGAAAGTAAATATGAATAACTACCGATGTTACCTCACGGCGAGGGTTCGATGTTTTGAGTCCTTCGAACTGGACTCCTCCTTGCAGTGGTTTGTTGATCGAGTACTTTTGTTTGCTTCTAAGGATGAGGATTGAGGTGGTGTCTCCACTAGTGGTGCTTTCAATGGTGGTGCCACCTTCTTTTCTTTTTGTTAGCATCTCGAAGCCAATCTTATGTGTATCCTTATTACTAGTTTAGAACTCCTACTTATAGAATTTGGGGAATCTCCCCACACTTTGCTTGAAGTGGGTTCTGCTCATAAGGACAAGGTAGAGATCAAGTGCTGGGGCTCTATTGGTGGAAAAACACCAACAGGACTAGAAGTTTATTCATTCTCTAACCTTAGGCACAATAAGATTGTTGTCTTTTCACATTGTTCATTTACATCTTGGGTGAGAATATCAAAAGTATAAATATAGCATTTAAGCTTATGAGATAAAAGAGTGGAGTTACTTAACCTATCGAAGGATTATTCATCTTATAAGTTATCAAATTAATATAATGACTATCACCTTCCAAAATAAGATATATCATATTTAAGCTTATTTGGTTAAGATTGAGATCAAGAGAATAGTGCTATGATGTGTACTCCAAGATCAAGAGAAAATAATGACCACTTACTTTTAATATGTTACCTTTATTACTGGAGCATGATGGCACCATGTGGTAAAGGGTAGTTGAACTTCAATGGTCTTTTCCTACCTTGCATCTTAAGTTGTTCCTTACCATCTTGTCTCATATGTTGTACTCCTTTCTCACTATTCTAGACTTCTGCTTCTCTCATTATTTCTTCTCTGCAAGGGATTAGCAGACAACACATATCTGAAGAAATATACTATTTATTTAAAGTATGGATAGTATTTGCCAAGGAGTTAAAGATTAATTTACAGCCTATATTTAAATGATTTATCATTATTTCAAATTTTCTAAATAAGGTTAAGGCAAAGTTATAAATTTGAAGAATACCTCTAACCTTGATTTGATTCTATGAAGTCTCCTAATTTGATTTAAACATTTTTATACAGAAGAGGATCGATAGTCTATATATACAACTAAATTCTTATACAAATATGCTTTGATGTTATAATGTTTAAGTAATATTCTAAAGCATACTTATAATAGAGTAAGGAAGTTTAAAAGACTAAAGATATTTATTCAAATAGAACCAAGAATATGTAGGTGAACCAATAGAGAATTTTATTTATTTTAAGTTTTAGCAAATTAAGCATAAGGTATGGATAACCAAGACAATTAACAACGTGTTATAAGATGTCGAATGTAATTTAAAGTTGCTTGAAGCTTGGATAAATGCACCTTATGTCTTGCAGGGTGATTGGTCCAGTACCATGGTGAAGTGTAGAAGGTGTTGAAGTGTTCTTACATTGATTTCTTTTCATCTTAGTCTTTTCTATATACTTGTTCTCCTTCCTTTTTGCTTCGAACCATGATCAGACATTTATTCTTTCTTTCCTACATTAACGTTAGTGGACACATACCCGAAGGATTGCAACAAGTTTGGGATGTGGGCTATGGTCCATAAAGTTTATCGGATTTCATCTATGCTAATGAAAGGATGGGCTTTTAGAATTACTTTAGCATAGATTTCTTTTAACAAATTTTATTGGTAGTTGCACTTTAATATGGTTCAAGGCAAAGGTAACTTGCAATAAAGGATTAAATATATAAACTTTGATACTTATAGTTCTTCCATAGAGAATGAGCTGTGTCTTCCTTTTATATAAAGTTATTGAACTTCATCACATGCCTTGATTCATCTCTTGATGTGAGTTTATCTCTTGACTTACCCGAATTAAATTTAAGAGTTTCCTACAGGGGTTAGTCCAACAGAATATCCAATATCTACTACAATAATTTCTAGTTCAATAACCAAACCAAACTCCATGTCTAGTTTTATTTAAGGTAGGCTATTTAACCTAAGCACCATACTCAATTTAAAAGCCTATGAAAGTATGTGCAGTACTTCCAAACCAAAGCATATTATAGCAAACAAAGATAGCATGAAAGCACATAGAGATATACTCAAATAGAGATGAAAGCATGATCATGCATGGTGAGAATGTTTTTTATTTTTCAATAGATATGCAAGTGACATACATGTGTGCAAGAAACTAAACATGTTGTAGATTCGATATGAGATAGAGTAAATGCATGAATTATTCAAAGCAAACATGCAGTGGAATGCAACAGGATAACTACTCATCAAATTTTAAAGTCCATGAGCAAGACTAGCTCACCATTCTTGATCAAGCTTACCATGACTCACAATGGTATTTATGAGTAGTGCAACGTCTTTATTCGTCACATATGATGAACTTTGAATTCATGTGATGATGACTTTTTCAATCTACACAGGGTTAGAATAATATATGTTTATACATACCTGTAAGATGGCAGGGCTTCATTGTTGATGGATCATTAATGTTCGGGCACCCTGGGTTCTTAAATATCCTTCTTATCTTGGTCTTGTGGAATTTCGCTAGATGGTTGGAACGGTTGATGTCCTGCTTATTCCACAACTCAACAAAACAGAGGTAATCCTACTAAAGCTAGTAGTAGACTGGATTAGTAGATATCAAGATCAATATCAAAATCTCTACGCCAATTGTTTCCCCGGCAACGGCGCCAAAAATGCTTGTTGACATTTCTAACGTCGCTACTAGAAATAGAGGTAAATCCCTATCCCCGGCAACGGCGCCGAAAATGCTTGTTAGTATTATTTCTTATGCACAACTAAAATATGAAGGATTCATAAGCGCCTGTAGAATACCATTGTAGCATTTTACCAGGAGTATTCCAGGTATCGTTATTTATATTTTACCACTGGGAAACAATGGAATAAGACATTGATAGCTCACCATCATGTATCTACTAACTAGTACATCACTGGACTAAGGCCGGGGTGAACGATAGATGATAGGAATTATAAATGTATGACACACATAGGAGAATTCTATGATAAAAGAGTAGATAGCTAAAGTGAGAGGACAACAGGAGAGTTTAAGGTTCCTGAATACTTCTCTATTACTTTGGTTCTATAGAACTAAGTCATGGTAAATAAAGCAATCACACAATAGCACTTTAGAGCAGCAGTACCTATCCAACTCTCGAATAAGACTAGGAAGAAGGTAGCTGGGTAAGGCTGCCAAAAGCTCTACGAAACACCAACTCCAACGTGGTGGAATACGAAGACCAAAAGAGCTGTCACCTCTAGAGGCTACCACAACTAACCGTAAGAGATGGGCGCAATCTCAGGTAAACCCTAGCCTAGACACCACGTCTACACTAAAGATTACTACTCTAATCACACGTGATAACTAGAGCACCTAATACAGGCGAAGATCCTATGCTAAAGTATAACAACTATACTAACCAATCAAATGTGATGCATAAAAGTAAATAGAGAAGACAAAATATATTAAAGCATAAGTCTTACAAGAATAAATACAAAGATATACCAGAACTCTAAAGACTTCTCCGAAGACTCCTCCGGAACCCGGGCATAGCGCCGCTCTCCTTAACTCTCAACTAGAACTAATCTACTACATTAGAAAGTCTAGCCCTAATTATCTAGAGATGAGAGGTCATCCATTCGAGGGACGCCTCTACATCTCCATAATAATGTGGTGCCCGGTTCTTGGGGGTCCTGGGTTGCTTATATGAGGGCGTCTGGCCTCCCTTCACCTTTAGCAAGCGATGTGGTACTAATCTCCTCACTATATCTCATAAAAACGCCCATAGGCCTTTATGGGCCAAATTCTGATTTGGGCCCATTTAATCCCGCATGCCCATATTCTAGAATCTTTCTTTATTTATAAAATTCATATCTTGTTATTCTGGACTCCAAATATAGCAAATGATATGTCCGTTTCGATCATCTCGACGAGCCCATCGTAATGGTGCAGTCCAATTTATCATTTGAGATACTTTTATTCTGTACAAAATTGGATATACCTACAAAACAATCAAGAACAACACAACTCGTGAAACTCGTTAGAATCAAACCCTACAACTATGCTTTACAGTTGATATCATGTTATATTGAGCAATAGTTGATGGTATAAAATAGGCATTAAGGACCGTCAACACTCGCCAAAGCACTCTTAACTTCAAAGTTCTATTGGGATCTAGTGCTTTAGTGCTGGTGTGATCGCATCCGACTAACCATATATCGCCTTTCATCTTATGCCCTCGCCCTACCCACACATGGGTTCCACCTTTCCCGTGAGTTCCCCCCTCATACTCAGTTACTCACCATGGCCCGCTGTCATGGTTTATGTTTTCTTTCCTTCCCCATCAACCCCACAACGCCACCTTGACTAATGCCCTGTGCCTTACGAAATTAAATACAAAGTTCGACCGCTGATGCCACGGTATGCGAAACCAGCGCGATACACCCACCGGTGCCCAATGAGTGCGCCGAACGAGAAAATTAACGAACTATGATAAAGCCACGGCAAAAATGATTTTTTTCAAAAAAATACGAGTGAAAAAGGGGAATACAACCCCAAGAACTTTCTAGGAGGTCACCCATCCTAGTACTAGTCTCACCGTACCCAAGCATACTTAACTT
Organism: Chrysopogon serrulatus; assembly: GCA_015844335.1. NCBI lineage: Eukaryota > Viridiplantae > Streptophyta > Magnoliopsida > Poales > Poaceae > Chrysopogon > Chrysopogon serrulatus. The sequence goes on along the minus strand of JADLZL010003778.1, from coordinate 329,870 downwards.
TGGAATTCTGATGGGATCTAGTGTTTTAGAGTTGGTACGATCATATCTGAGTAACCATGTATCGTCCTTCCTCTTATGCCCGCGCCTTACCCGTACATGGGTTCCGCCTTTCCCGTGACTTTCACGGGTGCTGTCTCATACTCACCATGGCCCGTTGCCATGACTCATGTTTTCTTTCCTTCCCCGCCAACCCCATGACACCACCTTGATTAACGCCTCGCACCTTACAAAATTAAATACAAAGCTCGACCGCCGGTGTCACGGTACATGAAACCAGCGCGATATGCCTGGAGGCGCCCAGCGAGTGCGTGACAAAGCCACGACAAAAATGATCTTTTCAAAAAAACGAGTGAAAAGGGGGAATGCAACACAAGGAAGCACACTTAACTTCGGAATTCTGATGGGATCGGTGTTTTAGTGCACTTAACTTCGGAGTTCTGATAGGATCCGGTGCTTTAGTGCTGATATGATCACATCCGACTTACCATGTATCGTCCTTCCTCTTATGCTCGCGCCCTGCCCACCCATGGGCTCCGCCTTTCCCGTGAGTTTCATGGGTGCCGCCTCATACTCACCATGGCTCGCTGCCGTCACCCATGTGTTCTTTTCTTCCCCGCCACCCCCGCGACACCGCATTGATTAACGACCCGCGGCTTAAGAAATTAAATACAAGTTCGACCGCCAGATGCCACGTTACACGAAACCAGCGCGATACGCCCGCCAGCACCCAACGAGTGGCTGAACGAAGAAATAAACGAACTTTGACAAAGCCACGACAATTTTTTTAAAAATACAAGCAAAAAGGGCAATGATGTAACACCTCGACCCAGAGCTTAATAGGATTAATATGATACTCATGCTAACAAGTTGCAACTTCTTTTCTAGAAGTCCATCTCTAAAAAACTGTAAAGTTAAACGTGTTTGGTTTGGAGTGATGGGTGACGGACTGGAAAGTTATTTCTGGGTGCGCATGAGTGAGGACAAAGTGCGCAGAAAAGACTGGTGTTGGTCTGTGAGTGCAATATTGGTTCTATTAAAGCTGTCAGATGTAAGCGGACCCGACCCCGAGGAGGCGGGATGTTACAAATGCAACACGAGGACTTCCCATGAAGTCATCCATCCTAGTATTACTCTCGTCCAAGCACGCTTAACTTCGGAGTTCTCATAGGATCCGGTGCTTTAGTGCTGGTATGATCGCATCCGACAAACCATGTATCGTCCTTCTTCTAGATTTTTTCCATGGCTAGGGCATATAAAATTTGGGCTAAGTCGGCATTTTTACCATGAGTTGGATATATAGAAATATGGTTAACTTTGACCATGTATCGTCCTTCCTCTAGAATTTTTCCATGACTAGGGCATATCAAATTTTACCATGACTAGGATTTTTTTACCATGGTTTGGATCCATGGAAGTTGGCGTTTAGGTTTCACTTTTACCATGACTAGGACATATGTAATTAGTCTGAAATTTTATTGTGGTATGGACATTACCATGATTACGACATAAGAAATTATGAAGTCTAAATGTTACCATGTTTTGGATATATTTTTACCATGATTAGGACATATGAAAATTTAGGTTAAGTCTAAAATTGAATATATTTTTATTTAGTGTGAATTTTTACCGTGGCTTAGAATTATTTAGTGTGAATTTTTACCGTGGCTTAGAATTCAGAATGCGATATGGCTAAGTCCCTGAATTTACTATGCTTTGGATGCAATATGGCTACGTACCAAAATTTACTATTGTGCAATTTGGTAGATTGACAAATGACTATTGTCTTTTGCTGCTACGTCAGCTTCGTATCATGATGTACAATTTTCTCATCAATTACTGGGTTTACACTAACTCTTCTGTCTGTACCTTTGTATTTGTTTGGCTGCACTTTAATTCATATGTAGTCCCTGTTTGCTGCACTCCATATCCTCCTTTTTCCATGAGTGTTGAAGTGGATTAAAAAAATTAGTCCATTTTGAATCCTCATATGGATTGAGATAGATACAAGTATAACCAAATAAGGCTTTAGGGTACATTGTAGTAAAAAATTAACTAGTTTTCTACCTCAATCTACAACAAAAATAACGGACTAGAGTATAACCAAACAAGATGTCAATATTTTCTAAAACAAGGCAACAATTTTCAAACCAAGTTAAACAATTTAAAAAGTGAAGCCATCTGAACTGAACATTCTAGTACATTCTTTGTGAAGCAATCTAGGACCAAAAAAAAATTAATCGCATATTATTCTTTTATAAGTTAGGGCACACCCCATCTTAAGATGAAGCACGTCTATAATTTGGGCATTACTCAATTTTGTACCAACATATTTCATTTCTAAATTCTAAGACAACAAGCAGCTAAGAAATTGTGAATTCTTTTCCACGGAGCTAAACTATTCTTTCCTCTTGACTCTTGTAATGCAAATATTCTGATAGTGTGTTTTACATGAGGACCCACATAAAATGGTACAAGTAAAGAATCCTCAAAAAAGGAAAACTGAGGAATCCAAAATGGAAAACAAATTCTGTGCAAACGGTTCACCAATTGCCTACTGGCACCAGATAATCCTTCAAAGCCTTCACCCTCTTCTTGCTCCTTAGTTTCCGAAACGCGCCAGACTCAATTTGCCGAATTCTCTCCCTGCTCACACCCATGATGTTACCAATCTCCTGCAGGGTTCTTATCCGACCATCCTCGAGCCCAAATCTCAGAACAACAACTTGCTTCTCGCGTGTTGTGAGAGTATCCAGTGCCTTGTGTACATCCTTCTTCATGGACATTCTGTTGAGCATTTCTTCAGCTGTCTCAGCACTGGGATCGGCTGTGACCTCCTGAAAACCAAAGCCAGGTGTTACCTTACCTGACCTCTATGGCTCTATGGTACATGAGAAACACAAAATGTGATACAAGCATAGAATAGTCATACCTGATATGTCATGTCGGTGGAACCAATTTTACTATCAAGGGATACACTATACTTGGGGAGGTTTACTGCTGCCTCGACTCGTTTAATTGGCATACCAGTGTCCACTGCAATTTCTTCATTGCTGGGTCGTCTTCTAAGCTTACGTTGAAGTCGTTTTGTGCACTCCTTTACACGGTAACTTGCTTCAACCATGTGAGCCTAGTTACCAGAATTCACTAGTGTGATTAACATACACCATCTGAGATAACTGGTTTTGGTACATATAATATAGAAAAATATTTCATCCATAGCGAACATAAACCCTAGTTCACATAACATGATGCATAATGGACATCAACAGCATTTGAACTAGAAAAAAAAACGGTTCATATGACAGTAATATGGAAGTGTTTTATTAAAAGATGAGGGGAGCAACACATTCTGAACTATTAAGTCAACATCATCAAAAGATTTTCATATTAATCCTTGCCTCACATATTTTTGGATACAAGTAATCACAACAAAAGAAAGAAGAAAGAAAACAAACACCATAACCTTGATTCACCTGGTGACAATAATCTATTCTTTCAATTTCTAAACTAGATACAGGTCACTCATTCATGACCAACCATGATCTACAGTGAAGTGCATAAAAACATTGATATAGGGAAAAGAAAAGGATCTGAGTGGTGGGCATACGTACAGGCAAGCGAAATATTTGGGATTGCTCTGAGACAGATTTACGCATTGCTTGTTTGATCCACCAGTGAGAATATGTAGAGAACCTAAAACCTTTTGATGCATCAAATTTTTCAGCTCCCCTTATAAGGCCCTGCATTCCTTCCTGTAATAAAAAACCTAAAATAAAATGTCCATGCTAAATAGGTACAGCAGAAACTATTTTTTCAATAAAAAAGTATTAGGTTGTATTACCTGAATAAGATCATAAAGGTCCATTCCAGGGCCTTCAAACTCCCGGCAATAGAGATTACAAGTCTCACATTAGATGTTACCATTCTGTTCTTGCAATAAATACCATGATTCAGTCGCTTGCGCAAAGTTTTCTCATCAACTCCAGCTGCTGTTGCCCACTGCGAGAAGGTTGGCTGGCCACCATTGTACTCTGTAAGCTCAGCTTGGATTGCCTCAAGCTTCAAAAGATCCTGCACTAGTTCAATGTACACAATTTCCATAACTCTGCGATACAAGATTGAAGGTACAAAGTTTCCAAACTTAACTCCCAAACTGCAGCCATGGTTTTATGTGTGAGTAGCAGCTATCCAAACAACACCACCAGATAAAATTTCAGCTTCAGAATTGTAAAGAGCTCACATTCTTTACTAATTGTTTCTGGAACCTTTAAATTTTTAAAACCCAGTCCACTTTGGGCATGTGACGGCGGTGCCGTCAGCGTCGCTCCCTTCCTAAAGGTGTCGCATTTGGATTGTCGCTGCGGCTTCGATGTCTCCTTCAATGGCTGCTCTTGCTTCTCAATGCATGACGCGTGGAGGTGGGATTGGTACGTGAAGTTGGAGATGCCACGTCGGGGACGTGGCTCGGCAACGATGACGCGTGGCGAGCCCCCTTTCATCGTAAGCTGGGTCTGCAACCATTGGGGGCGAGGTGTGGTTTCGTGATTGGAAGTCGGAGCTGCTCTTCGAGGGGATTGAGCTTAGAAACGATGACCGGTTGCGGATGTTTGCTTCGGGCCATCGGTGGGTGGCTTGTGGGTGGGCTGCCATGGGAAGTCGGAGCTGCTGGCAGCTTTCCTTCCATGCTTGGCAACGATGACCTATGGCAGTGTGTCGTGTATGTGCTTAGCCGCGTCGCGTGGGTTGGTTAGCCCCTCGGATGCCCTTTGTGGCATATCGTTCGGCTTGCCTTCTTGTATATAAATTCTTTCGTCTTAATTGAGCGGTAGAGCTCCTGCCTTTGTTTCAAAAAAAAAAATTATCATAGATTTATAATATAACTGTAAGATCCAAAAGTCCTGGGCTATGCATATTATGACTGGCGTCATGTATCAACGCTGGGCCTGAGCTAGTGGCTAGGCTGGTGCCTAGGGGCCAAGTAGTCAAGATTTAGTTATTTTATTTGTTACCATAAAAATAGGATCATGATGGATTTTTGTTAGGAGAGGAAATACTCTTGGACTATTTTGGAATAGAATTTAGCAAGGCAATTATCTTGTCTGGCCTCAAGGGCCTTCCCCAATTCACCTCTTCTCCTTAGCTCTTGCGCGCCACCACCCTAACCTCTGCAATCGCCACTCAGTCATACGTACACGGCTGTGTCGGTCGCCCGCGCCTACTTCGATGGCATCGTCCACCTCCACGGGTTCCCGAGGTCCATCATCAGCGACTGTGATCGCTTCCAGCTGGCCGGTGTCCAGCTTAGCTTGGCCACAGCCTTCTGCAGACCAATCTTCAGTCAAGTCTGCAGCATGGTGAGAACACTAGAGTAGAAGTGCAATCAACTTTCAAAGGTTGAACAACATCCAAGCTGTCGTGAGAAGACTAGACTAGAAGTAGGCTAGTAGTCCCCCTTAGCAAATAAGTTTCACAGGCTTATCCTGCAGCTAGGACTGTAGCTTTTGACTGCAGTACAGCAGCCCACCTTCAGTGGTTCCAGTTCACACACAAAATAGACCGACCCCTCTATGTATAAAACTATAAATATATATAATAAAACTATAAATAGATAACGATGGTAATGTAATATTCAGTTCAGTTTGTTACACCTGCAGACTTGAGTGTTTTTTTAAAGCAAAGACTTGAGTGTGTTGTGCGTGTGAGTATTCTGTTCTCAAGAGTTCAGCAGCAGCAACATTCAGGAAAGTGCAGCAGTACTTGTGTGCGTATGTGCGCTCTGTTCTCAGTGTTCCCCTTCTACCTCTAGCCATGAGTTTTAGAGTGAGGGTGCTGGTGAGCTAATCAGTCACCTGTGGTGAAGATCAAGGGCCAGGGCAGCGATAAGGATCAACTCTCCAAAGTGTATGTGTTGATGGGTTGGATAAAACTAGAATCACTCGGAGATCACTCAACAAGATCAATTAGAACCGGAGATTACTCTACGGGTTTCTCAAAGAAGAGCCATGCTCAATTGTCATATCATATCATATCAATATCAACTCCCCTCAGATGATGGATTACATGATTCATTTATACTAGGAACATCCCTCTTAGTTGGGTGTGAACATAAGCATAAATAGAAACTAGTGGAAGATCATCTTGGTGGAGAAATTGAAGAGTCTCCTTTCATTCTCACATAGCCACCAACAGCCTGTGCAAACTCCCACTAAAATAGACATAACTCCTAGCTCGGAAGTCCAAAAGATAACCTTTTGTTGTGTTGGAAACTAGACTCATATATCCTTCCAATGATATAACATATGAATGCTAAAACCATAAATATTAATACCAGCAAGCCACGAAATATAGGAGTAATTCTGCATGGTTCCCATGGCCTTATCATGTAGCGGTCGGTGAGGTAGGGGTCACAACAACAGCTGGTGGCGTGGTAGTTTGCCATAGCAGCAGCTAGTGACATGGTAGGAGGCACAGCAGCAGTTGGCTCAGCTGCTGGAAGGTAGGCAGCAGTGTGAGTACCTGCAGGAGAGGAACCAGTAGGTGGGCCAAGAATGAGGACATGCGGCTCAGACTCAAGTAAAAATTCAAACTCATCAGCAGGAGCATGGGATGGTGTCTTGGCAAAGGGAAAAGAAGATTCATCGAAGATGACATGGCGAGAAACAATTATTCTATTTGAGGAGAGACCAAGACACTAGAAACCTTTATGATTCGAGGAAGACAAAGAGTTGAGTAAGGGGTAAGTTTATGTGGAGCAATGGCAAATAGGTTTGAGGGTATTAGCCTAGTGCTGAACCCATGTATCTAGTTAATATCTAGTTAGTTATTACTTTTACTATTCACTGTAAGGTAATTTGACTCCTTGGCAACTAAGTAGAGCTGGGAATCTTTTCAGTTAGAGTGGGTCAGGAAGTTTGTTGCACCACCTGCTATATATGCAGTGGTTCTATCTTGTAAGCAATGCCAACTTGCAGTTTCAATTCAATAGAAGCGGCTTCTATGCCAAGCTACCTTCTTCTGTGATCTATGTTTGCAACAATTGGTATCTAGAGCAAGGATAGGGAGAGAGCAGAGGCCATGTCCAACTCCAGCGAGCGTGTCGTGAGAGAAGCAGCAGCCGCCGCAAATGCCAACCCCGGCGGCACGGTGATCAACCCCAGCGCCAATCGTGCTTAGTGCCTGGCCGCCGCAAAGGCCGCAGCCGCGCAGGCAACTAAGGCGGCCTAGCATGCAGAGGCAGCAGCCAAGGCAGTGGCCAAGACAGCTACCGCGCTACGCACGGAGGTGGAGCGGGAGCTGGAGCCGTCCCGAAGCCCGTCGCGGAGCCCAGATCAGCGCCGCCAGAACCCGTCGCCATCGCTAGTTCGCCATCGTGGACGCAGGGGCCGTCGGACGCCGTCGAGTATGGAGATCTCCCATATTGCGATGACCGGCGTATGCTGGAGGCCATCATCACTGGAGTACCGCCAGAGATGAGAATCCCGCTGGCGGACAAGGCGTCAGCCAAGGAGGCATGTGACTCCATGGCCACGGTGCGCACCGGCGTCGACCGCGTCCACCACGGTGGGAGAGCAGATCGAGGACTTCGCCCTCCGGCTGACCGAGTTGAAGCAGCAGATGGCCCTCCTCGGTGACAAGGATCTCGACGAGGAGCGGGCGGTGGAGAAGCTTTTTCATGCCGTGCCCAAGAAGTAAGCCCAACTCAAGATCGCCATCGAGAGGCTGCTAGACTTCCAAGACCCCACGATCAAGCAAGTCACAGGGAGGTTGAAGACGGTGGATGATCTCGATAAGGAGCCTGCGTCCGAGCCTGTCTCCGTTGGTGGCAAGCTCATGCTCACTGACGAGTAGTGGCTCGTGCGCCAGAAGCAGAGGAAGGAGACACGCTGGCGTCCTCATGGCGGAAAGAAGGTGAAGGCTAGGGTGGAGCGCGGCGAACGTGCCGATGCTGCAGCCAGCGACAACCATAGGAACCGCGACGACACCTACGTCAACTGCCACCGCCCCGGCCACTGGGCAAAGGACTGCCCCGAGCCTCGTCAAGAGTGTGGCGGTGTGGCATGTGGCAGCACAGCGCACGTCGTGGAGGTGGACGACGGCGAGGCGGCTCTCTTCCTCGCCCACGGCTTCCTCGAGCTGGATGAGGAGTTCGCCGCCGCCTGCTCCAAGACCGATCTAGATTGACCTCAACGAACCCTGAGCCCAGGCGTTCCTAGTCACCGGCTCTAGTGAGGAGAGGCTCAATGGCTAGTACCTCGACAGCAGCACCACCCACCACATGATTGGCCGTTGTGAGCTGCTCTCCAACCTCGACACTTCCATGCGCGGTTCGGTGCTATTTGGTGACGCGTCAAAGGTGGAAATCCAAGGGGTTGCCTCCATCGTCTTCTAGGCCAAGAACAGCGAGCACCGCGTTCTCCATAGCATCTACTTCATCCCGGCTCTGCGCAATTCCATCATGAGCTTGGTCCAACTCGATGAAGGCGGGTCGAAGGTGGAGATCGATCAGGGCGTCCTGTGCATCTAGGATCAGCGCGGGCGTTTCCTTGTCAAGGTGAACCGCGGATCTAGCCGCCTCTACGTCCTCCAACATGATGCCGAAGGACAACAAAGCCTAGCGCTGGCACGAGCGGTTTGGCCACCTCCACTTCGAGGCACTGCATCAGCTCGGGACACACTCCATGGTGCGTGGCCTGCCCGTGATCAAGCATGTCAAGCAAGTTTGTGACACATGCGTCACCACAATTCAGCGCCGGCGCTCCTTCCCGCAGCATGCCTTATACTGCGTGGAGAAGCAACCGGAGCTCGTCCATGCTGATCCCAGTGGGCCTTTCCCCGGTGACTCCATGTGGGCGGCGCTACTTCCTTTTGATGGTCAACAACGAAGGACGCTGCTGTGGACGTCGTCAAAGCGATCAAGGCGGAAGCAGAGAAGCAGAGCGGGCAAGCAGTCAAGGTGTTGCGCACTGACAACGGCAGCGAGTTCACCGCCGCAAAGTTCACCGAATACTGCTTCGGCGAAGGCATCCAGTGTCACTTCACCACGCCTTACTCGCCACAGCAGAATGGCATGGCAGAGCGCCGGAATGAGACCATGGTCGCCACGCCCGCGCGCTGCTGAAGCAGAGGAGGATGTCGGCCAAGTATTGGGGGGAGGCGGTGATGACCGCCGTGCACCTACTCAATTGCTCGCCGACGAGGAGCTTGCAGGTCAAGACCCCCTACGAGGCTAGGCACGGGTGCATGCTGGTAGTGAGCCATCTCAAGACCTTCGGCTGCATCGCCTACAACAAGGATCTCAGCTAGCTATGCATGCTTGATAACCGTGGCAAGGCCGGCGTCTTCATCAACAACTACACAGAAGGGGCCAAGGCCTACCGGATCCTTGATCCAGTGACGTAGCGGGGCAAGGTGAGCCGTGATGTGGTCTTTGATGAAGGGCACGGCTGGGATTGGTCCACTCCGAATGCAGGCAGCTCGACGACGGCGGGAAGTGGCATGATCGTTGAGTACTGGGTGACCGGTGGAGTCGGAGGAGCACAAGGTGGCCTCTCTAGCGGCAAGCAGAGCGTCTATGCCTATTGCGCCGCCTACTGCATCACCTGCTGCTGCGCCACGCTCGCCATCTCCGGGGGAGCAAAGCAGAGCTCCGTCGGCGGCGGCGGTACATACTGCACCAATCGCCACCGACGCCCAATCAAGCTCGCCATCAACGGGACCACGTGCTCCGCCACTCCCAGCCTTCCCTACCTCACTGTCTTCACCTGATGCAGTGGCGGGAGCTGGCGATCCTATAGAGTTCGCCACTCCACTCGAGGATGATGAGGACCACCTTGACACCTACTACGATGACAAGCCGCTGCGGTACCGCACCATGTCCAACATCCTCGACAACCAACCCACACCACTGCCGCCTCCTCTCTTCGCCGAGCTTCATCTGACACATGCTAGAGAGCCAGCTAACTTCGCAAAGACCAAGGACGATCCGCCTAGCGAATTGCAGTGGAGCAGGATCTCAAGGCAGTGGAGAACCGTACCTAGGAACTGGTGCCGCTCCTGGCTGGTCACCGCCCATCACCCTGAAGTGGGTGTTCAAGCTCAAGAAGAACAAGCTGGGCGCGGTGATCAAGCATAAGGCGCGACTTGTGGCTTGTGGCTTCATCCAGCAAGAAGGGGTGGACTTCAATGACGCCTTCGCTCCAGTGGCCCACATGGAGTCAGTCAGAGTTCTCGCGCTGGCAGCTCAAGAGGGGTGGCGCGTCCATCACATGGACGTCAAATCGGCCTTCCTCAATGGCGACCTCAAGGAAGAGGTGTACGTGCAGCAGCCACCCGGCTATGCCGTTGTTGAAGAAGGGGAGGTCTACCGCTTCCACAAGGCCCTCTATGGTCTTCGGCAAGCCCCACGGGCATGCAATGCTAAGCTAGATGCCACACTCAAGCAGATGGGCTTCCAGCAAAGTTCCCATGAGGCCGCAATGTACCGGCAGGACAGTGGAAACACTGCCTTGCTCATCGACAGACGATTTCATCATCCCCAGCGCCAAGGAATAGGAAGTAGAGACGTTCAAGGCTCAGATGAAGATCTTCGACATGAGCGATCTCGGACCCCTCAGCTTCAACCTCAGCATCAAAGTACACCAGGATGCCACTGGGATGACTCTTCGGTAGACCCACTACGCCAAGAGGATCCTAGAGTTCGGGGACATGGAGGGATGCAACCCTGCCCATACTCCAATGGAGGAGTGGTTGAGGATCAGGAAGCACAGCACTGCCGCTGAGGCATGAACTAATGGCTCCTCATTGGAAGCCTGCGCTACATGGTGCACAGGCACCCTGATTTGGCATTTGTCGTCGGCTTCATCAGCAGGTTCCTAGAGCGGCCTACGGCGGAGCACCAAACAGCTATCAAGTGCATCCTTCGACTACGGTCTTCACCAAGGCTTCCAGCAACGCCTGCTTCATTGGCTACTGTGACAGCGACCGACATGGACACAAGCAAAAGCACGAGTGGAGCTCTCTTCTTCCTCGGCAATTGCTTGGTCAGCTGGCAATCCATCAAGCAGAGGGTGGTGGCGCTATCCAGCTGTGAAGCAGAATACATTGCCGCCTCCACTGCCGCTACTCAGGCTCTATGCTGTCAAGGCTGCTAGCTAACCTCCTTGGCAGGCATGTCGAGGTGGTAGAACTCAAGATGGACAGCAAGTCTGCCTTGCTTTGGCCAAGAATCTAGTCTTCCATGAAAGAAGCAAGTACATAAGGATCAAGTTTCACTTCATCAGCAGCTGTATGGAAGATGGAAGCATTAAGCACATCTCTACTAATGATCAGCTTGCTGACATTCTTACCAAGTCTCTGGGCAAGGCCAAATTTGAAGAGATGAGGGGAAGAATTGGAGTGAAGCTGATCAACCCCAACGTGCACAAGGCTAAGGGGGAGAATTGAGGGTATTAGCCTAGTGCTGAGCCCATGTATCTAGTTAATATCTAGTTAGTTATTACTTTTACTATTCACTGTAAGGTAATTTGATTCCTTGACAACTAAGTAGAGCTGGTTCAGGAAGTTTGTTACACTACCTACTATATATACAGTGGTTCTATCTTGTAAGTAATGCCAACTTATAGTTTCAATTCAATAGAAGCAACATCTATGCAAAGCTTCCCTCTGTGATCTATGTTTGCAACAAGGTTCGGGTAGCGCACAACCAAACACAAGATGATCATAGGTAGGGTGCTGGCTAAAGAGAGTAGTGGAGAGTACCAGATGCAAGAGTTTCCGTGGGTGAGAGTTTATTAGGTAAGTCGACAAAAAGGAAGCCTGAAAGAGGAGAGAGTGCACGATGTTGTTGGTGGAACATATGATGTGCTCGGCATTGCCATTCTGTGGGGAGATATAAGGAGCGCCATGCTTGAGGACAAAGAACCGAGAGGAAGAATTGCTGAACTCACACCTATTACCACACTAAACACTCTTAATGGTGCAGCAAAATTGAGTGGTCAGGTGAGTGAAGAAATGTGCCAACAAGAATGACAAGGGAGGTCCACAAATCACAATGAATTAAGTCAAAATTCTTAAGAGCTCAAGGCGTAGAAGTAGCAAAAGCTAGCTGAATTTGAGGGCCCAACTGGCAAGCATGGCAGAGTTTCACTAGTAATAGCATGATGAGTAGAAGTGCAGTGAAAGCATCTAGGCATCTAGTGGGTTTCGGTGATTAATGACAACATAAGATTATTGTGACTAACGTGTGTTTTGCAGAAACAATTTGAGTTAAGTCACGATAATGGTGATTAATTGGGCAATCAATAGTTTTCATGCCCTATGATTCAAATCGTTTCGGTTTTCAAATGATAGACGACAAAGTTAAGGACGGCTAGTTCTAAGTGTCCTTTAGAGTTGGAGAGACACTTAGAGTAGTTAGGATTTTGTTTTTACCTTTATTGTACTATAAAGGGGGTATGAATGGATAGCTTGACCTAGGTGAGTCGATTGAGTTAGGTGTGTTGCACATTTGTTCATTCTAGCACTAGTTAGCTCTAACGTTAGCCCAAAGATCAGTAGAATCGAAGCCGTTTCAAAGATTGCGAAAACGGAAATGAAACGAAATTTGTTTCTTACTCAACCGGACGCCGGGCGCATGCTTGACCAAACGCTGTCCAATCAATGTATGCAAGGTGCCGGGAGTGATCGGATGCTGCCGTTGGCAGTTGACCGAACGCTCCGATGCCGTCAGTCTCTAGTCCCTGCTGGACCGGACGCTGGCTAGCACCGAACGGACGCTAAGGCCCGCGCGTCCAATCACAGTCTAGAGAGGTCCAGAGAGGGAAAATGTTGACCGGACACGTCCGGTCATGGTGGACCGGACTCTGACAGCGTCCCGGCCAGCCGACGTGACCTGAAGTACATGTAACCGTTGGCTACTAACCGGACATGTCTAGTCACCATGTAGGACGCGTCCTGTGATCACTTAAACAGCACAAAATACCTCTTTGTGTGGAGGTTTGAGTGGAGGGTATTTATACTCCCTTACCTCATTCATTTGAGGACTCTTGCTTATTCTTACTGCTCATAAACACATAGAGAGTGCAAGGGATGCAAGAGCCCTAGTGAGGTTGGAGAGATTTACTAATCACAGGTTAAGGATCTCATTAGTGTCAAGAGTGTAGCAAGTGTGCATCCATCTCATTGGACTTGTAATGGTCAAGTGAGAGTTTGTGCTTGTTACTCTTGGAGATCAGCATCACCAAGACGGCTTGGTGGCGATTGGAAGCTTGGTGATCATCCGGTGGAGCTTGTGGGTAACCCCAACTTTTTGTGTGAGCAGTTGTGGGCGATTCGCCGCGTCGGAGTGACAAAAAATCAGCCTGTATAGAGAACTTGGTCCTTGCAAGAATCAAGGGTGTCTATACCCTTCCGCGGGTGCTCCAATGACTAGTGGAGAGTGCCAACTCTCTGATACCTCGGAAAAACATCGCCACGGTCCTCTCTCTTTACTTTGAGCATTTATATTTGTGCAATTACTTCATGTCTTTACATATTTAGAATTGCCATGCTAGAGTAGGATTGAAACATAGGGAGCTAAACTTTTGTGCGTAGTATCATAGAACACACTTCTAGGCACTAGGGGTGAAATAGGCTAGCGGTAGGCTTATACTGTTGCGAGAAAATTTAGAGAAGCCCAATTCACTCCCTCCCTTTTAGGCATCTTGATCCTTTCATCTAAGTTCATGATGACGACATCTAGGCCGCGCCTAGGCGCTAGTCAGAGGGTGTCCGCCTCGCCTATGGGGGTAGGCGGACCCCTTGGCTGGCGCGGTGCCTCCGCAGCATAAGACGGCGCATCGGCGGCAATTGGTGGCGTGAAAACGGGCTAAGGGGCGCAGGGGTGGGTGGCGTGGGCGTCCGCAGCTCCTCCCCGCTGCAGCGTTCGTCCCCTAGCTCCCCCTACCCCTAACTGTCCTCGCTCATCCCACTCCCCGCCTTGGAAGGTCGTCCCCAGCCGGGCGCCCCTTCCCCGCCCCAACATCAGTCCCCCCCGCCCGGCTGCTCCCGTCCCCCGCTCCTCTCCCCCTGCTCAAAGGTCCTCCCCCCCTCTCCCTCCCCCGCTCGAAGGTCACCTAGAAGAACGCCTAGGCTAGCCTAGGCGCTACGCTAAGGGTCAGCGCCTAGATCTCGCCTTCTGCCTTGCTGAACTTTGCCTTTCATGCAGAACAACTAGAAAGCTTAGACAAAGCGCCATGTCTGGGATGGCTGAGATGATGATGCGACAATGTAGTGGGGGCAGCAACAACAAGGGCACAAGAGGACGAAGTTGGCACCATAGGATGGAGGGTGTAGAGACGTCTAAAACTATTGCACCTAACGATCACATTCCTAGCACGAAGATCTTTTACATAGAGGCCAAATGGGTCAAATTCAATTGAGCCATGACTGTCAATGCTGAACTGACAAACATAGACGAGATTTTTAATAATGTCAGGAGCAATAACGCTCCAATAACGCTCCAGAGCAAGCAAGACGAGGTCATGCCACCAATTGTAGCGAGGGGACAAAAAGATCGACAACGACCAGCATAAGGGAGCAGGTGTTTTGAAAAGACACGGCCTACGCATGGAGGTGTCAGCAACATGATCAACCAAAGCGCTGCCATCCAGCTGAGAAGAAGCAGCACAGGCGCTGGCCATTGCAGGCTCTCACTCAAGGGCTACAGCGGCGACGTGTTCTTGATTGAGCATGGCCATGGCGGCGCGGACCCAGTCCTGGGCATCAGAGACGGCACGCGAAGGAGAACTGAAGATCCAGCCAAGGACAGTGGAGACTGCCAAATCCCATTGAGGATCGGTTCGGTTGCGGTCGAGGGATTCATCGACATAGCCGTGGAGGAAGAACTTGCCATAGAGAGCAAGGAAGAAGACAAACTACTTTGTCATAGTCCGTCTATGGGTCCAACTGTGGGCCAAAGCTAGGCTGTGATTGCTTCAGCTACAAATAGGGAACTCGGGGACGAAGGCAGGAGTGAACAATTATCATAGATGCAAACTCTCGTATTCTCTCCCTCCTCTGAGTCAGTGTTCTTCCTCAAGTATCCCCTTCTCTGTACCAAGAAGGTTCTCTACCTCTAGAGTCTAGAGTCTTCTAGATCCTACTTGGTGTTCTTCTCAGGTTCCTCCATCCCCTGCTTGCTTCTTCTCCCCAATTCCTATCTCGATTGTATCTAATTTATTGCTGCTGTTAGTGAAGAAGTGTTGAGGTTGTGAACACAATTGTTGTAGTTGGGGGACCCCAACTCTAGGGTGATCGGCACGTGAGCCTTCACACTAATGACGCAGTAGGCAGGGGAAACTAGAGGGGGCGTCCAATGACAACGAGGGGGTCAATGATTCAGGGGCCATGGCGCTGCACTGGGAAAGCAGAGGTACAAGGCAAGCAGAGGGGTGCACAGTTGGTCGTGATCGCACATATTTGTGCAAGCGAAGTAGGATTACGGGTGGGGATGGCACACGCGCGATCGCGCGACGAGTGCTGGTGATACGCGGGGCAAACGAAGTCCGCACGGGGAAACCATGCATGAATCCTCGCATAATTAGCGCATGCAGGATTCAAGCGGGATCAGGGAGGCATGCAGGTGAGGCGCGTGGGTCCAGCAGTTGGGAAGGAAAGTCGCGCGGGGTGGGGGAACCGCACGAGAAAACTGCACACGAAGAGGCAGCCACGCGTGGAAGAAGCAAAGGAAGCAGAGAAGCAAAAAATCAAAAGACGTGAAGAAGGTCGTCGCCCGCGACGGTGCACGAGGTGGACGCGCGACCATGGATCGGTGGCGCGGAGAAGGGGAATGGCTAAGGCAGCGGTCGGAGAATAACCCAGGCATTTGATACCATGTAGAGAATAACAAAACACCTCTCACCCCTTAGGTTGGGTGGCTTCCATATATAGTCACAAGTGACTTCAGTTACAAGTAGACCCCTAGATACATACATAACTAACAGAGGCGGCTGCTGCAGCCTTGTCCAGAGCAGCCCGCTCACGCTCACGAGCAGGGGCTGCCTGCTCGCGCTCTTGGGTGGCGGCAGCCTCGGACTCCTGGGCAGCATCCTGCTCGTGCGCATGGACAGCGGCGGCTGTGTGCTCTTGGAAGCAGCCTGCTTGCGCTCAGTTTGAGAGGCGGCTGCAGCGGGGGAAGGAGCAGCCATGGGGTTGAGAGAAAGAGCAGATTTGAGAAGGAGCAACCATGGCGTTGAGAGAAAGAGCGGAAGGGGGAAGGTCACACGATGGTGAACCCTCTTGATACCATGAGAGAAGATGAACTGTCACGAGCAAGCCCACTGCTACAGAGACTGAAGATGTGCTGGGAAGCAAGAAGGATTTCCAAGACTAACCCATGTTTCACTGGGCCTGAGTGGATTAGGCCTTAAGTCCAGCCCATGTAACAGGCAAGGCAGCCCTGCTTGTCATGTAAAGAGGGGTGAAGCTACGAAAGAGAACTCCAATTTGGCTTTTGTAACTTTGAACTGAGGCTGCTGGCTGCAGTAACGACAGGCACAGCGACCGCCAGCGACCCGGAAACCCAAATTCCACCATGAAGCCTACCTATATAGACTGTTCCAGTGACAATGATATCTATATTGATTGAATCTTTGAAAAGGTTACAGAGAACACTTACAGAATAGAAACAGAGCTAGGGGGAAACAGAGTTAAGAGGGTGGCAGCCAGGGAAGGAACCCAGGCAACACCCAACACTAGAGGCAGTACACACTGGGATGGCTCCCAGGATGCTGCTAGCAAGCAGTAAAACATGGATTTGAAGATGAATAGGAAGCATTGCTAACAGTCCTGAGATTTTTTTTCATTTCCATACACAGTTGTTCGGTTGTCAAGGTACTTATTGGAACATAATAAAATACTTAAACTGTCAAGCTAACTTCTGAGCTGAGAAGATACATTAGTACACAGATAATTGAAAGATAGTCTCGAGTTGTAATAATATACCTGAATACCTTCTGAGAACTCAACCTCTTCCTTGGCCGTAAGAAGTCTCCTGCCAGTCATCTTCCACAAGGAACCTAAAGGATTCATACTAGATGAGGAGCCCTTGGACCGCTTCTTCTTTGAGGATGATGCAGTCTTTTCTGAAACACGGAGAGTTGTGCTAGCCTTTATTGCTGCTCTAGTTCTCCTAGCTCTTCTCTCAGATTGACGAGCAGATTTCACAGCTATGTTTTCAGTGTACTGTGCATAAGCATCTAATTCATCTTCAAATGCCATGATACCATAAGACCCCAAATCCTCCACCAAAGGATTATTAGAATTCATGTCAGGACTGCTTGATTGCTGCTCTGTGCGAAGGATTTCGTTTGCCAAGTAGTTGTCCACACCCTTCTTTTGTCTAATTACAGGCTGATGTTTGTTTTTTTGTACCATCTGAACAACTTCTTGGGCAGCTTCAGCAGCTGCTCTGGCAAGAGCAACTGCCTCTGCGGCTGCAGCTGCTACTACCGCCTCTTCATTTAGAAGTGCTTCTGATGCCAGAGCTGCCTCAAAGTTTCTCTGACATACATGACCAAGTAAAAGTGAACAAACATTGCGATGTTCTACATTCTACTATATACTGTTAAGGAATTTCTCACACTACATGCAATGCTGGAAGGCAGCAGCCTTCAACACACAAAAAAAGAAAGGCTTAGAAGCCTACAAGGAACATGATTGTGTTTGCCTTATATAACGACTCAATATCATCCTTCCTTCTAGAAGATTAAAACTCCTGCTTCATTTCTTTTTCTTCGAATACAGCAAGAGAAATACTCCAACAATTCAAGGAAGCAAAACTGAAATTACCAATAATTGTCCTGCTGATTTGATATAAAATATTGTCTTCCAAGTAGGAAACCAGTAACACACATGAACTGAAATTTCTACAACGTCGCTTCTTATTCAATGTTCCTACATTTTTAACAGTGGACTTTAGCAATCGCTAAGCTAGATTTTGCAATAAATAGCCTTGCAGCTAAAATTACTAGCCCCTCCCGTCAGTTAGTCCTGAACTCATTTGTTCTGGGCACAGCACCTCATTTGAGAGGTGACTAATGTACTCGTATTTCTTGGTCATCAACATATCGAATAAAGGAGTGGTCTAAGTCTCCCAACTTGTCACATGTTAAAGTTTACAAAGAAACACACATCACCAAAAAAAAACGGGCAGAGAGAGTACAGCAAATGCAACTCGGAAGACAATCCAGCAAAAATCAGAGCAGAGCAGGCCACCTGAATCGCCGGAGCAGCGTAACCGAGCCTCAGCTGCGCCGCGCTGCCGTTGGTGCGGTCCTCCACGACAGCGGCGGAGGTGACGGCGCAGTGGACGCGGAGCGCGGAGCACCTGGAGTAGGACGAGGAGGAGCAAGGCACGTGGGCGGCGGTGGACGGCACCCACTTGAACTGCGGCGCCAGGCACGCCATCGAGGAGCCAGGGCTGGCTGCTTGGCTCGTCTCACCGGGGTGCCGTCTCCATTGCTGCCGGGAGGAAAGAGAGGTGTAGGGGAGGGACAGGGGTCGGACGGTCGGATGGAATTCAGGTTTGGTCTAGTCTCTCTGGATAAGGGGAGCTCAGTCAGACAGAACTCAGGCCAACTCAGGCCTGCTCAGCCGCTACCGGGAAGGAGAGTTTAGTGAGCCGAAATCTATGCCGGGCCGGGCCATGCTAGAAAGAACACCCTTCGACTCTCTCTTTGCTTGGTGCGTAGGGTAAGGTGGCATATTAATTTATTTTATTTATTTATGGTTTTATTTATACTGATCTTTTTTGCATGTAGTTTGGGAGAGATTGAAGTAAAATTTAGTAAGTTACACTTTAATCCATCTCTACCCACATGAATTAGGATATATTTATTTAGAGTCAAGCAAAGCGTTACAGTTATAGTCGGATTACCTGCTCTATGATCGCCCCGTGCTCATGCAATCTGTGTTTATGTACGTTACAACAACAAATCAACAAATCTCTCTATATATATCATATCTATCTATCCTCTATCCTCTATCCTTAATAATAAAGAGACAACGTTTCAAAAAAAAAATAAAGAGACAAAATTTCTGTCTCATTTTTATACCACTAGGTAGTGTGCCCGTGCGTTGCTACAGGATAATTACTTTTATGCTAAAAACACACAGATCGCATGATAAAATAATAATACTATAAAATACTGTACCAACGTTAAAGTGACATCTAATCCAAGAGACGGAGTTCGTGAAACAATTATTAATAGTTTATAAAAACTAAATATTTTGAAAAAAGTTTCTAGGATTGAGTAACAGCATGGAGTCCAATACTAGGTTAATTTTTTCTAACAAATTGATGAGAATAATTTCACCATCAACACAAATTAATGGTTCAATTTTACAATACTGTTTTCCTAGAACATCTTGCAAAGATCAACACTATAAGCTTTTCAAGTCTCACATAGACATATCCCGCATTAGTTCTTTCCTTTGCCAAATTGGAGAACAGCTGATGAGCAGAGCCTCACTTGACAAGCCACAAGGAGTACAAAATTATCAAGATAAAAGACTACTCACTAATGGCAAAGTGAATTTCATAGCACTTATTAAGCAAAGTAAATAAATGTCACTAATAAGCAGATCATGGTAATCTCGCCAAGATGGTTTAGTTGCACAACAGCAGTCATAATTGTAGAGCATATATTTTGATATGCAAAAAACAATTTTATTACCTTAGACTGGAAACCCACATCTGAAATTCTGAATAGGCAATGAAAGATTGATGTTGCACCACCTGTCAGGTGGTCCAAACCTATTGTTGAAATATTGATAGACTCTGACACTCAATGCCTTCTACCACAGCAGATTAATTGGAGTATCCAAACTTAGTCGAGAAATACCATAGTGCTAGCATGTAGTCCTAAAATTGGAATATTTGAGGTGTCTCAACACATATTCAGTTTGCATTGTCTGCTCCGGCAAAAAATATCAGGTAGTAACCTGCAACAATGACCATGCTATTTGTTATAATCAGTATCTACTACAAGGTAGAAACCGGTAGAAACCACTCAACAAATACAATGAGAATTGGATAAGGTCATGGTTTTGAAAAGCTGCATAGAGATTTAGTTGGCTTCCTTTGCTCTTGTTCAAGTACAATCCAGAGCTCAGCAAGAGGACATTCTATGCTAACTGGCAATTTGTCAAAGAGAAATATCGATCGATGAAATTTCAGAAGCAAGTATAGTGACTCCTAGCGCCCATATATAACCCAGTCGTTGACTCGCTGGAGAAGAATTACTGGCCCAAATATCAGAATTGCAGTGGACAAAAGTTAAAGAGTTCGGACCAACAGAAGAGTTGAGAGGCAGAGACACCAAACAATGGCATTCTCTAGTGCAGTCAACACCTCAATGTACCTCCGAAACATCTCCATTGAAGCCTGCCTCTGCAGATTTGTCAACAGCATAAGGGATCCACCTTTTACGAATCTCTCCACTCAAAAACACTTCATTTTCTGAACATCCCATGATCAGATTACAATTCTGATTCAATGATCCTACACTGTTCCTCATCTGGAGACCTGATTTTTTTCATCATTACATGCAGGAGAGATCTGCAAGGGGACACTTGAGTATAGCATGGCCAGATTCACTTTCTAAGCCACTGATCATGCACATGTCATGACTTATTCTGCACATATCATCGCTGAGAAAGTATCTAGCCTTCTTATTATTTGTTTTAATAGTAAAGTTGGCATATGTCACAGTTAGGAAATATAATTGTCTGGGCCAGCTGCCATCGATAATGCTAGAATTCTGATTTTGCCATTATTGGGCTTAACCCTAGAAGGGTAGCATATAGTCTCATACATGGGCCTCATGGGCTTAGCCTCATGGGCCTAATACACACACATACTCCAACACCCCCAGCGATCCCGAACTACCGGCGCAGCGGAGTTCCGGCCCGGACATGAAAAAAAGTACACACAGGAGCCCCCCCCACGAGGCCGCGCAACTAGCCATTGGTGATGTTGAGGCTGGTGCGAAACTTCGGTGAAGGTCGAGGGGCGGGAGGCCCTTCGTGAAGATGTCGGCGGCCGGGATGTGGTCGGCACGTGAAGGACCCGCACCTCGCCGATGGCGACCCGATCACGGACAAAGTGTAGGTCGATCTCCACATGCTTGGTCCGCTGGTGCTGAACGGGGTTGGTGGAGAGGTAGACCGCACTGACGTTGTCGCAGTAGACCAACGTGCTCCGGAGGAGAGGGCTATAGAGCTCTCCAAGGAGCTGCCGGAGCCGAGAGGCCTCAGCCACGCCGTTGGCGACGGCGCGGTACTCCGCCTCGGCACTGGAACGGGAGGCCACCTGCTGGCGCTTGGACGACCAGGACACCAGGTTGCCGCCCAAGAAGACGGCGTAGCCGGAGGTGGAGCGCCGAGTGTCCGGGCAACCACCCCAGTCGGCGTCCGTGTAGACAACCAGCTCGGTGGAGGAAGACCGCCGGTGGAGGAGCAAGCCGTAGTCAACAGTACCCCTGAGGTAGCGAAGAAGACGCTTGAGAGCGGTGAGGTGAGGCTCCCGGGGATCATGCATATGGAGACATAGCTGCTGAACTGCATAGGTGATGTCCGGCCGGGTGAAGGTGAGGTACTGAAGAGCACCGGCAAGACTCCGATATGCAGTGGGATCAGTCACTGGTGCACCCTCGGTCTCGGACGGCTTGCCTCGAGTGTCAACCGGAGTGGAGCGGGGGTTGCAGTCATCGATCATGCCAGGCCTCGAGGATGTCAAGAGTATACTGCCGCTGGTGAAGAAGTAGCCCTGCAGGGTGAGGCTCAACGGTGACCCCGAGGAAGTGGTGGAGCACCCCCAGATCCTTCATAGCAAACTCCTGCTGAAGGGAGTAGATGATGCGCTGGAGGAGAGACTCACTGGAGGCTGTGAGGACAATATCATCAACATAGAGCAGCAGGTAGGCGGTCTCAGCACCATGGTGATAGATAAACAGTGACGTGTTGGACTTGGCCTCCACAAACCCCAGTGTCAGTAGGAAAGCTGCAAACCGGTGGTTCCACGTCCGGGGGGCCTGTTTGAGACCGCAGAGAGACCTATTGAGCCGGCAGACCATATCAGGGCGAGAAGAATCAATGAACCCCGCCGGCTGACTGCAGTAAACTGTCTCAGTGAGAAGACCATGCAGAAAAGCATTCTTCACATCCAGGCGATGCACGGGCCACGAGCGGCGAGAGCCGGTGAGAGCACCGCGGCGGACGGTGGCCGGCTTGACCACCGGGCTGAAGGTCTCATCATAGTCGACCCAGGCGCTGAGTGAAGCCCCCCGAGAACCCAATGAGCCTTGTACCTCTCAAAGAGTACCATCGGCCCGGCGCTTGTGTGTCCAGATCCACTTGCCGATGACAACATTGGAGCCCGGCGGACGGGGCACCAGATCCCACGTCTGGTTGGCGAGGAGGGCCGCGTACTCCTCTTCCATCGCGCGGTGCCAGTGAGGGTCGGCGGCGCCTCGCGGACGGAAGAGGGTACAGGAGAGACCTGCGAGTCCTCGGGCATCGTCGCAAGAGCCCGGGGCTGCAGGGTGCCAGTCGCGTGTCGTGTCACCATAGGGTGAACATGGCAGCTGGTGTCGGTGAAGAATCGGTGGGTGGTACACCGGCGTCGCGACACCTGCAGCGAGGCCGCGGGCGGCGGTGTCGGTGTCGCCGGTGGTGAAGAAACCGCCTCCGGTGTAGAGACCCCGGGCGAAGAAGGGCCACCGGTGGTGACGACGGTGACGGTGGAGGCGCTGTCCCGTCTTGCGACGCTGGTAGACGGCGCCCGGGCCGGGCGAAAGCGCATAGAGGCCGCCCGGAAGCGGTGGCGATGGCGGGCGGCGCTGCGGTGCCGTGCGCTGGTAGACGAGCGCCGGGCTGGGCGGCGCGCAGGTGGTGCCGGGTCGACCCGGACCCACGTCAGGTGCTGGCCGGGGCGTCACCGGCAGGAGGCGAGCTGGGGCACGGTCCCATCGAAGAGCACGGTGTAGCAGTACCTACAGGATACAACTGTAAGGGTGGCTCGACCACCGTGTCAGTGGGAAATAGTAAGGAGATGTCAGAATCCGAAGTGGAAGTGGGTGTATGGGTGGTGGAGAAGGGGAAGACAGACTCGTCAAACACCACATGGCGAGAGATGAGAACCCGACGAGAGGAAAGGTCAAAACATCGCTACCCCTTGTGATCAGGGGAGTACCCGAGGAAGACACAGAGAGTCGATCGGGGAGCCAGCTTGTGCGGAGCGGTAGCTGTGGTGTTAGGGTAACACGCACACCCGAAGACTCGAAGGTGATCGTACCGAGGAGGGGTACCAAAGAGAGCGTGGTGTGGTGTGGGTGCAGGGCAAGCAGCGGAAGGAAGACGGTTAAGGAGATAGGTGGCGGTGTGTAAGCTCTCAGCCTAGAAGCGAGCAGGAAGTGACGTCTGAAGCAGAAGAGTGCGCATGGTGTCATTGGTGGTGCGAATCATGCGCTCAGCCTTGCCGTTCTGAGAGGAAGTATATGGGCAAGACATGCGCAACTGGACACCGTGAGAGAGGAAGAAGGCACGAGAGGTGGAGTTATCGAACTCACGGCCATTGTCGCACTGGACGGCCTTGATGGTGAGGCCGAACTGCGTGGAGACCCAAGCGAAAAAGTGGAGAATCGCGGGAAAAGCATCCGACTTGGCACGCAAAGGAAAAGTCCATGAATAATGAGAGAAATCATCAACAATGACAAGATAGTACTTATAACCAGAAATGCTGATAACAGGAGATGTCCATAGGTCGCAATGTACAAGATCAAAAATGCAGGCCGTATGAGAAGAAGAACTATGAAAAGGAAGACGAACATGACGGCCTAGTTGGCACGCATGACACAAATGCTCATAGTGAGCCCGAGGACATCGAATGTCGGAACTACGACTGAGTTGCATCAGGGCATCACGTCCAGGATGGCCGAGGCGCCGGTGCTAAGTAGTGGAAGAGGTGGTGGCGGCGAAAGCAGCTGACAAATCAGATGGTGAGGAAGGCGAGGCAGACTCCGGGAAGCGAAGAGTGTAAAGGGGCCCCGTGCTATTACATCGGAAGCGAAGGGGCGCCGGGAAGCCAAATCCTTCACAAGAAGACCGAAGAGTCAAACTCCACGAGAACAAGAATTGTCACCGTTTGTAAATCGACGAATAGAAAGAAGGTTGTGAACCATCGAAAGGTGCAACAAGAACATCGGGGAAGACGAAAGGAACCATGAGTGCCGTGATGGACGAAGGATAAGAGGAAGAAGGAGGGTGAATGGACGAGGGCGTAGCGGGCGTAGGGTGAGGGAGGAGCAGGTCCCGCCAGCGGCGTAGGAGGGCGACTCACCTTTCGAGGACGACCGGGACGAGGTTCCGAATATTCTGGACCCCGCCCGGCCCGGTAGTGAAGGCTGCGCCCGAAGCGGATCGGCGGATCGTACTGTAGGACCGCGGTATGGGACGCGGGGGGCCCCGGCGAGCCGGAGGAAGCGGCACCCACGCCGTGGAAAGGAAACGCCGCCAACGAGGAGTCGCTCGGCCTCGGCGATACAGACGAGCAGGCGTCGGCAGCGTCAGCTCCCACCCCACACGGTAGTGCGGCCAAGCACGCCAAGGCCCTCCCGTCATGGCGGCAATCTTGGCGGCAAAGATGGCGGCGGGAGGTTGGAGTCGGCGTGATAGGGGTCGCGCGGCGTGGAGGAGGCGAGGAAGGGGGCACGCCTGCCGAGGCTGTGCTACGCCTTGCTTGGCCAGGCTGGAAACAGCCGGGCTAGACAGGCGGTAGCCACCAGCCATTTGCTTTGAAACAGCGAGCTGCAGCCGAGCCGAGCAGCGGCCCAGCCACCGGCCGCTGCTTTGAAACGGCGGCCTACGCCAGCGGCCGGCAAGCAGCGTCATCGTCGTCCCTCGGCGTCAGCGGCGGCGTCGCCTTTGGTCGTCCAGCGCCATAGCGCCCAGCGCAGCGCGCCAGCGCGAGCGCCCGCATCGAGCTGCTTGAGAGCCCGCGCGGCGCGGCAGCGAGGGCGGCACTGAGCGCGTCTTGCCGAGAACCACCCAGCGCCAGTGCGCCGCCCGGGCGAATCCGGCAAAGCAGCGGCTGGTAGCCAGCGCCGCCGCTGCGAGGCGGCCTGGGCGGCGTCGTGCTGCGCCGCCCAACCCACACCCCCACGAAGAAGAGGAAGGGAGAGGAGGGAAGCCGGGTGTAGTAGGGGTAGGCCGGGGGGAGGAGGCGGCCGGCCGGCCATGGGCGGCGGCGCCAGTGTGGCCGGCCGGGGAGGGAGGGAGGAGAGAGAGAAACCCTAACCCTAGCTTGATACCATGCTAGAATTCCGATTTTGCCATTATTGGGCTTAACCCTAGAAGGGTAGCATATAGTCTCATACATGAGCCTCATGGGCTTAGCCTCATGGGCCTAATACACACACATACTCCAACAGATAATGTGTTTTCTGCTTACAGTTGTTTTTCAAACTCCACATAGGCTCCAAGAAATTAACCTCAAATAATCCAAGAAAGTCACTAACATTACTAATCAGTCTAGGTTTAACGTTGTGTTTAGGACAAACATATAGTAGGAAAGAACCAATTACAAGAAGTGAGAGGGTTTACCTTAAGAGGAGTAAATTATCTGACAGCAGAAAGTAGTGAAGTACCACATCCTAGCGCTTTGTTCCACCCCCATTCGTAGATGTCGCCGCCACTTCCCAGCGGGGAATTGAACCAAAATGTTCGACTGACCAACCTTGGTCTTTCCCGCTTAGGTCATCGATCAATTCCTCAATTCTTTCATGTTGCTCATTTGCCTTTGACTCAATATTTGAAGCTCATTTGATTGTCATTCTAATCCTTCTCATTATGCAACACATCAACTTGTTTCTCTAAACTGTAGAGCTGCATTCATGCATCTCGAAGCTCAACTAAGAGCTGCTCTGCCGCGAAAGATTCCACCGCAATGCATAAAAGAGTGGGTATTGCGTGCTTGTTGAAGAAAAAAAGAACAAATTAAGAGGGGGGTACCATAGATCAAACAAATGCAAAAGCAAATCGAGAACAGCGAGAATCTAGAAAAATAATATGAAAGCAAAGACATAGACCAAGAACAGGATCAGATTTCCGTGCTCCAAAAGGAAGTGGGGAAAAAGGCTCAGTGCTCTTCGCCGGCGAGGGCCCGACGAAGATCGCTGGAAAGACGGACGAAGAACCGAGCGCCTAGGTGTGGCGGCCCGCGTACGAGGCACAAAGAAGTCGTGGGTGGAGACCTCGAGTGCCTCACGTGAAGGGGCGGGGGCGGTCTATCAGCGTTAGCGGGTGGGGCTTGAGGCGTCGCGGTCCGCGGCGTCCCGGGGAGGCAATCATGGGCGGCACATGGAGGCGGCATCGCCGGGGGAGCACATGGAGGTAATGAGGGCAGTAGTGCCGCTGAGCGCTGATTGATTGATTTTTTTTTCTTTTTCTGCAGGATGCCACCGGATTCGGAGAGAACGAAGTAAGGAAGCGAGCGAGTGAAGATACGCCGAGCGTAGCAAAGAAGCCGGCATGATTTCTGCTGGCATGAGGGAGCGCAGGGGCCGGGTCCACCACTGGCCGGGGCATGAGATCGCACTGGAGCGGCAGGACGACGAGGCGGTCGTGGCCGCGCGAGCGGAAGTGGATGAAATCACAGGATGCACGTAATTAGCGATGGCATGGGACAGGGCACAAAAGGAAAGAAAATTAGTCACGGGAAAAAACGGAGAGGAGGGATCTAGATCACAAGGAGAGGGAGGTGGGCAGAACCAAACAATTGTCGCACCAAAATAATATCCACACTTTAGTCTTTTTAGTTGTGAGAGATGAGAGAAGAGATTATTTTGGTATGACCTCTTCTAACTAACTCCGTAATTATTCATTTGTTTACAACTCTTCTATTTTATAAATTGGACAATTAAGTGGAGATATATAATCATAGAATTATAATAGGTCATGTCACTAGACTCCGTATGAAAGTCATTAGAATTCTGTTTACTACATCTTTCATGCACCGGCCTCTCTTTTTTAAATTTGCTAGCAAAACATGCCCGTGCGTTGCAACGGGAGAAAAATCTCAAAGAGTTTAAGGTGGCGGGGTAGGTGCAAGGGTCGGTGTTCGTAACCGCGTACGAGCACATATGGGTTCAGAAGGCTGACTACACCTCCATGCTTATCAAGTTTCCTTTGATTTCTATGCCGAATGTGTCACCTTATTGATTTTTGGTTTAAAATCAGATCGCTAACCCTCGTTTCGACTTCAATGGTTCAAAATCAGATTGCTAACCCCCGTTTCGACTTCAATCACCTTACATATACGGCACGTAGCGCATGTGAGTACGAACCTTATTTCTTTCCTGCCAGCTAGGGATGGAGCTTCCTTTTTGCCGATTTGAATCATGGTGCATGTGTCTCCACAACTGTCTCCCGTCGGCTAACACGCATGGCGTGCCTGCCCGCATGACCATGTCCAACAAAGCCGGTGTTCACATAGCACCTGATGGCGACATTGCGACCTTTTACGTCTTCTACTTTATTTGCTGTGAGGTTTCTCTTTTTTTCTGAGTTTATATAGTAGCTCGTTGTATCGAACTCGGTGTCAGTTATGCGTACTCGTCTAGAATTAGAGTTTTTAAGGGCTTGCACATGGAAACGTTTGGACATAAGCCCATGGGTAGTCTAGGATAGAAACGGAATGTGAGTCCACATTGAGAAAGGTTTGTGCCTTTCTAGATAATACACAATCTAATAGGTGCTGGAATTAGACTCCATATCATGTTAGAAGCAAACTATTTCAACTTGCATGTGCATAGGTTATATAAAATCGGATAGAATAAACTCTCAATTCCCCATGTAGCTAGAGGGCGTAGGCAAAAAATGGGTGGAGAAAATTTTACCTTTTTAATTCTAGGCTATCAAATACGCCCGTGCATTGCGGGAGAATAATAGAAAATATGGAAGGGAATGTTACATGTCTATTTATATTTTATTATTTCTATAAAATTTAAAATCTATAATTTATTTTATGATTTCCATGACATTTATTTGATGGTTAGATTTCCATGAGTTCCACATGGTATTTCCATGACATTTATTATATAAGTTAGTAAAATATGACAATGTTCTATTAAATCCAAATTGAATATAGATGCAATTCAATGAAAAGTTCTTCCACTGTAAGATAGACAAATATTTAGTTGTAAATGAATTATAACATTTTCATATTATCCATTTAGTGGCATAGTTAATTAATGAGTTTTGTAATTTTTGCTAAGACCCATAAATATGCAGAGAAATTGTGTCAAAGGTGTTATAAAGCCGCTATAGAGAAGTGATATTAAATAAGGCCTAAAAATAAAATTAATTTGTTGATTGTAGGTTTATAATAAAAAAACATAGGATGCCTGGGAAAAGAAAAAATAGAAAAATGGCCCGATCATTAGAAAAGAAAGATAAAACACTATCGGGACAGACAGTGGAAAGAAAATTGAATAAAAAATAATGAACAGCGTAAAAGCTACAAACTGAAACAAAAACAAATTGGACGTGATGTACTTAAAACGGAGAATGTGGCCTTTTACAGAAAGCTACTTTAATTATGACTCCGTATATGGTCGCACCTGTATCCAATATTGATAAAAATATTATACTATGCATCAAACAAAGCATGTGGTCTAGTGGTATGCCTTTGCTCTTCTATTGCTGGAGACGTGGGTTCAATTCCTAGAGCAACATGTATTTTTTGGCCTTTTTTCAAAGGCTTTGGAGTTTACGAATTCGGACCAGACTGGTGGGCTTGTGCCTGTGAACAAGGCCGGACGGTTTACAAATTTGGACCGGGCTGGTGGGCGGTGGCTGTAAACAAGGCCAGATAAAAGGACCGGACTGGTGGTTGCGAGCAAGTAGGCCTGATGAATGGGCTAAAAGATAGAATGGGCTGGACGAAAATCTGGGGGAGAAACATCTCTCTTTTAAATATTATATTAGGTATAGATTTGTATGTGTCCCTCTCTTTCCTGTATGAAAACAATACAATCTGGACAAGCTTCACAAGCATCCACATATGATAGAGTTTAGGTAGTACACGTATACATATCTGGAAGTTAAAAGTAAAAAAAATGATAAATTGGCAAGACAAAACGAAACATCCTGATGTGGAAGAGCGAATAATGTAAATAATCTTGTCGTTCGATTTCCACTCAGGACACATCATGCTGAGTGTCACACGTACATCATATACAACGCAGAATCAAAAGATAATTGAGTCCAAAAGCCTAGAAAAAGAGAAAGACGGCAACATGGGCCGCAGCCACTCCAAACCCTAGGAGTCGGGGGCGCCGCACGCCGCCACCACAGGGGCGCTGTGGGGGGCTCCACCCTTCCCACGGGCCCATGCCCGCATGCAGTTTATTTATTAGAGATATTTCGAGATATTAGTTAAAATTGTAAAAAGGAAGAACCGGTCGATAAGGTTTCTTACCTTTTAGAGTGCAATTAGGACTATAAATATAGAATATTATAATTAGATCAATTAAGAAAGTAATTGGATTAATCCCATCTACTCCTATTCTTCAGCACCTCGCTCTCCTCTCCCCCTCTCTCCCGTGCGCCCACACGCTGCTGCCACCCCTGCACACACTGCCGCCCCTCACCGCCGGGCCGCCACCCCCCAGGGCGCTGCCCCTTCTCCTCCTCCTCCTCCATCCCCAATCCTCTAGCCCAATCCACCCTCCCTGTTGCGTGTGTTACAACTGGTATCAGAGATCCAGATCTACTTCACCATGGACGCCGAAACAATCAAAAAGCTCTTCACCGACTTCGAGGGATCCATCCTCGGCAAAATTGACTATGTTACCAAGCAACTAGGCGATCTGAGTTCGCGCCTCTCGATGATCGAGATAGGGCAATCCATGAAGGAATCGAAGGACAACCTAGAGCAGATAAGGCAGAAAATGGTGTTGACGCTAGAGACGACCACCAAGAAGAGGATGGTAGATGCTGCGTGTGCCTACATCCAAGAATAGATAACTCAATCCAACACATCTACTATATCTGATTTGGCTGTTGAGTTAGAAAACAAGTTGCTATTCGACATCAACATCAAACCCAAAGAGGAGTCAGTACCACTTCAGACCTCCAATGCCTTTCAAGGGCTGGAAATTCGCCCGCACAAACTACCCTTTGCATCTTATGATGGAAAAGATGATCCTCTACCATGGCTGAATCGATGTGAGCAATTTTTCAAAGGATAGCGCACTCAGAGGACCAAAAAACATCATATGCTTCTTATCATCTGACTAGTGCAGCACAATAGTGGTATATGATATTATCATAAGATCATGATGATATAAGTTGGGTGTTGATGGCTGTTAATGACCAAATTTACCCGTCAACTAACCCTCGAAGGAGACACATTTTGCGATCACCAACATAGACTTAGGGTTTACACTGACGGAATTCCACGAGTTTTGGTGAATCCTTATTTCTGTAGGTACATATTGGAAAAGCTATCCAAAAGGACCAATATGACATATTACAAGCACCTCAAATGATGAATTGGAATACACCATTGCGTAGAGCTCATCGAGACAATCGAAACAAACATCATTTGCCTTTTTTGGAGTTTCGGATGAAAAGATATCAATTCCACAGCGGGGGCTGCACTAGAAGACTCCAAGAGACGCAAGAAGACACCATGACGAAGCGGACCACAAGCGGGCCTGGAGTGGGACCGGCTGGTCCCACCCCAGACCGGCTGGTCTGGCCCAAGCTCCAATCAGGCCCAGCTTTGGCCCACATACTCCACCACCTTAGGGTTTCAATCTCAGCCGTCCACCAAAGTCGGTTTGATCTAAGGGCTCACGTTCATCTCACCGGGCTATAAAAGAAGGGTAGGATCCCCCCAGGGCAACACACATTCATTTGTAATTCTCTCAAACCCTAATTGAGAGATGTCCCTTGAATGGATAACCTCTCTGGGGCCAGCCATCAAGAGAAGATTAGTCCTCTCTAGAATCTAGTCTTTAGATAATAGTGAGGGAAGAGTTAGGAGAAGGTGCCGGCCTATCGGTGCCCTCTCTACGGCTTATACCTTGGCGGGGTCAAGCTCTACTTGAGCTTGCTCCTGGGATGTCTCTAGTGATCAAGTTCTAATCAAGTAAGTTCTATGCCTATATTATTTATCTGGATCACGACTCTCTTCGAGTGCTTTATTCTCTTCCTAGGAGGAGTAGAGTATTATCATAGGTGTAAGCATGGTGCTTAGGCTTAGGATAATCGTGGATGCACCCTATATTCTAGATTTGGTGGTAGCTCGCGGAGGTGACTTTATAGCTCCGTTGAATCCTATGTATCCCACTATCCCGTCTATGTATCCCACTATCCCGTCTGTAGGCCAAGTAGGACACAGTTGCTAAGAAGATCAACATCCTATGTCGGTGTCTCTCCCTATGCAATGTCCCCAGTTAGCAATAGAATACATAGGCTTGCCCAAGTTAGAAGAAGAGAACTATAGTTATCCTCTCTACTCTCCTATTATCATCAACCTTGATTGCTACGCTCAAACCCATTAATTGTCGCCCTAGTTATACATAGTTCTATCTAAATCTATTCTCTACCTTCACCTTATTTCTACCCCTAGTTAAGTTAGACCGTAGTTGAGCTCACACGTTTCTCAGTGGAACGAAACCTGGAATACTTCTGGGATAAAACTACAATGATATCCGTGCGCTTGCGGATCATTCAGTGGGCGTTAACAGATATCAACAAGCTTTTTGGCACCACTGCCGGGGAAACAGTATGCTGAGTTGACTACGAACCTAGCTTAGCTTTTCTTTTCCTTTTTATCCTTCTTTTTTTATCCTTTACTCTTTTCTTCTTTCTTACATTCTTTTCTTTTCTTTTCAACTTTTGGTTTAGCATGAGTCACACTCCTACCAATCAATATGCTAAACCCATGAACGC
Source organism: Chrysopogon serrulatus (assembly GCA_015844335.1). Classification (NCBI taxonomy): domain Eukaryota; kingdom Viridiplantae; phylum Streptophyta; class Magnoliopsida; order Poales; family Poaceae; genus Chrysopogon; species Chrysopogon serrulatus. Next base: position 297,872 of record JADLZL010003778.1, on the reverse strand, counting down.
AAGCCTTAGGCCACTAGAATCTTCAGAGCCTATCTTAGCACCTGGTTATAAGCTACGCCCGTGTTGGATAGACTTTGTCCAAAAACAATCCTTCTTAGGAGGAGGCGATGAAAACCCATACTCACACCTACGAGAGTTCTTACTGAGATGTGCATACTTTTGCATTGCTAGCATGTATGATAAGACTCTACAATGGAAGCTCTTTTCGTTCTCTTTGACGAGAAAAGCTAAACATTGGTACAACAAAACCATAGGAAGTATGCAAGAAGATTGGGAATTGCTATGCTCTGAATTTTAATCTAAATTCTTTCCCATCTCTAAGGTGATTGATCTTCGGGAAGAGGTATTACGCTTTAAACAGCTAGAGGAGGAATCTCTAGAAACATCATGGGATCGCATTAATGATCTTTTTACTACAGGCCCATGTTGATGGTCCTTAATGTCTATTTTATACCATCAACTATTGCTCAACATAACATGATATCAACCATAAAACATAGTTGTAGGATTTGATTCTAACGAGTTCCATGAGTTGTGTTGTTCTCAATTATTTTGTAGATATATCCAATTTTGCACAGAATAAAAGTATCTCAAATAAGGAATTGTACCGCACCATTGTGATGGGCTCATCGAGACGATCGAAACGGATATATCATTTGCTATATTCGGAGTCCGGAATCAAAAGATATCAATTGTACACCGAAACCAACACTAGAAGACTCTAGAAGGCACGAGAAGGCGACTTACCGAAGGTGGGGCCCACCTGCTACAGGATGGGGCCTCCCGGCCCAACCTCAGGGCCACCCGGCGCCCTCTGGAGCCCGTTCGGGGCCCGCTTCGACGGACGGCTTCCTACCGCCTTAGGGTTTGCATCTCCTTATCTAAAACTAGACATGGCGTTTGGTTTGGTTATTGAACTAGAAATTGTTGTAGTAGACATTGGATATTTTGTTGGACTAACCCACGCAGGAAACTCTCAAATTCAATTCGGGTAAGTCAAGAGATGAACTCACATCAGAGATGAATCAAGGTGTGTGATAAAGTCCAATAACTTTGCATAAAAGGAAGACACAGCTCACTCTCCATGAAGGGACTGTGAGTATTAAAGTTTATTCACTTAATCTTTTGTTGCAGGTTATCTTTGCCTTGAACCATATAAAAGTACAGCTACTAACAAAACTTGTTAGAAGAAATCTGTGCTAAAGTAATCCTAAAGGCCCATCCTTTCATTAGCATAGATGAAATTTGCATCAATTATGGACCATAACCCATATTCCAAACTTGTTGCAATCCTTCGGGTATGTGTCCATTAACATTTATGCAGGAAGGAAAGAATAAATGTCTGATCATGGTTCAAAATGAAAAGAAAGGAGGACAAGTGTATTGAAAGGACTAAGATGGAACGAAATGAATGAAAGAACACTTCAACACCTTCTACACTTCACCATGATAGTGGACCAATCACCCTGCAAGGCATAAGGAGACTTCATAGAATCAAATTAAGGTTAGAGGTATTCTTCAAATTTATATATTTGCCTTAACCTTGTTTGGAAAAATTTGAAATAATGGTGAATCATTCAAGGTAATCTTTAACTCTTTGGCAAACACTATCCATACTTTAAATAAATAATATATTCCTTCGGGTATGTGTTGTCTACTAATCCCTTGTAGAGAAAAAAAAATGAGAGAAATAGAAGTTTGGAAGAGTGAGAAAGGAGTACAAAATATGAGACAAGATGCTAATAAACAACTCAAGATGCACGGAAGGAAAAGATCATTGAAATTTATCAACCTTCTACCACATGGTGTTATCATGCTCCAGTTACCTTATACCACATGGTGTTATCATGCTCCAAAGAATAAAGATAACATCTTAAAGGTAAGTGGTCATCATTTTCTCTTGATCTTGGAGTACACATCATAACACCATTCTCTTGATCTCAATCTTAACTAAATGAGCTTAAATATGATATCTTATTTTTGGAAGATGGTAGTCATCATGGCAATCTTGATAACTTATAAAGATGAACAATCCTTCATAGGTTAAGTAACTTCACTTCTTTATCTCATAAGCTTAAATGCCATATTCATACTTTTGATATTCTCACCTAAGATATAAATGAACAATGGGAAAAGACATTAATCTTATTGTGCCTAAGGTTAGAGAATGAATAAATTTCTGGTTCTGTTGGTGTTTTCCCACCAATAGAGCCCATGCACTTGATCTCTACCTTGTCTTTATGAGGAGAACACACTTCAAGCAAAGTGTAGGAAGATTCCCCAAATTCTACAAGTGGAAGCTCACAACCAATGACAATAATGCACATAAGAGTGGCTTCGAGATACTAATAAAAAGAAAGGAAGAAGGTGGCACCACCATTGGAAGCTCCACTAGTGGAGACATCACCTTAATCCTCATCCTTAGAAGCAAACCGAAGTACTCAGTTAATGAACCATTGCAAGAAGGAGTCTAATTCGAAGGACTCAAAACATCGAGCCCTCGTCGGAAGGTAACATTGGTAGTTATCCATATTTACTTTTTTGCATTGTATGATTTATTTTCTCTTCAGCATGTTTACTTTTATATATTAGTATTGCATACAAAGCAATGAAAATAAATAGGTGTGCATTAGGTTGTATTCATGCATCTTAAAAACTCAAAGCCCCACGCGAAACTCTTGTTGTATAAAAACTATAAGAGTGCTCACTATGGTGGCCTATAAAATAAAAATATATATCATGCATGTGTACTTTTTGCATATAAACTCATAAAATTCAAAAATATCAACTGAGCATCTGTAACACCCTAGATTTTGCTCTTTTAAAAATAGGTGGAAATTGATTTAATTCTTTATTTCTGTGCTCATAAAATGTAGGAAAAATAATATTTTCACTAAAATAAAATCCATCATAGAGATTAGTAACATGAATGATGCATTCATGCCACTGTATTTTATTTTTTGATTGTGTGGTTTGATGAAAACTCAAAAGAATTCAAATCCAATTTGAAAAGGATTTTAGAAAAGAATTTTATAGAAAAAAAAGAAGGAAAAGCAAATCCCTCTCCTCTCTCTTTCCGGCCTGCTAGCTTTTCTCTCTGCCCAGCCCCGCACAGGCCGCTCCTTCCTTCCCTTTGCTGTGCATCGGCCAGTCCAGCCTTGGAGCCCAGCAGCCCCGTCGACCTGCTCGTGCCCTCCCCTTCTCTCCTTTCTCCCTCTGTCTCGCTGCCAGCTAATGCCAGTATGTCAGCGACATCTATTGCTTCTGCCCTTGATCGTGTTGTGCACGGACACCGCCTCCGAGCTGGATTCCGCGTTCACGCCGAGTCCCAACATGTCCACCCCTTGCCCCATAAATAGCCAGCCCCATAAATAGCTAGCCGTGCGCGCCGCATCCCCCTATGCTAGCCCTAGCAAGCCGCACCTTTGCCGAGTCTGCAGCGCCGCCAAGCCCTAGCTTGGCCACGTTCGAGCTCTCGCTGTCGCCGTCGCCGTCATCGACGTTGTTCCGCCGCGTCGTCGCTGCCGCTGATGCCATCTGCTGCCTCGCCGTCGTGTGGAGAATCTTGCCACTCAAAGCCTCCATACCTTGCTGGGACGTACGTACATGTCCCCGGCCGCCGGTGTGCTCGTCGACTAGTCGTCGTCTTCTGAAGCGTGCACAGCAAAGCAAACCCCGTCTCTCTCCTTGTGGCCACCTGAATTCAACAAGCAAGCACGTCGAAGCACCTGTTCCTACATGCACATACAACGTCCAAATTTACGCAGGTGCTGAACATGTATATCCCCACCGTTTGCATGTATAATCCGTTCTAGCTATCTTGAATCTACACAAATTTTGTTTTTGCTGAATGCCGTCGATCCTTTTATCATCTATTGCTAAAGCAGATGGAGATTAACCATTTGTTTAATCAGAACTTCACTCTATCCGTTCCAACGCCCATGCAAGTTTAATTCTTTATTTTTTTTTTTTTTTTTTATCAATTCGATCGACTCACCCTATATCATTCTCATAAAAAGCCATCTAGTGTCATACGTCATGCTTGCATGTATATGAGCACAATGCTACCCGTACATGCATTTGCCTTCCATGATTCCTTCAAGCTGTGTTCACGGCTTATCATCATGCATTGGTCTTTTGTTTATATTCATCAAGAGTCCACTCTATCTATTTCAATTAATTCAGCAAGTTTGTTTTTTTAATCAATTTATCCAACGCCATATTCAGAGCTTGTCGATATCTATGTTTATTTTATACAAATATCATTTGGCTTAATTCAATTTAGAAATCTGTCTAAAATATCTTATATATGTTTTACATAATTATTAAAATAAATGAAGCCTATAGTTTTCTTTTTCTCCTACAAAGTAAACCTTTCGGTAGTCGTATCTTGCTTACCGTAGTTCTGATTAGCATGCTACTTGCGTTTGTGTGTTTGTAGCAACGTGTACGTCAGTTTTATAATCTTTTCAACTTTTGTTTTCATTGGTTGGTGTACTGTTCTAACTATAGATTTGTTTGTAATGATGATTGTCTCTCTGAATGCTTGTGTGGTGCTCCATAATCATATCCAGTCGGTGAGCTTTACGTGGGATCGAGAAGCCAGTCTTTTGAAGAATAAGAGCTTGAAGGAAGATTCGAGTTGAGCTAGAAGTTTGGATCCGAATTAAGGCAAGTATAGCTTTGGGTTTTCTTTCTGTGACCATGATCTTGTGACTTGATTAATGTTTAAGCAACAAACAATAAACATGACTTTTTAGCAACTCGAGGATTTATCGTAAAGAGAACCTCCGGGATTGACAAAGTACAAGCTGTGAGGGCTATATGGCTCGGCTTTAGCTCAAGATAAGGACATTTTCTATCTTGTTAGAGGTTACCCTTGTGGCGCAAATGGGGAAAAAGCGGTTGTGGATCCCCAGGGACTGGTTTGTATCACACTGGTCGACTATTAAAACCTAGCGGCCCTAACTTGTTAGATGAACCTTTGAAAGGCTTCATAGTGAACCCCGCCGACCTTCCTTGGAAGTGGGTCAAGAGGCTACGATCACCTCGGGCGAAAGGGTAAATCATGACTCACGGTGAAAGTGTACACCTTTGCGCGAGTTTATTAAACCGGTATACTAGCCTTGCTCAAGGACACGTGCGGCCTTGGAATCCTTACACTTAAGATGATAACTTTTGATTGCTAACATACTCATTGTTTACTTGTTTAATGCTCTACATTATTTATGTTACTTTGATCATGAATTTATGGATGTATACTACCTTGTTGCTATACTTGCGGAGTTCGACATAGACTCACTCTTGCTATTCCCTCACACCTCAGGAGATGTTTAGGCTTGTGATCAACCAGTCAGTTGTCCCTGTGGAGAGTGTTCACCTAAAGATTGAAGTGTCATTTCGCTGATTGCGCTCTGAGGTTATACTTTTTACTAATACGCTATTATAATTAAGCATTGTCTTTTGATATTACCTTTATTTGTAGCTATATGTGAGATTTGACTTCCTGGGCTCACATATAGTGTGTATCCGGTTTTGTCCTTAAAACTGGGTGCTACAAAGTGGTATCGAGCAATGCTGACTGTAGGATGCAAGCCTAGTTTAAAAATGGTCATTATAAGGTTTTGAAATTATTAGAACAGCCTTGTCGTTCTATATCCCTTGATATTTTTTTTCTCTACTACCTCCTTACTCTTGTTATTCATCTTCTCCTTGATGCTTATTTTAAAGTTTTGTTCCCATTCACTTCTTGCTTTGATATACTCTTAGAATCTACTCTTACCACATTCTTGCGCCATCGGAAGAGAAGCTTTAAGATCTTGGCCTTCTATATGAAGAGAACGATAGTATCGTAAAAAGAGTCGATGTTTGAAGTGTAAGTATTTATTGTTCAGTTGGTTTGTTATTGTGTCCATGATTGTTTTGGATCTTTGTAATGTGCGCAATGATCTTGTGGGCTCGTCCACAATTTCGTTTAGTTATAGCTCTAAGGTTTAAGGAGTAATGAAATATAAATAGTTGGGTTCTTGTTTCTCTCATGTTTCCTTTATCCTGCCCTTCTGGAGCGACCTGACTTCTTTGGCTTACACCTCTGTTCTCCACCAACTAAATGTCATGGAAAAATTCTGGACAACAGTAGACTTTATCATCTTTCTTTGGGGGCAAGAATCATCCTGATAGCTGTGTCGGATCAGGAGATACGAAAATCACAAAATAAGGTGTCTGTGCTGTCAGCAACCTGGAATAGTTTATGTTGTTCTCTGTTTTCGACCAACTTAACAACAGAATCTGGAAAAGTGATCTGCACAAAAGTTGTGGAGGATTTCATAATCTTTCCAACGATATAAGCTACAACTTCATTGGGTTAACAGAACTCGAGTTATGACTGTTTTATTGTGCTGCTGTTTCTCACCTCGCGATGGAATTCAAATTACCTGTTGCTGTCTATACACCTATGCTTCTGTTAGATGTGAGCAGGTCTTCATGGTAGTTAATTGTCCTCCAAAACCTGGTACTTTGGTGTCCCCTACTTAAACCTTTCTTAAGGGGGGTAGCCAAGTTAGAAAAGTTGTAAGATAGAAGTTTGATACGCTCTAGTGCTTTTCTTCAAAGTATTGGATACCTATGGTCATGCAGTCGTCATTAAGAACGAGGTTCACTTTCTTCAGGTTGTAACTTGTTTGATCATCTATGAGAAGCTCCTGTATTTGTCGGAAATGATATTTTATTCATGCTATCATCAGCTGGGAGTTCAAGCTTCACTACCAGTTGGTGTTGATGACATAAGAGGGGCATATTGGACATCTATGGTCGGCATATGGAGGTTCAGAAAAGCCTCAAGGCTTCACTAAGTTAGCAAATGAGATTTGGTTGAAGAACATTCTTCTCTTGGTTAGGTTATCTCTGATGGTGGGATTGTGGACAAGGACTAAAGAAGGATGGGACTCACCCAAAGATGCGAGCAAGTGACTAGAGTTCTCTGCTTTGATAAATGTGTTTTGATCAAGAGATCCAAGGAAAGTTTGTGCAAGTCTATCAAAATAGTGATATTATTACTGGAGAAGGCGTTACATTGCTTGGATTAAGAAATCATAGGTACATTTTGAAAGAATGGAAGTAAAGCATATATGTCAGCTCTACTAGATTTTGATCAAATTTTTCTATCTACTACAAACCACTGCATCAAAAGTTTGGGATGTGTTTTATGCAAAAGAAAAAAAAATATGGTGGCTCAAGCTTCAAGTCAACTAGTGAAGTGTGGTTCTAACTAATTGACACAAGGATTTTGAGAGTACCGATTATTGTTTTGGAATTTGGGAATATTCCTATTGGACTCGAATGTCTTGTCTACATGGATCATATAGTGACTTTTATGTGGATCACAAGAATCCAAAGGACATTTATGCTAAAAGGGTTTTGAGCTTGTGATATCAATTAGTGGATTAGAGTTGCATTAATTGAAGATGAACATGGTTTATTACATGGAAAAGTGTTATCACCGGAGAAGAAGTCATAGTCGATGTCATTAGTACAGGAGAATTTTGCTAATGAAGATTCAGATGACACCAAGGATTAAATGCTTGAGCAACTTAAGTTGAAGGTAGTCATTGATGTTTTGTAATTGATGATAGGATCTAATTTGGAATAAGATTCACAAAGTTTTTTTTTTTGGAAAATGAGAATGAATGAGATAGTTGACTAGACTAAGAGTGGTTGCATTGCGCCTTGGGATGAGTTGAGTTTCTGTCTCTCAATGTGGCCTCATGAGTATAAAGAGAGTTTTTAGGAGAAGACATTGGCAGAGTGGTTGGTGGCCTGAAAGTTGGAAGTTATATATTTCAGAATGACTCTTTTGGAAAAGGATATATGGTCTAAAGTGAAGGTTAATTTAACACCTGGTCTGTTGTCTCATTCATGGTTTCCAAAATGAAAAAGAGAAGTGGTCTAGTAATTGGAGTTACCTGAGTAAGTGTTGGAGTAACTAAGGTGTCCACCTGCCTAAGTTGGAGGAGCGTTGCTCTATGCTTATCAGAAACAAATATACTTGGAGAAGTTAAAAGAAGGATCATACCTATATTTGGTGCTTTATTAAATCATGGGACAATTGAGGAAATTAATTGGAGCGAGGTCGTACCCGTGTAAAGCATAGTGGAATTACGGTTAAGATAGAAATTCTCAAGCAAGTGAAGGAGGTTTAAAGGCAGAGCAACCCCATCTCTTCGACAACCTTCTTCCGAATCTCGGGACGAGATTCATCTTAAGGGGGTAGAATTGTAACACCCTAGATTTTGCACTTTTAAAAATAGGTGGAAATTGATTTAATTCTGTATTTCTGTGCTCATAAAATGTAGGAAAAATAATATTTTCACTAAAATAAAATCCATCATAGAGATTAGTAACATGAATGATGCATTCATGCCACTGCATTTTATTTTTGATTGTGTGGTTTGATGAAAACTCAAAAGAATTCAAATCCAATTTGAAAAGGATTTTAGAAAAGAATTTTATAGAAAAAAAAAGAAGGAAAAGCAAATCCCTCTCCTCTCTCTTTCCGGCCTGCAAGCTTTTCTCTCTGCCCAGCCCGCACAGGCCGCTCCTTCCTTCCCTTTGCTGTGCATCGGCCAGTCCAGCCTTGGAGCCCAGCAGCCCCGTCGACCTGCTCGTGCCCTCCCCTTCTCTCCTTTCTCCCTCTGTCTCGCTGCCAGCTAATGCCAGTACGTCAGCGACATCTATTGCTTCTGCCCTTGATCGTGTTGTGCACGGACACCGCCTCCGAGCTGGATTCCGCGTTCACGCCGAGTCCCAACATGTCCACCCCTTGCCCCATAAATAGCCAGCCCCATAAATAGCTAGCCGTGCGCGCCGCATCCCCCTATGCTAGCCCTAGCAAGCCGCACCTTTGCCGAGTCTGCAGCGCCGCCAAGCCCTAGCTTGGCCACGTTCGAGCTCTCGCTGTCGCCGTCGCCGTCATCGATGTTGTTCCGCCGCGTCGTCGCTGCCGCTGATGCCATCTGCTGCCTTGCCATCGTGTGGAGAATCTTGCCACTCAAAGCCTCCATACCTTGCTGGGACGTACGTACATGTCCCCGGCCGCCGGTGTGCTCGTCGACTAGTCGTCGTCTTCTGAAGCGTGCACAGCAAAGCAAACCCCGTCTCTCTCCTTGTGGCCACCTGAATTCAACAAGCAAGCACGTCGAAGCACCTGTTCCTACATGCACATACAACGTCCAAATTTACACAGGTGCTGAACATGTATATCCCCACCGTTTGCATGTATAATCCGTTCTAGCTATCTTGAATCTACACAAATTTTGTTTTTGCTGAATGCCGTCGATCCTTTTATCATCTATTGCTAAAGCAGATGGAGATTAACCATTTGTTTAATCAGAACTTCACTCTATCCGTTCCAACGCCCATGCAAGTTTAATTCTTTATTTTATTTTTTTATCAATTCGATCGACTCACCCTATATCATTCTCATAAAAAAAAGCCATCTAGTGTCATACGTCATGCTTGCATGTATATGAGCACAATGCTACCCGTACATGCATTTGCCTTCCATGATTCCTTCAAGCTGTGTTCACGGCTTATCATCATGCATTGGTCTTTTGTTTATATTCATCAAGAGTCCACTCTATCTATTTCAATTAATTCAGCAAGTTTGTTTTTTTAATCAATTTATCCAACGCCATATTCAGAGCTTGTCGATATCTATGTTTATTTTATACAAATATCATTTGGCTTAATTCAATTTAGAAATCTGTCTAAAATATCTTATATATGTTTTACATAATTATTAAAATAAATGAAGCCTATAGTTTTCTTTTTTCTCCTACAAAGTAAACCTTTCGGTAGTCGTATCTTGCTTACCGTAGTTCTGATTAGCATGCTACTTGCGTTTGTGTGTTTGTAGCAACGCGTACGCCGTCGGTTTTATAATCTTTTCAACTTTTGTTTTCATTGGTTGGTGTACTGTTCTAACTATAGATTTGTTTGCAATGATGATTGTCTCTCTGAATGCTTGTGTGGTGCTCCATAATCATGTCCAGTCGGTGAGCTTTACGTGGGATCGAGAAGCCAGTCTTTTGAAGAATAAGAGCTTGAAGGAAGATTCGAGTTGAGCTAGAAGTTTGGATCCGAATTAAGGCAAGTATAGCTTTGGGTTTTTCTTTTACGTGACCATGATCTTGTGACTTGATTAATGTTTAAGCAACAAACAATAAAAATGACTTTTTAGCAACTCGAGGATTTATCTGTAAGAGAACCTCCGGGATTGACAGTACAACTATGAGGGCTATATGGCTCTGGCTTTAGCTCAGTATAAGGACCTTTTCTATCTTGTTAGAGGTTACCCTTGTGGCGCAAATGGGGAAAAGCGCATCGTGGATCCCTCGGACTGGTTGTATCACACTGCATCGACTATTGAAACCTAGCGGCCCTAACTTGTTAGATGAACCTTTGAAAGGCTTCATAGTGAACCCTGCCGACCTTCCTTGAAAGTGGGTCAAGAGGCTGATCACCTCGGGCGAAAGGGTAAATCACGACTCACAGTGAAAGTGTACACCTTTGCGCAGAGTTTATTAAACTGGTATACTAGCCTTGCTCAAGGACACGTGTGGCCTTGGAATCCTTACACTTAAGATGATAACTTTTGATTGCTAACATACTCATTGTTTACTGTTTAATGCTCTACATTATTTATGTTACTTTGATCATGAATTTATGGATGTATACTACCTTGTTGCTATACTTGCGGAGTTCGACATAGACTCACTCTTGCTATTCCCTCACACCTTAGGAGAAGTTTAGGCTTGTGATCAACCAGTCAGTTGTCCCTGTGGAGAGTGTTCACCTAAAGATCGAAGTGTCATTTCGCTGATTGCGCTCTGAGGTTATACTTTTTACTAATACGCTATTATAATTAAGCATTGTCTTTTGATATTACCTTTATTTGTAGCTATATGTGAGATTTGACTTCCTGGGCTCACATATAGTGTGTATCCGGTTTTATCCTTAAAACTGGGTGCTACAGCATCCTATTACAATACTGCTATCATAAAAATACTTTAAAACCTCCACAACACCTAATCCTCTAAAATGGCTAATCATTAACTTTTTATCCTAATACCATTCCATGAGTTTTGGTGCTTTGTGAGAGCTTTCTGCAGGATGACTTCAAGAGCCAGCTCACCTAGGTATCTTCATCCCCATCACTCGAAAAACATCCTTTCGATACACAGCTAACTCTTATGTGAAGGAAGTAACTTCATGGGTGATGAGATTAAAGTATTCCTAGCAACACTTGCTCTTATAAGCATAAGCTCCTCCGTGAGGACCACTCGGCTTCAACGTTCAACTACAACAACATCCAGCTTAGGGAAGAGCATCCCCTAGTTACCGTGTAAGTATACCTATACGATTATCGAGTCTGTCTTATAGTCATAAAATACCAAAAATATGGGCACATGAGGGTGCACGTCTGTAGAGTCTCTTATGAGTCCATTAGTCTAAAAGAAATAAAAAGATGAATAATGATTGAAACCAAATAAAGATAGTTTAATTATTTATTAAGGTATAATCATAAAGTGTGCTTGTAGTTATAGATAGTTTGTTAAGAGTCAAATAAAAACTGAGTATCACTTAAATTTTGTCTTAGAGATGATGAATAGTTGCTCTATCATAATTCCTTTTAAGTATCTAGTTTTCAACTTTAAGTTCTTGTAGACACAAAATGCGACGCACTGTGCCTCACACACAGCAAGCCGGAAAGTTTGGCTTCAATAGGATGCCCTGGACGATCCGGAGATCCGGAGCGCGTGCGGTCGGTTTGACTGAAAAACGACAAGGGGGCGAAAAGATTGTTAAATACAAAATCGGAACATGCCGGATGAGACCGACAGTTTCCGTATATACGGCCCCGAAGCCACTTACGGCGACATACTGACTATAGAAGTCGTATGCGCCAATCATGCATATGATTCATTCGGCTATAACGAAGACAAAACACTTAAAGCTTTTGATTGCCGAACGCGCATGCATGAGAAGACATGTCTGAACAAGTGAAAGTTGACTACGAGTTGAAGCATAACCAAGCTCAAAGAATACAAATAGGCTCGGGGTCCATGAAGAAGGAACTTTGCAAGCTATCACGAATAAACCAATCAAGAATTTGTATCTGCCGCACGATACCTAATCCTATCAAAGTCTAAACGTTTCTAACGTGCCAGAACCCACAACATGTTACAATCTAGATTGATCTGATTCGGCTATGTAAGCATATGAATCTATTTATCATGGTAATAAAAGAATAAAAAACGATAGAGGGCAAATAGATCTATAAAAATAAAGAGCCGAAACTAACCAATCTAGATTGGGCAAAAGAGTGTTATAAATATATAAAAGTATTAAACACATGCAACACGTGATAACTTAATGAATCTATTAGATCTTGCCGAATCTAATAGAGCCGATAACTATCTTGCTTCGCTAAGCTATCAAGCGGGGCCGCCGCCGCACGGCCATCTAGTCGAGATAAACAGCGAGCATAAGCAAAGACTTCTTGATCATCAAGCGGGCGCCTTTGCCGCCGCGGCCATCCGGTCGAGACAAACAAGACTACTTGCATCGATATCTAAATCCACCACATGATACTAGACATGATAGCAAGGTTGCCGGTAGTTACGGAGGTCGACGGATCGATAGCTCCTCTCGAAGAACTCGACGACACGACAAAGGACTCGAAAAACTTGGCACGGGGCCGGTTGTATTGATTTGATTGTGAATCCTTTTTTACAATGGTCGAGGGTTTATATTTATACCCTGGACATAACATGAATCCTAAGAGATTACGATTACACAAAACATTAAAGGTAACTCAAAAGTATTGGCAATTCTCGGCTCTAACCCTCTTCAGAGTCCTTGATCATCACGTTCCTTGCCTTTTATTCGGCTTTCTACTTGCCACCTTTTATTTCCCGAACGGAGCCACCTCCTTTAAGGATAGCCGACCGCGCGAGCACTTGCCGAATGGTTCAGAGTTAGCCGACCGCACAAGCGTTGCCGAATCATTCAAAGTTAGCCAATTGCGCAGGTGTTGCCGAATGCTCTGAACACTTACCTCCTTGTGAGCTTATTGTACTGGCCCACCTATCATCTTCTCGGCCTTTACCAAAATCCAGTGTTAACACATGCCCCCTCAATTTCGGGATAAAAGTGATTTTATTCCGAAATTGACCATAAATTCTCTTCTCATTTAGGTCAACACTGTTCAAACTCGCAGCCGCCACTCGAAACCTGAATTCCTTGATCCAAGTTCGAATCCCACTTTAGATCTCCAATGGCGACCCAGGATGGAGTTCCAGAGGTAATTTCTCGTTTCCCTCACATATTCGGCAATTTCTTCACCGATTCTCTGCCCCCTTTTGATTTACTTTATCGTTCTTTGAAGGAATACAAGGATGAGATCCTGATTCCCTATGCGGTGAACCCAAATTCTTATTTCCTCGGTCCGATGGGAGATCCCAACCCGATTGAGTTTATCGAGAAGGAAACTCTGAGGATCCCTTTCAAATCTGGAGTCACCCCGCCGAATCAGTGGCCGAATACCTTCAAGACTTGGCCGTTTCCCCCAATTGTTGGATGGAGAGATTGGTACTGGAGGATTCTGAACAAGAGCAGTAGTCACTGGGAAGCTCAAGATATTCAGCATTGCTTGGAGCTGTCCTTGTCAGAGACCCCTAGGAACGACTCTCTCTTGATAGCAGCCACCCATTTCTGGTCTGATGTGGCCAATGCTTTTATCTTTGGTCATGGCCCAATGTCTCTCACTCTGGCAGATATCTTCATGATGACTGGCCTAAATGTGACGCACCGGTGTACCCTTCAAAGTACAAAAGCAACAAATACCGAAGGCAATCAAGTCGAGTTGGATGGGCAAAATACATCCAAACTTACATGTCAACCGGTGCCGTGGGTGACAAAGAATATAAAGCTATCATGAATATGTGGTCGTGTGCATTCATCTTTTGTGGCAAATCTAATGAGCCAACCCCGAATCACATGGTAATGGTCAAGAACTGGCTGCAGGCACCTTGATTCCCTTAGGCAAGTACCTTTTGGGTGTTTGTTTACCATATGATGCATCAAACCACCGCCCGAATCTTGCCAAAGATGGAGAAATTCAACGTGTAAATGGCCCCCGGTGATTGGTTCAGATGTGGCTGCAGCTGTACATGCACCAGATAGTCTCTGTGGACCTTCATGATTTGGGCTTCCCTTCAGTTAATTATGCTGAAGATGATGCAGTGAAAGAGAAAGCTTGCCAGACATATGGAGAGGCAGCATCCACCATTATAATTGACATAGATATTGGCCATCTATTCAAGCTATTCTTCAAAGGCTTTGACAATGTGATCTGGCTCCCCTACAGAGAGAATAAAAATCTGACTCTGCCTTGCAAGTTTAGCTATGAGACTGGTTCTTCAGACAAACCATCCACAGAGATCTTCAATTCTTTCATCAAGCCTTGTGTTCTGCCGGCAGAATTTCACCATGGGAGGTTACTGCACCCCACCTATGAATTCTACAACCCAAACATGGTGGCCAGGCAATTAGGGTGTGGGCAGTTGCCCCCAAGGCTATCTTCTCAAAAACTATAAGGCCCAGAGAGAAAATAGGAGATGACATGGAGGCCAAGAAAGTTTTTGAACTTGGATGGGACTTTACCTGTGTATATGAGCCTTCCCCTCTTGGGCTGATAGATGTTGCCCATCCCTTGTTTGTCTCCTGGTGGCAAGAGTGGCGTGCTCATATTTTTAACATACCAGCGCATCCTCTATGTCAAGACCTGCAAGCTCAGTTTGACTCTGATAGTGAGGTGATTTCCTTGTACCCACATCCTTCCTGATTCTGAATTTATCCCTGACTTTAAATACTTTGCTATTTACAGGACATTGAGCCCATCCCTCCTTCTCAAGTGATTCAATACTATCAGGCTGGGCCTATTCCTGCTTTGGGCTTTAATGCCCCCACTCTGGCAGCCTTTATGAAAACCCCTGCAGCTTTGGGTACAGCATCTTCAAGAGGAGAAAGCAAAAGAAAAGCCGCTGCTGAATCAAGCAAGGATGTCACTGTGCTTAGGAGAACAAGATCTAAGAAAGCCAAACTGTATCCCAAGGTATATCTTTGTCAGTCTCATTTAGGCAATAATTTTGTGCTTACTTCCTCTGTTTGCAGCCACAGGTCAAACTTTCAAGGTCAGCCAATGCTTTAACAACCATTAAGACTTCTCCTCAGGCCTCTGCTGAAGATACAGAAATCCAGGAAGCTACCGGCCATATTGGTAACATTTTCTCAGTTGATCACCCCATTTTCCTGTCCTAGATGCATTCAACAAGTACTCACACTCATTACTTTGCATCGGATCAACTCTTGGATAGGATGATCAAGAACCTTCTCCTCATCATGTTGCTAGCTCATCATCTCTGGGCATTCAGCCTAGCCCTCAACTAAGCCAGGGCAGGATCCAATTTGAAGAAGACTCTGTTCAGAAGGTAATGCCTTGCTCCATTGAATTCTTTAGTAAACTTGACCAATTGGCTAATAATTTTTCTCTCTCTTAAGGATGATATCAAGTCGACTGTCAGCTACTCCTTCACTGTTGAGGAGTATATCAATGAGGGAGGTGAAGAAGCCACATCTCAGCAGAGATTGTCATCAGAGAATCAAGCTCGGCTGAGGGAAATTGCTCTACTACTGACCAACGACATAAATATTTTGGTTCAAGATGCAGATCAGATAAGGGACCTTGTTGAGCTTATTGACCAAGACATCCCTCCAATTCTCAGGGCTCCCCTAGAATCTGTAACTCATCTTGATGACCACCTTGGTAAAGTCAGAAGAGCAAACAAAAACATGGCTTCTAGGACTGCTTTGCAAAGTGATAATCTCTGATGAGGAAGCAACAAGCCAAAGAGCTGCACTCTCAGATTCAGGCTGCTAAACAATCCTTGGCAACTTTTGAGCCTGAGCTGGAAACTATGGAGGAAGAGAAGGCTAGGCTGGAAGCTCAATTGAGCCAACTAAATGCAAGAATCCAGTCTCACAAAGATAAAATTGCCAACCTGCCGAACTCCACAGATGCAGCCAAGACAAAGATAGCATCTGTCATCAAGGAGAATCAGCAAATCAAAACCAAGCTTATCAGAATCCAAAGCTCTGAAGATGATGATAAGAAGGTGCTAGATGAAGTTAGCCGAATCAGGAACGATGCCATAGATGCAATCAAATTGTTCCTAGACGATTAAAGCATCGGCTTGTAATATACTTGAATGTCGCATACTGTATTTCTTAGTAATTGCATCCCTTTTATTTCTTTCGGCTTTCACAGTCCTGTCTGATTGATAATATAGCCGATCGCCTCGAGCTTCCCGATCAGGAGAATAGCCGATCGCCTCAGGCTTCCCGATTAGGAGAATAGCCGATCCCTTCGAAACGTCGGTTTTTGATTTAGCCGAACCCGGCCCAGTCCGGTAACGGCCCAAAAAGAGTAAACCCTACTTCGTCGCTTGGGATACCCCGAGATATACGCCACGATTCTCCACTTTGGCTTATAAATAAAGCCCCTCTCCAGCCTTCATCGTCATCTTCAATCAAACACCTCCATCGCCGTCTCTTCACCTCTCTGCTCAGATCAACCCAGAAAGCAATCTAGTTTTTAGAGCATCAATGGCGAGTGGCGATGATCGTGGCAAGCGTCCTGCCGAGGGAGAGGCGGAGGGAAGCCGAGCACCGCGCCGTCAGCGCCACAGGTGAAAATCAATCGATTGCTCCTTTGCGGTTCATACTTCATGTTCATCTCTCCTAATCTTGATTTCCTTCATCTACTCAGGGCGAGGGTCATCACTGGCCAGTACCACCTCCTCCCCCCAATGGTGGTGACTCAACCGGGCACCTCGGACCAGCCGGTCCCCGTTTCTGGTTCCTCCAGTTCGTCGAGCTCCTCGGAGTCCGACAACTCATACAATGCCAACCCTTGGGGTCCGGCGGAATCAGAGGGTGAAGACCCTCTATATATTCACGAGGAGGCGCTCCGGTTCCGCAAGGAAAGGGACGAGGTCCGGAACGAGCTGGGCGACGTCTCCAAGCAGTTCGGCATTGCGCAAGCCGAATGGGAGGATCAGCGCAAGCAGCTTTGCGACGCCATCACCGGTTCGGCATCCCTGCACGGATTCCTTCCCTTTCAATCCTCTTCATGTACTGACTTGCCTCCCTTGTCCAGCACTTTCTGCGGAGAACGAGCGTCTAAGGGCGGCGGCGAACAGGGTAGCTGATAAGGTGAATGCCCAGGGAGAAACTGCCGAGGCGCGCCTGGACGCTGTGGACGGCCGTGTTGATCAGGCCGTCATCCAAGGTGTGCACCTTGGCGTGTCCCTCGGCCTGGCGGCGATGACCTCCCGGACCGACGAGGACTACTCCTTCCAAGCCGTCGGCTTCGCTGGCGGCCCTCCTCATGAGATTGAGGACATCAACGAGCGTCTGGAGCACTATGAAGATCATGCTGCTGCTCTCGCTGAATCTACCAATCCCCAGTCTGTTCTTAATAAGTTATTCCAAGAGTAGTTTGTAACTAGGGACTGGATGTAAATAATGAAATTATTTCCTGGATACTTGTTTGTTCATGACTCCTCATGTTGAATGCCGAACAGACGCCTTCAGCATTTTTTTCTGAATCAAAATGACGCCGAATGATGTTTCCCGAATGCAGTGACGTCACTTTAGCCGATTGGATCTTAATCTTGTGTTGCAACCGACGTGACACATCACTGAGTATTGTCATTCAACGCTTCACCTTTCTCTTCTCCCGATAAACCAACCAAATCGAAATGCCCAAGTCAATTTCAAGTCATTCGGCTATATTTGTACTAAAGGCGATACAAACTGTATCGGCTGTTTGCCATTTTTTTAATTTTTTTTAGCTAAAGGCGATGTTATTTCATCGGCTGTTTGCTTTCAAACTCCTTTTATAAACCAACTTCAACGCTGGGGTAGTATTTTTTAAGATATCGTCCATTGATAGTTCCGGCAAATTCTTCCCTAAACAAAGTCTTCAAAATATATGCATTGCCAGGCACACATCTTTCTACCCGAAAGGGTCCTTCCCAATTCGGAGACCATTTGCCGAATGCCCTATCTTTTGATCCAATCGGCAGTATAGTCTTCCAAACCAGATCACCTTCTGTGAATTGCTTTACCCTAACTTTCTTATTGTAGTATTTGGCAACACGCATCTTGTTTTTCTCAATATTTTCCAATGCCTTGAGACGAATTAAATGTAAATCTTCTAACTCATCTATCATCAAGTTCATGTAATCTTCTTTTTTTTTCAAATCTTTTTGCAATGTAACCCGTCTCGAACTTGATTGTAACTCCCATGGTAAAAAACAGCATGATGTCCATAAACTAACTCATAAGGAGATGTTTGAGTTGAACCATGACAAGCCATTCGGCAAGCCCATAATGCCTCGTTAAGAACCAAATGCCACCTTCTTGGCTTTTCATCAATTTTCTTCTGGATGATCTTAATCATAATCTTATTTGATGCTTCTGCCTGGCCATTGGCTTGTGCATAATAAGGAGAAGAATTATACAACTTGATCCCCATGTCTTTGGCAAAGTCACAAAACTCTGAAGAAGTAAATTGAGTCCCTTGATCGGTCGTTATAGTTTGAGGGATCCCAAACCTATAAATTATATGTTCTTTAACAAAACTGATCATATTTTCTCGACGTAACCTTCTTCAATGGAATAGCCTTAACCTACTTGGTGAAATAATCCGTGGCCAAGAGCACAAACTTATGTCCTTTGCTTGAAGGAGGATGAATTTGACCAATTAAATCTATACCCCATCCTCTAAATGGCCAAGGTTTGATTATTGGGTTTATAACAGATCTTTGGAGCTTTTTAAATATTGTCGAATTTTTAACAATCATGACATCCCATATAATACTCAAAGCAATCTTCCAGCATGGTTGGCCAAAAATAACCAGTTCTCCTAATTATCCACTTCATTCGGTAAGCTGATTGATGTGCACCACACAGTCCCTCATGCACCTCATACATCACTTTTCTGGCCTCTTCTCGATTCAGACATTTAAGCAATACTCCATCTATAGATTTATAATATAATTGATCATCAAGAAGCACGAATTTAAGGGCTTTGTACCTGAGCTTTCGGGAAACTTTCTGTGATGGATTTCCTAAGTAATCGGCTATCTCACACCTCCAATCATCAACCACTGGATCGGCATTCGAAGCACCTTTGTCTATGGTGAGAACTTCTTGATTTTCACGATACCCAGAAGCAGTTTGAGCTAGCTTATTTGCTTCTTCATTGTGCCCCCTAGGGATATGATGTAAAGTCACCGTTCGAAAGCTTTTCAAAAGTTCTCGGCATTCTTCATAATACTCCCTTAATATATCATTCTTGCACTCATATTGGCCAGTTAATTGGTTAATCACTAGCTCAGAATCTCCAAAGATTTCAACAACAACAGCTTTTACCTCTATAAGAAGCCGAAGTCCTCTATGCAATGCTTCATACTCTGCTTGATTATTAGTAACATAAAATTCAATGGGAATAGCGTATTCGAAGGTCACTCCTTGTGGAGAAATCAAGAGAATACCAGCACCACCACCTTTTTTGCCGGGGACTAACCGTCAAGAATAAAGCCCAGGGTGCAATGCTTATCATCTCAACAGAAAGATCACGATGTTGTGTAATAAAATCAGCAATAATTTGACCCTTTACCGCTTTTGCCGATTTGTATTTTAAATCAAACTCTGATAAAGCAAAAATCCACTTGCCAATTCTCCCATTCAAAATTGGCATCGACAGCATATGCTTTATTACATCAAAACTAGAGACTACCACACATTCGGCATTTAACAAGTAGTGCTGAAATTTGGTACATGAGTAATATACACATAAGCAAAGTTTTTCTGTAGCTGAATACCTTGTTTCTGGATCCAACAATTTTCGGCTAAGATAAGCTATTACTCTCTCCTTTCCTTCAAACTCTTGCATGAGGGCCGATCCTATTGTTAGACCATCGGCCGCCACGTACAACTTGAAAGGCTTGTCAAGTTGCGGAGGTACTAGCACTGGTGGCGCCTTCATGTATTCCTTGATTTCATCAAAAGCCTTTTATTGTACGTCACCCCATATGAATTCTTGATCTTTCTTGAGCTTCAAAAGTGGAGAAAAAGGTAAGACCCTTTCTGATAAATTGGATATAAATCTTCTCACAAAATTAATCTTGCCAAGTAATGATTGTAACTCCGTGAGATTAGTTGGAGGGACAACTTTATCTATTGCTTCCATACTCTTTTTCCCGACTTCAATCCCTCCTTTATGAACAAGAAATCCCAAAAACTCACCAGCCAAGACTCCGAAAGCACATTTATTTGGATTCATTTTCAAACCATGTCTTCTAGTACACTCCAGAGTCTTCCTCAAATCGGCTAGATGCCCTTCATGGTTTCTAGACTTGACCACCACGTCATCAATATAAATTTCTACTACTTTGCCGATCAACTCATGAAAGATGTAATTCATAGCTTGTTGATAAGTTGCACCGGCATTTTTTAACCCGAACGTCATGACAATCCATTCAAATAAACCAATATGACCAGGGCATCTGAAGGTTGTCTTTGAGATATCTTCTATTGCCATGAAGATCTGGTTATAACCAGCATTCCCATCCATGAAGCTAATGACTTCATATCCAGCCGTTGTGTCTACCAGCAAATCGGCAACTGGCATTGGGTACCCATCCATCGGAGTAGCTTTATTAAGATTTCTGAAGTCTATGCATACCCTCATCTTTCCATTCTTCTTGTATACAGGAACTATATTTGAAATCCACTCTGCATACCTGCATGGCCGAATGAAATTTGCTTCCAACCTTTCGATCTCTTTCTTCACATCGGCCAATACCTCCTCTTTATAGATCCTTCGTGGAGGTTGTTTGTAAGGACGATATCCGGACTTAATAGGTAATCGATGTTCAACAATAGAACGATCCAATCCAGGCATCTCTGTATAATCCCAAGCAAAACAATCTCTGAATTCCTTTAAAAGGGCTATCAACTGTGATTTATACTCCGGATTCAAACTTGCACTAATGTACATCGGCCTTGGCTTAGGACCACCACCAACATCTATTTCTTCTAACTTGTTGGCCGACATAAAACCATGCCCCAGCTTTCCTTTGTTGCCATTGATTGGGTTACCCATTAAAAATTACTGTGAGAGCCGACTGCTTGGATCGGCTGTTGATCCTTGTTGAAGACATTCACAGGACCTTCTCCCCACACTTTGCCGGAAAAACAATCAATGCCATCATACTCCCAATAAGCAGGCTCCGAAGCAGCAACACTTATGGAATCATCAGCGTGAACTACTTCAATGTCATCTCCAACCCATTGAATAAGAATTTGATGCATGGTTGAAGGGATGCAACAATTGGCATGGATCCAGTCTCTTCCCAAAAGCAAACTGTATGCCCCCTTGCCATCAATGACAAAGAAGGTAGTGATCAAAGTCTTCGACCCAATCATCAACTCAACATGTACAGCTCCTCGAGTATCAGAAGGGTTGCCAGCAAAATCCCTGAGAACCATGTCGGTCTTCAACAAGTCTTCACTTGTCATCCCAAGTTTCCTGAAGGTAGTATATGGCATGATGTTGATAGCAGCCCCTCCATCAACAAACATCTTGGTCAAAGGCTTCTTTGTTGACATATCCTTTCGTAAAGTGGCTTCAAATGGCGATATTTGGTGGCTTGTCGAAAAGTTGCTGTTGTGTCAATACAAGCCGAGCCATCAAATCTTGAAACTTCGCTCTCATCAAAATCGGAGTATACTTCTTCTCGGACATCTTGATTCTCAGGAGCTATGAATTCTGATGGGAGAAAGAAAGCCATGCATGCATCACCCGAGGGTCCATGCTCATCGGGTTTCTTCTTAGGGCGCCACACCGGCTTCTCTTCAGCATCCGCTTGTTTTAGTTCTTTGTTTCTCAAACGCTGGACTCTCCTCTTTTGACTCTTTCTCAGTCCTGGAGGGCACCACTGTCCTTTTTGCCAGAGTATTCATGGGGACCTTCCCCTCCGTTGTATCCTTTATAATGAATCCAACATCGATCTGCAAACCTCTTTCTTGGCTGATTTTCAAAACTGTCTATTTTTAAACGCCGATCGTCCTCAGGAAACTGTATTCCAAGTCTTTCATGGACCGGACGGCGGTTGACTCGAGACTACCTGTACCCGAAATATTGATCACTGCATTCTGGGCAATTGTTTCTAGCAGGCAACTTCAACCCTTCATTCCAGCAGTGTTTAAAGAATGAACATCCCCAATGAGACTGCTCCATTTCTCTCACATGCTCTTCTTGCTCTCTACGATACACCTCTTCTTCGTATCTCCACCGTTCTTCTATAAACTTTTGTTCTTCATAGTATTCCCGTTCTTGCTGTCTTTGCCATTTGTTCAGCAGAATACGTGATGTTACCTTAGGCTTGGAACTTTCATCTCTTTCGGTTCGGCTATTCTTGAACCGAACTTTTTGCTTCAGCTCTTCTCTTGTGATTTGCTGATCGGGGTTGACAGTACCATTCTTCTTTGCTCTGTCAGAGGTTAACACCTTCACCTTGCCTTTGCCTTTAGGATCACCTGCAGAAACCATATTCACGGAGAAACAGATCATGTTCTGTGGAAACGGCTGACCATCAACTTTTATTTTGCCATCAAATTTCAAGTGTCCCTCCTGGATAGCCTTCTGAATCCGAACCCTGAATACTCGGCAATCATTAATGGAGTGAGAATTAGTGTTATGATAGCCACAATACTTCTTGTCTTTCACTCCTTCGGGGCGTAGCATAGGATGTCCGTCTGGCAGTTTGATGTGTCCTTCCCTTACTAACAGATCGAAGAGCTTGTCTGACTTAGAGACGTCAAAGTCATAAGTTCCTTTTTGTTGCCTCAACCAACGCTGGCTAACTTGACTAGGCTCCTTCGCCCAAGTCAGCTCGGCTGCAGCTATCTCATCATCATCATCATCATACTCATCTGCTTCTTCGAGGAAACTTTGGTACATCTCACTAGCAACATTCCCCTTTTGGAAGCGGTTATCTCTCTTGAATCCCTGAGCTTGATTATTCATCGCAGCCAGTCGTTGTGAAAGTTGACCAAGGTCATCAAACTCCATGCCGAACAGCTTCTCTCTGACATTCGGCTGCATGCCTGCTATTGCCATCCCTGGCAACTGATCATCTGGTAAATTTAGAGAATAGCAGAGGTTCTTAGTCTCTCTAAACCTGCGAAGATACTCCTGCGGTGTTTCATTAGCTCTCTGTCTCAGACTCATGAGGTCGACTAGCTTCTTCTCATTGGTGCCCGTGAAGAAATATGCATGGAACTTCTGCTCTAGCTCTACCCACGTACCAATGGAATGGGCTGGTAACGATGTAAACCATGTGAAAGCTGGCCCTGTGAGAGACAAAGGGAAATACCGAATCCTCCAAGCTTCGTCTGTGGAGGCTTCCCCAAGTTGCATCAAGTATCGACTGATATGCTCCAAGGTGCTAGTGTCATCTTGACCAGAAAACTTAGTCAAGTCTGTTGGAAGCTTCACTCTTGGAGGAAGTGCCACTCTATTGTACCGTTCTGGATAAGGAGACTTGTACAAATAGGATTGATTCTTTGGCTTTAGGCCGAACTGATTCTGCATCATGTCGGCCATCCTATGCATGATGACATCAATATCTGACTTTGAAGCTCCACGTGTTTGCCTTCCAGACGGTATCCCCGATGCACTCCTATATCCTGGATTCGGCAGAGCATCTAAAGCAGTATAATCAGTGAATTCCTGATATCCATCCCTATACATGTTTCTTTGCAATCTGTTTGATGCTGGGGACACTTTGAAAGCTGACTGTGGTACATCTTCTGTCGTACCAAATGTCACCTGACCATAGGTAGGAGGCTGCTGTTTCTCATTAGGGACTGGTCCATCTTAGTTTGAACCAGATGCTCCTTCATCTCCAGCAGGCTTTTCCTGGTATTTTGGAGGATTGAAAAGTGTTGGTCCTCGGATGGGGCCTGCATTTTCTTCAAAATACTTATCAGCCACAGGGCCGAAAGTACTAACCATAATTGCACGAAAGGTGTTCAAGAAAGCTGTGTTATGATTTGTAATAGTTTCTCCCAGAGCTTTGTGAACCAACTCTGACACCTTATGAGCCTCTTCTTCTTCAGTGTAATCAGATTGATGTGGAAGAAGAACCCGTGGCAACGATTGCTTCTGGAAGACCTTATTGCTTTTGTTCTTGGAGAAGGACATCAAACACTTCTGCCGAAACTGATCACATGCTTGTTGCACCAACTCCCTTGAATTCTCTGGTAATTCATCCAAAGTCACATCCAGAACGTGATTGTTGTTGACTTCAGACATCTTCAACAACGATGTCCCTCCGAGCGTGCCAAAAAGTGTGTAGACACAAAATGCGACGCACTGTGCCTCACACACAGCAAGCCGAAAGTTTGGCTTCAATCGGATGCCCGGACAGTCTCGAGATCCGGAAGCGTGCCAGTCAGTTTGACCTGAAAACTAACAAGGGACGAAAGATTGTTAAATACAAAATCGGAATATGCCGGATGAGACCAGACAGTTCCGTATATACGGCCCTGAAGCCACTTACGACTACATACAGCTATAGAAGCTGTCTGCCAATCATGCATATGATTCATTCGGCTATAACGAAGACAAAACACTTAAAGCTTTTGATTGCCGAACGCGCATGCATGAGAAGACATGTCTGAACAAGTGAAAGTTGACTACAAGTTGAAGCATAACCAAGCTCAGCAATACAGCCGACTCGGGGTCCATGAAGAAGGAACTTTGCAAGCTATCACGAATAAACCAATCAAGAATTTGTATCTGCCGCACGATACCTAATCCTATCAAAGTCTAAACGTTTCTAACGTGCCAGAACCCACAACATGTTACAATCTAGATTGATCTGATTCGGCTATGTAAGCATATGAATCTATTTATCATGGTAATAAAAGAATAAAAAATGATAGAGGGCAAATAGATCTATAAAAATAAAGAGCCGAAACTAACCAATCTAGATTGGGCAAAAGAGTGTTACAAATATATAAAAGTATTAAACACATGCAACACGTGATAACTTAATGAATCTATTAGATCTTGCCGAATCTAATAGAGCCGATAACTATCTTGCTTCGCTAAGCTATCAAGCGGACGCCTGCCGCACGGCCATCTAGTCGAGATAAACAGAGCATAAGCAAAGACTTCTTGATCATCAAGCAGACGCCTGCCGCACGGCCATCTAGTCGAGACAAACAAGACTACCTGCATCGATATCTAAATCCACCGCATGATACTAGACATGATAGCAAGGTTGCCGGTACTTACGGAGGTCGACGGATCGATAGCTGCTCTCGAAGAACTCGACGACACGACAAAGGACTCGAAAAACTTAGCACGGGGCCGGTTGTATTGATTTGATTGTGAATCCTTTTTTACAATGGTCGAGGGTTTATATTTATACCCTGGACATAACATGAATCCTAAGAGATTACGATTACACAAAACATTAAAGGTAACTCAAAAGTATTGGCAATTCTTGGCTCTAACCCTCTTCGGAGTCCTTGATCATCATGTTCCTTGCCTTTTATTCGGCTTTCTACTCGCCACCTTTTATTTCCCGAACAGAGCCACCTCCTTTAAGGATAGCCGACCGCGCGAGCACTTGCCGAATGGTTCAGAGTTACCCGACCGCACAAGCGTTGCCGAATCATTCAAAGTTAGCCAATTGCGCAGGTGTTGCCGAATGCTCTGAACACTTGCCTCCTTGTGAGCTTATTGTACTTGGCCCAATGTCATCTTCTCGGCCTTTACCAAAATCCAGTGTTAACAGTTCTCTCGAGTTTTGGACATGATTGCTTTGATATAAGAATTTACTCTGAACTTGAAACTTGTGGAGGCATATGCTTGAGCTAAGTCTAGGTGATTGATGGATATGATATAAGAGAGTTTGAGCTACTATTTATCTTATTTGTAGTGATACTAAAGTTTTGAAGATTTATCTTTTAAAATTCAAAAATCTTATATGATGAGCTCTTGTATGATAAAGTTTGAATTCCTACCAAAGCTATATATGATATACATTTAGAATAGAAAAAACCTTTGTTCAATCATGCTGCTTGCTTTGCATTGAGTTTAGTCAACCTTTGTTGTATACCTTATGAGAGTCTTGTCATGCTTTTAAAATCAAGATCACACTCACACACTCCACCAATATATGCATTGCTCCTACCCTAGGAGTAAGCACAATCATTTTCCACTTTCATCCAGATCCACCTTAAAATTATTTTTCTCCTACACTGGGAGTAAACACCCAAAAAATATACCCCATAGGATAACCCCTGTTTAATGCTCTAAGTTCTTACTATTATCTCTCCAATTATTTTGTATTCAAAGGATGCATGTTGCTATACAAAAAAAAAGTATTGAAATAAAATAGAGGGAGTTAAAAAATAGACAAGTGTCTAAGGAATTAAAACAATGGGTACTTAGATGCTCACCTTCCTAAAAAAATATATAGAAGAAAGAGAAGAAGAAAAAGAAAAAATTAGAGATAGCCCATGTTTTCCCTGCGAAAGTTCAAGTCCAAGAGAGAGAGAAGGAGATTTATTTTCAAAGAGAAAAAGTAGAATTAGGATTAGCCACCACCATATATACACCCATCCACCATATACCATACACATGCACATCTTGGTTTGATTGTATGACTTGACTCTCTAAGGATCCAGCATTTGACTTTACTATATATGAATTTCAAGTATGTTTATCCTTGTTTAATGCTATTCCTATGAGCTCCACTATATTGTAGGAGGGCATGAATCATTAATGTCATAGTGAGATCCATAAATACCACATACAATAAGAGACTTGAGGGTGTCATACAATTAAGCTCTGAGTTTTATTTTGAAAATTTGCAAAAACTCCAGAATATTGGTTAAGTAAAGAATTTAAGACATAGTGCTTGACTTGATTGTTCTATCTTTCAATTACTCAAGACCCACGCGAAGGTTGATAAGCTCCATAGTTAATAGTAAAATAGGTAAGTTTGAAAGTTAGAACAGTTTTGTCTAAATCAAAGGAGAATTTCAGCTTGAAAGCATGTGTACTTTTAAGGAGTGAAAGCATTGTAGCAACTCCTGATCCAAGTTTAGTAGTTAGGCTTTGCTAAGGGACTAGCAAAGGGTAAGCTTGGTGGAACTTGTTGACGGTCCTTAATGCCTATTTTATACCATCAACTATTGCTCAATATAACATGATGTCAACCATAAAACATAATTGTAGAGTTTGATTCTAACGAGTTCCACGAGTTGTGTTGTTCTCGATCGTTTTGCAGGTATATCCAATTTTGCACAGAATAAAAGTATCTCAAATAAGGAATTATACTGCACCATTGTGATGGACTCATCAAGACGATCGAAACAGACATATCATTTGCTATATTCGGAGTCCGGAATCAAAAGATATTAATTCTACACCGAAACCAACACTAGAAGACTCTAGAAGGCACGAGAAGGCGACTTACCGAAGGTGGGGCCAACCTGCTACAGGATGGGCCGCTCAGCCCCACCTCGGGGCCGGCCGGCGCCCTTCGATCGGAGCCCGTTTGGGGCCGGCTTTGACGGACGGCTTCCTACCGCCTTAGGGTTTGCATCTCCACCGTTGCTTAAGTCGGTTTGATCCTACAGCGCACGTTCATCCCTCCCTGAGGGCACCACATTATTATGGAGATGTAGAGGCGTCCCTCGAATGGATGACCTCTCACCTCTAGAGAATTAGGGTTAGACTTTCTAATGTAGTAGATTAGTTCTAGTTGAGAGTTAGGGAGAGCGGCGCTACGTCCGGGTTCCGGAGGAGTCTTCGGAGGAGTCGTCAGAGTTCTAGTATATCTTTGTATCTATTCTTGTAAACTTATGCTTTAATATATTTTATCTTCTCTATTTACTTTTATGCATTACATTTGATTGGTTAGTATAGTTGTTATACTTTAGCATAGGATCTCCGTCCGCATTGGGTGCTCTAGTTATTAATTGTGACTAGAGTAGTAATTCGTAGTATAGACATGGCATCTAGACTATAGGTTACCTGAGATTGCACCCAGTCCAACATATAGTTGTGGTAGCCCCAGGTGGTGACAGCCCTGACGGCCGATGTATTCCACCATGTTAGGGTTGATGTTTGTAGGACTGTAGTTGGAGCTTCCTAGTCCTTTCTCACCTGTTTCTATGACTAGTCTTCCAATATCCCGAAGTGTTATTGTGTGATTGCTTTACCTACCATGAACTAGTTATTATAGAACCCTAGTAATAGAGAAGTATTTAGGAACCTTAAACTCTCCCATTGTCCTCTTACTTTAGCTATCTACTCTTTTATCACAGAATTCTCCGGTATGTGTCATATATGCATAATTCCTATCATCTATTATTTACCTCTACTTTAGTCTAGTTGGTGTATTAGTTAGTAGATACATGATGGTAAACTATCAATGTCTTTATCCATTGTTTCCCAGTGGTAAAATATAAATAACGATACCTGGAATACTTTCGGTAAAATGCTACAATGGTTTTTCTGTGCGCTTGCGGAATTCTTTATATTTTAATTGTGCATAAGAAATACCAACAGCCCAGACCTTTCTATTCTAGACTCGGTGTTCTTTCAACACTTTTACTTAGGCCTTAGTAAGGATTCTAAGCAGTCCCTTGATATAGTTTCTAGAGGATCTTTTCTTCATGTGACTGCTAGTGAAGCAAGGTCTTTGGTTGAGATACTTTGTGGAAGGACACCTTGCCCTAGCATTCAATGTGAACCCCCCGAGAAAGAGAAGAAATTGTTTCCTAGACAAGAGGAAGTATCGATAGCTAAATCACACCTATTCCAATCTCAAGATTTAGCTATTAGTCCCGAACCATCCATGCCCCAAAATCCACCAACGGAAGAAGAGATTCAACCCTTGGAAAACTCTCTTGATGTTGATGTCGGGAAGAGCCTAAACTTCTAGTCCTATAAGAGACCTTTGAGTAAATATAACTCAAATCCTCTCAAGAAGGAATCTCTTAGAAAGCATCTTCTTTGGAAAGAATTCAAGGATGGCATGTCTAATGATGTCATAGATGGAGAGCCAAGTCAAATTGATTCCAATCCTATCTTCTCCCCTTCTATGCCCATATTAGATGTCTTATTTAAACCCATTTTTAAACCCATCCTTGACTCCAAATAATCCCTTGGCACTCATTCTCCTAAGTCTCATGATGACTCTAGAGATCCACTAAGACCCTTAGAGCATAGAAATCATGATAGACTTCAGGATGACCAAGAAGTGCTACAACAATGGCTAGAATGCGTTGAATGGATGGACCATAAAGAAGCCTTAATAGAATCCAGCCTAGGCCTAGATCCAAATGATGAACTCCCAACTCTAAGTTTGGAGGAGGCCATTAATGAGACTAGCTTGAGAGCCACTAATCCCAAGGAAATCTTGGATAATAATATGATTGATGAAAGTCATAAGTATAAAATAAAGGAGACAATATTTTTGCCTATAGACATTTATAAAGAATCACCCTTGGAGATTGGTAAGGAAGATGACGTCAATGAGCATGGAAGCTATATTAAAAAGACCTCATCAAAACCATGCTCATATGGCACCTCTTCTGAATCTCTTGGTCTCTCTACCATGACCACACTCAAGATCTTCAACCCCCCATACATCCTGTCTATAAAAACTTTAAAAAGGTTGTTGTAGATGCATATGTTTATCATAAACATTGCAAATCTCGAGGTGCAGATCTTGAGGTAGGATGATATAGATTGGTGTTGGAGGGGAAACCACTTCACCATCTTGAAGCACGATTATGAGGTTTCCCAACAATGATCCATAGTCTTAACCAAATGAGCTAAAAACTTGCACACCTTATGCTTGGAAGATGATAGTCATGATCATGTAAAGACCGACACATCATGTATAGATAGACAATCCTTCCAGGGTTAAGCATTTCAACTCTTATAGCCTAATGAACTTAAATTTTACATCCTTGCTCAATCTTTTGATTCTACCTCTCGTGATAATGTTGAACAAAGCACACAACATTAACTCCATGTTGTTCAACGTGACTAAAGACAAGAGATGTGGAATAGAAGTTTTATTGTGCTGGTGTTTTCTTACCAGTAGAGCCCATGCACTTGATCTCTGCCTTGGCTTCATGAGCAGGACACACTTTAAGTGAAGTGTGGGGGAGTCAATTCCCTACTTTGTACAAGTGGAGGTCCTGGACCAATCAAAGCAACATCAAATCTCAAAATCAAGACGAGTTAGGTAGAAGAAGGTGACACATCATAAAGGGCATCATCATAGAAATCTTCGTCTTCATCGAAAGAGCTAGCTTGGAAAAGAAGCACTCCCATGCACCCAACCAAAGAAACTCCAATTGTGTCAACACTGAAGGAATCAACAAGAAGGGAGAAGACTTGTCCGGAGGACTTAAAAATCCGAACCCTTGCCGTGAGGTAACATCGGTAGTTATCCATATTTACTTTCTAGCATTGCATGAATTATTTTCTCCTTAGCATGTTTACTTTGCTACATTAGCATTGCATTGAAAATAATAAAAATAAATATGCATTCATTTTGTTGGATAATTCATGCATTATAAAACTTGAAGCCCCATGTGAATAGTTCTATGGTGTGTAGAAGCCCATAGGAGTCTTCATGGTGGTGGCATAAAAATAACAGAAATAATCATGCATGGTGC
Source organism: Chrysopogon serrulatus (assembly GCA_015844335.1). Classification (NCBI taxonomy): domain Eukaryota; kingdom Viridiplantae; phylum Streptophyta; class Magnoliopsida; order Poales; family Poaceae; genus Chrysopogon; species Chrysopogon serrulatus. The sequence continues at coordinate 266,957 of JADLZL010003778.1, read as the reverse complement.
TTAGTCTTCATGGTAGTTCTTTGAGTGCTTTATTCTCTTCCTAGGGGGAGTAGAGTATTATCGTAGGTGTAAGCATGGTGCTTAGGCTTAGGATAATCGTGGATGTACCCTATATTCTAGATTTGGTGGTAGCTCGCGGAGGTGACTTTATAGCTCTGTTGAGTCCTATGTATCCCACTATCCCGTCTGTAGGCCAAGTAGGACGCAGTTGCTAAGGAGATTAACATCCTATGTCGGTGTCTCTCCCTATGCAATGTCTCCAGTTAGCAATAGAAGACATAGGCTTGCCCAAGTTAGAAGAAGAGAACCATAGTTATCATCTCTACTCTCCTATTATCATCAACCTTGATTGCTACGCTCAACCCCATTAATTGTCACCCAAGTTATACTTAGTTCTATCTAAATCTATTCTCTACCTTCACCTTATTGCTACCCCTAGTTAAGTTAGACCGTAATTGAGCTCACACGTTTCTCAGTGGAACGAAACCTAGAGTACTTCTGGGATAAAGCTACAACGGTATCCGTGTGCTTGCGGATCATTCAGTAGGCGTTAACAGATATCAACATTGGGCGTACTTTGTCAAATATGTTAATGAGAGATTTGGACCACCGACACGTCGCAATTCCTTGGGAGAATTGGCAGCTCTCTAAAAAACGGGCTCGGTCAATGAATATACCAAGCCATTTCTTGAGTTGGTAGCTCGGGTTAGACACCTAAATGAATTATGGCAGGTCAACATATTCACTGTAGGTCTGTTGGAGCCACTAAAAATAGATGTTGAACTATTGAATCCCCAGGATATGGAGACTGCGATGTCCCTAGCTCGCTGATATGAGTGTCATTTGGCAGTAGTGGCAGATGTGAACAAGTCGATGGCACCTAAACAGAGCCATCCCTGACCACCTAGATCATCAACTACACCAGCAACGGCAACAACAGTGGCCACATAGTCAACTACAACTCCAGCAACAGATTCTTCCCAAGCAGGACGACCCTTTAAACAGCTAACGACAGACGAGATGGTGATTCGGTGGCAGGCCGGCCTCTGTGATAGATATCAATTTGATTCGGTACAAGGATGGTCCGATCTTCATGACAGTAGGTCGATAATCACAAGAAAACTTGCTGCGAATAGCAGGATAACTAGCTTTATACCTAACAAAGGTTGGAAGCGACCAAGCGACGGGAGAGAGGCACCGAAACCGCAAAGTCTTTGACTCGATCTCCAAATGACCACAGAACTATGATCCGAAACTAATCCACACAAGATGGTGCAGCTGAACGGTAACCATAGAGCATGAACTAGGGGAACCCAGAGGATTCACTCACAAGTCCAAGAAGAACAAGCAAGAACAAAGGTTGAGTAAGGCACTCTGCAGCGCGGCTGCAATATCATGTAGTTTATCAAATGATCAAAAGGTCCCAATAGCTTAGAGGGCAGGGGATATTTATACTAGGAACAACCCTCCTAGATAGGTATGAAAACGAAATGGAGTTTCTAAAAGAAGGCAATGTGAAAGGTCCCCTCAGAGCGGTTCATGAAGGGGTCTGGCGTGACTGTTGGATTCTAGAGTAGGTTTCACTAACTTGGCCATAACTTTTTATTGGGAAGTCCAAATGATGAACCGTCTATTGGGTGTGAAACTAGACTCAAAGAGCTTTCTAGTCATGTATAGCATTACCACGAAACATTGTAGATTGCTATAGTTTTGCATGGCTAGTTAACCCAACATTCTGTCATGACAGACTGTTGACCTTCTGAGCAGTCTTGACTAATCCAAGCATAACTATTGATTGCCATGTCCAAATGAGATGGGACTTGAGGCATTGGAAAGTGAACTTGATGAGCTTTCCAAAATGTCCTCATGGGCCTCCAAAGCTTTACGGAGTTGAGAGTTATCACTGCTTCTTTCCGATGTCCGAACATCATGTTCTGATGTACTTTCAGAAGTCCAAACATCCACGCTTGTTTTTCTCCTGATGATGCCATTCTGTAGCAGTGTGTCTTTCTCTTCTTCATATATATTCCTAAGTACAACCAAAGTAGAGCACTTAGGTAGTATAACATTCTCTGAAGTGTGAAAATTACAAGTAGTAAGGAAAGAATTTACCTGCTCTTGTAGCTTCTTGGCATGGCTTCTTGTAAGTGGACCTTGATTTGTAGCATTTGGACTTGAACAAGAGTGCATAGCTGGGATGTCCTCATCATCCTCCCCCTCTTGATAAGGATTCATCCTCGACTCTTCCAATCCAAAGAATGGAGACAGATCGACAACATTGAAGCTTATACTCAAACCATAAGTAGCTAGAAGATCAATCTCATATGTGTTGTCATTGATCTTGCGAAGCACTTTGAATGGACCATCAGCTCGAGGTTGCAACTTGCTCTTGCACTGCTCAAGAAAATGATCCTTGCGGAGATGAACCGAAACCAAGTCTCCTGGTTCAAACAACATCTTCTTGCGCCCTTTGTTAGCACGCTCCTCATATAGCTTGTTCATCTTCTCAATGTTTGTTTAGCTTGATCATGAAGGTTCTTGACAAATTCAGCTCACTTGTTTGCATCAAAGTTCACATGTTCCAGCATAGGTAAAGGCAAAAGATCAATGGGAGCAGTAGGTTTGAAACCATACAATCTCAAATGGACAAAATTTGGTGGTTGAGTGTACTGCCCTGTTGTACGCAAATTCCACATGTGGCAAGCTTTCTTCTCATAATTTTAGATTCTTCTTTAGGATAGAACGCAACAATGTTGATAGTGTGCGGTTCACAACTTCGGTTTTCCCATCAGTTTGAGGATGACATGTTGTGGAGAATAGTAGCTTTGTTCCAAGTTTTCCCCACAAGGTCTTCTAAAAGTAGCTCAAAATTTTGGTTTCACGATCTGACACAATGGTATGTGGTACTCCATGTAGACACACAATTTCTCTAAAAAACAATTCAGCAATGTGTGAAGCATCGTCGCTCTTATGACAGGGAATAAAGTGTGCCATTTTGCTAAAGTGATCTACCATAACAAAGATTGAATCCCTCCCCCTCTTGGTTCGAGGTAAACCAAGAACAAAATCCATAGAGATGTCTTCCCATGGCACACTAGGAGTAGGTAGAGGAGTGTATAAACCATGAGGGTTCAAGCGGGACTTAGCTTTGTGGCAGGTGATGCAGCGAAGAACATGCCTTTCCATATCTCTTCTCATCTTCGGCCAAAAGAAGTGATCAACGAGTACTTGCTCTATTTTCTTGGCACCAAAATGGCCCATAAGTCCTCCCACATGAGCTTCCTACACAAGCAAGATACACAGAACAATATGGAATGCATAGTTAATTAGCTCGAAACAAAAACCCATCATGTACATGGAACTTTTCCCATCCCTTGCCATCACAACACTTAGAAAATGGCTTAGCAAAATATGAATCAGTAGCATATAAATCCTTTATACTTTCCAAACCAAGAGCATTAAGTTGTGAGAGCAAAGTATGACATCGGGACAAAGCGTCGGCTACCACATTATCCTCCCCTTTCTTGTACTTGACAATGTAAGGAAAAGACTCAATGAATTCACTCCATTTTGCATGTCTTCGGTTCAGTTTTAGTTGGCCTTTAAGATGTTTCAAAGATTCATGGTCCGAATGTATCACAAATTCTTTAGGCAAAAGGTAGTGTTGCCAAGTTTCCAAACTTCTAACAAGAGCATATAATTCTTTATCATAAACTGAATAATTCAGAGTTGGACCACTTAGCTTTTCATTGAAGTATGCAATTGGCCTCCTTTCTTGCATGAGCACACCTCCAATCTCTACACCACTTGCATCACATTCAATTTCAAATGTCTTACCAAAATCCAGGAGTGCTAGGAGTAGAGCCAATGTTAACTTCATCTTTAGCTCTTCAAACGCCCTCTCTTGAGCTTCTCCCCATTTAAAAGGCACTTCTTTCTTTGTCAACTCATTGATTGGTGTTGCAATGGTGCTGAAATTTTGCACAAATCATCAGTAGAAACCAGTGAGTCCAAGGAAGCTCCGTACTTGGCTCACATTTTGTGGAGGCACCCACTCACGAACAGCTTTGATCTTCTCCTCATCCACCTCCACACCTTGGTGTTGACGGTCCTTAACGCCTATTTTATACCATCAACTATTGCTCAATATAACATGATATCAACCATAAAGCATAGTTGTAGGGTTTGATTCTAACGAGTTCCACGAGTTGTGTTGTTCTCGATCGTTTTGCAGGTATATCCAATTTTGCACAGAATAAAAGTATCTCAAATGATGTATTGGACTACACCATTGCGACAGGCTCGTCGAGGCGATCGAAACGGACATATCATTTGCTATATTCACAGTCCGGAGTCAAAAGATATCAATTCTATACCGAAACCAACACTAGAAGACTCTAGAAGGTACGAGAAGGCGACTTACCGAAGGTGGGGCCCACCTGCTACAGGGTGGGGCTGCCCAGCCCCACCCCGGGGCCGGCCGGCGCCCTCCAGAGCCCAATCGGGGCCCGCTCAACGGATGGCCTCCTACCGCCTTGGGGTTTACATCTCCACCGTTGCCGAAGTCGGTTTGATCCAACGGCGCGCGTTCATCCCACCGGAATATAAATAAAGAGGCAGACCTCTCTCCCTGGGGGCACCACATTATTATAGAGATGTAGAGGCGTCCCTCGAATAGATGACCTCTCATCTCTAGAGAATTAGGGCTAGACTTTTCAATGTAGTAGATTAGTTCTAGTTGAGAGTTAGGGAGAGCGGCGCTACGCCCGGGTTCCGGAGGAGTCTTCGGAGGAGTCGTCAGAGTTTTGGTATGTCTTTGTATTTATTCTTTGTAAGACTTATGCTTTAATATATTTTATCTTCTCTATTTACTTTTATGCATTACATTTAATTGGTTAGTATAGTTGTTATACTTTAGCATAGGATCTCCGTCCGTATCGGGTGCTCTAGTTATTACGTGTGACTAGAGTAGTAATTCGTAGTATAGACATGGCGTCTACACTATAGGTTACCTGAGATTGCACCCAGTCCAACATATAGTTGTGGTAGCCCCAGGTGTTGACAGCCCTGACGGCTGACGTATTCCACCATGTTAGGGTTGGTGTTTGTAGGACCGTAGTCGGAGCTTCCTAGTCCCTTTCTCACCCGTTTCCGTGACTAGTGTTCCGATGTCCCGAAGTGTTATTGTGTGGTTGCTTTACCTACCATGAATCAGTTATTGTAGAACCCTAGTAATAGAGAAGTACTTAGGAACCTTGGAGTCTCCCGTTGTCCTCTCACTTTAGCTATTTACTCTTTTATCATAAAATTCTCCTGTGTGTGTCATATATGCATAATTCCTATCAACTATCGTTTACCCCTACTTTAATCTAGTTGGTGTATTAGTTAGTAAATATATGATGGTGAACTATCACTGTCTTTATCCATTTGTTTCCAGTGGTAAAATATAAATAACGATACCTGGAATACTCTCGGTAAAATGCTACAATGGTTTTTACAATGGCGCTTGCGGAATCCTTCATAATTTAATTGTACATAAGAAATACCAACAAGCATTTTTGGCGCCGTTGCCGGGGATAGGGTTTTACCTCTATTTCTAGTAGCGACGTTAGAAATGTCAACAAGCATTTTTGGCGCCATTGCCGGGGAAACAATTGGCGTAAAGATTTTGATAATGATCTTGATGTCTGCTAATCTAGTTTGCCACTAGCTTTAGTAGGATTACCCTTGTTTGGTTGAGTTGTGGAATAAGCAGGTTATCAACCGCTTCAACTTTATGGTGAAATTCCACAAGACCAAGATAAGAAGGATATTTAAGAACCCGTGGTGCCCGAACATTCATGATCCATCAACAATAAAGCCCCGCCATCTCACGGTATGTATAAACATTTATATATATTATTCTAACCATGTGTAGATTGGAGAAAAGTCATCATCACATGAAGTCAAAGTTCATCATATGTGACGAATAAAGACGCTGCACTACTCACAAATACCATTGTGAGTCATGGCAAGTTTGATCAAGGAAGGTGAGAAAATCTTGCTCATAGGCTTAAAATTTGATGAGTAGTTATCCTATTGCATTCCACTACATATTTACTTTGAATAATCCATGCATCTACTCCATCCCATATCAAGTCCACATCATGTTTAGTTCCTTGCACACATGTATGTCACTTGCATCTTTACTTGAAAAATGAAAAAAAAATCCTCACCATACATGAACATGCTTTCATCTCTATTTAAGTAAACCTCTAAGTGCTTTTATGCTATCTTTGTTTGCTATTGTATACTTAGGTTTTCAAGTATGTTCATACACCTTTTAAATTAAGCATGGTGCTTGGTTTAAACCGCCTTCTTAAATTATATTAGACATGGTGTCTAGTTTGGTTTTTGAATCATAAGGTGCATTGAGTTTACTTCTAAAAAGCTTTTAAATTAAGTGTGGTGCTTAGGTTAGAATGCTTTCCTAAATCAAATTAGACGTGGTGTCTAGGTTGATTTTTGAACCAAAAGTATGCTCTAGTGGATATTGGATATTTTGTTAGACTAACCCCTGCAGGAAACTCCTAAATTCAATTCGGGTAAGTCAAGAGATAAACTCACAGAGATGAATCAAGGGATGTGATGAAGTCCAATAACTTTGCACAAAAGGAAGACACAGCTCGTTCTCCATGAAAGAGCTATAAGTATCAAAGTTTATTCACCTAATCTTTTGTCACAAGTTACCTTTACCTTGAACCATATAAAAGTGCAGCTACCAACAAAATTTGTTAAAAGAAATCTATGCTAAGGTAATCCTAAAAGTCTATCCTTTCATTAGCATAGATGAAATTCGCATGAATTATATGGACCATAATCCACATTCCAAACTTGTTGCAATCTTTCGGGTATGTGTCCACTAACATTTATGTAGAAAAAAAGAATAAATATCTGATCATGGTTCGAAATGAAAAGAAAGAAGAACAAGTGTATAGAAAGGACGAAGATAGAAAAAATGGATGAAAGAATACTTCAACACCTTCTACACTTCACCATGATAGTGGACCAATCACCCCATAAGACATAAGGTACATTCATCTAAGCCTCATGCAACTTTAAACTACATTCAATATATTATACCATATTATTAATTGTCTTGGTTATCCTTACCTTATGTCATGCTTAATTTGCTAAATTTAAAATAAATAAAATTCTCTTTTGGTTCACCTATATATTCTTGGTTCTATTTGAATAAATATCTCTAGTCTTTTGAACTTTCTTACTCTATTACAAGTATGCTTCAGAATATTACTTAAAACACTATAACATCAAAGCATATTTATATAAGAATGTGGTTGTATATATAGACTATCCTCTCCTATACAAAAATGTTTAAATTATATTAGGAGACTTCATAGAATCAAATCAAGGTTTAAAGTTATTCTTCAAAGTAACATCTTTGTCTTAACCTTGTTGAAAAAGTTAAAGTAATGGTGAATCATTTAAAACATGAGTTATAGATTAATCTTTAACTCTTTGGCAAACACTATCTATACTTTAAATAAATAGTATATTCCTTCGCGTATGTGTTGTCTACTAATCCCTTGCAGAGAAGAAATAATCAGAGAAGTAAAGAAGGTGGCACCACCATTGGAAGTGCCACTAGTGGAGACACCACCTCAATCCTTATCCTTAGGAGCAAACCAAAGTACTCGATTAATGAACTTCGCAAGGAGGAGTCCAGTTCGGAGGACTCAAAACATCGAACCGTCGCCGTGAGGTAACATCGGTAGTTATTCATATTTACTTTGAACATTGCATGTTTTATTTTCTCTTAATAATGTTTACTTTTCTGCATTAGTATTGTATAGGAAATAATAAAAATAAATAGGTATGCATTAGGTTGCATTCATACATCTTTAAAAAAAACTTTAAGCCCCATTGAAATCCTTGTAGTGTAAAAACTATAAGAGTTATCACTGTGGTGGCCTACAAAATAAATATATATATATATATATATATATATATATATATATATATATATATATATATATCATGCATTTGTACTTTCTGCATATAAACCTATAAAATTTAAAAATATTAATTGAGCACCCTACTGCAATACTATTATCATAAACATATTTTGAAACCTCCACAACACCCAATCCTCTAAAATGGCTGATCATTAACTTTTTATTCTAATACCATTCCATGAGTTTTGGTGTTTTGTGAGAGCTTTCTATAGGATGACTCCAAGAGCACCCAGGAATCTTTATCTTCGTCACTCGAAGCACATCTCTCCGACACACAGCTGACCTCTGTATGAAGGAAGTAACTTCTTGGGTGATGAGATTGAAGTATTTCTAGCAACACTTGCTCTTATAAGTATGAGCTCCTCTATGAGGACCACTCAGCTTTAATGCTCAACTATGACAGCATCCAGCTTGGGGGAGAGCATCCTCTAGTTATCAGGTAAGTATACCTATGCGATTATCGAGTCTATCTTATAGTCATAAAATACCAAAAATATGTGGGCACATGAAGGTCCACGTCTGTAGAGTCTCTTATGAGTCCATTAGTCTAAAAGAAATACAAAGATGAATAACACTCAAAACCAAATAAAAATACTCTAGCTATTTATTAAGGTGTGATCATAGAGTGTATTTACAGTTCTATCTAGTTGTTAAGAGTCAAATAAAATCTGAAGAACAATAAAATTTTGTCTTGGAAGTGATGAATAGTTGCTGTGCCGTAATTCCTTTCAAGTATCAAGTTTTCAACCTTAAGTTCTCCTGAGTTTTAGACATGACTGCTTTGATATAAGAATTTAGTTTGAACCTAAAACTTGTGGAGGTATATGCTTGAGCTAAGTCTAGGTGATTGAGGGATATGATATGGGAAAGTCTGAGCTACTATTTATCTTATTTCTAGCAATACTAAGTTCGGAGATTTATCTTTTAAACTAAAAATCTTACATGATGAGCTCTTGTATGACAAGGTTTGAATTCCTACCAAAGCCATATATGATATACATTTAGAATAGAAAAACCTCTGTTCATTTATACTGCTTGCTTTGCATTGAGTTCAATCAACCTTTGTTGTATACCTTATGAGAGTCTTGTCATACTTTTAAAATCAGGATCACATACACACTCCACCCACATATGCATTACTCCTACTCTAGGGTAAGCGCAATCATCTTCTACTTTCATCCAGATCTACCTTAAAATTGTTTTTCTTCTACACTAGGAGTAAAACACCAATATATATATATATATATATATATATATATATATATATATATATATATATCCCATAGGACAACCTCTATTAAATGCTCTAAGCTCTTATTGCTCTCTCTCCAATTATCATATTGTAATCAAAGGATGCATGTGGCTATGCAAAACAAAGTTATTAAAAAAAGAAGAGGGAGTTTTAAAAAATAGACAAGTTTCCAAGCAGTTAAAACAATGGGTACGTAGATGCCCACCTCCCTGAAAAAAAGAGAAAAGAAAAAAGTGAAAGAATAAAGATAGCTCATGTTTTCCTATGAAAAGTTCTAAGTTCAAGAGAGATTTATTTCAAGGAGCAAAAGTAGAATTAGGATTAGCCACTAAATACCATATATACACCTATCCACCATACTCCATACACATGCACATCTTAGTTTGATTGTATGACTTGACTCTCTTTAGATGCATTGTTTGACTTTACAATATATGAATTGCAAGTATGCTCGTCCTTGTTTAATGCCACTCCTATGAGCTCCACTATAATAATTAGTTGTAGGAGGGCATGACAACATAAATGCCTCAGTGAGATCCACAAATATTACATACAATAAGAGATTTGAGGGTGTCATACGATTAAGCTCTGAGTTTTATTTTGAAAACTTGTAAAAACTCTAGAATATTGGTTGAGTGAAGAATTTGAGACATAGTGCTTCACTTGATTGTTCTATCTTTCAATTACTCAAGACCCACGCAAAAGTTGAAAAGCTCCACAGTTAATGGTAATATGGGTAAGTTTGAAAGTTAGAGCAGTTTTGTCTAATTTAAGGGAAAATTTCAGTTTGAAAGCATGTGTACTTTTGAGAAGTGAAAGCATTGTAGCAACTCCTGATCCAAGTTTAGTAGTTAGGCTTTGCTAAGTGACTAGCAAAGGGTAAGCTGGGGGGAACTTGTTGATGGTCCTTAACACCTATTTTATACCATCAACTATTGCTCAATATAACATGATATCAACCATAAAGCATAGTTGTAGGGTTTGATTCTAACGAGTTCCACGAGTTGTGTTGTTCTAGATCGTTTTACAGGTATATCCAATTTTGCACAGAATAAAAGTATCTCAAATGATATATTGGACTACACCATTGCGACAGGCTCATCGATGGGATCGAAACGGACATATCATTTGCTATATTCGGAGTCTGGAGTCAAAAGATATCAATTCTACACCGAAACCAACACTAGAAGACTCTATAAGGCACGAGAAGGCGACTTACCGAAGGTGGGGCCCACCTGCTACAGGGTGGGGCCGCCCGGCCCCACCCCGAGGCCGCCCGGCGCCCTCCAGAGCCCAATTGGGACCTGCTTCGACGGATGGCCTCCTACCGCCTTAGGGTTTACATCTCCACTGTTGCCGAAGTCAGTTTGATCCAACGGCGCGCGTTCATCCCACCGGACTATAAATAAAGAGGCAGACCCCCTCCCTGGGGGCACCACATTATTATGGAGATGTAGAGGCGTCGCTCGAATAGATGACCTCTCATTTCTAGAGAATTAGGGCTAGACTTTTCAATGTAGTAGATTAGTTCTAGTTGAGAGTTAGGGAGAGCGGTGCTACGCCCGGGTTCTGGAGGAGTCTTCGGAGGAGTCGTCAGAGTTTTGGTATGTCTTTGTATTTATTCTTTGTAAGACTTATGCTTTAATATATTTTATCTTCTCTATTTACTTTTATGCATTACATTTAATTGGTTAGTACAGTTGTTATACTTTAGCATAGGATCTCCGCCCGTATCGGGTGCTCTAGTTATTACGTGTGACTAGAGTAGTAATTCGTAGTATAGACATGGCGTCTAGACTGTAGGTTACCTGAGATTGCACCCAGTCCAACATATAGTTGTGGTAGCCCCAGGTGGTGACAGCCCTGACGCCCGACGTATTCCACCATGTTAGGGTTGGTGTTTGTACGACCGTAGTCGGAGCTTCCTAGTCCCTTTCTCACCCATTTCCGTGACTAGTGTTCCGATGCCCCGAAGTGTTATTGTGTGGTTGCTTTACCTACCATGAACCAGTTATTGTAGAACCCTAGTAATAGAGAAGTACTTAGGAACCTTGGACTCTCCCGTCACTTTAGCTATTTACTCTTTTATCATAAAATTCTCCTGTGTGTGTCATATATGCATAATTCCTATCATCTATCGTTTACCCTACTTTAATCTAGTTGGTGTATTAGTTAGTAGATATATGATGGTGAACTATCAATGTCTTTATCCATTGTTTCCCAATGGTAAAATATAAATAACGATACCTGGAATACTCCTGGTAAAATACTACAATGGTTTTCTGTGCGCTTGCGGAATCCTTCATAATTTAATTGTGCATAAGAAATACCAACACTTGGCCTGAAACAACAAATCCAAAAAAGACTACCTTGTCGGTGCAAAAGGTGCACTTGTCAAGGTTAGCGTACAATTTTTGCTCACGTAGGACAGTACGCACACTTCTGATATGCTCAACATGTTCATCAAGGGACTTGCTACAAACTAATATATCATCAAAGTAAACAACAACAAACTTGCCAATAAAAGCTCTAAGCACATGGGTCATCAATCTCATGAAGGTACTAGGTGCATTGGTCAAACCAAAGGGCATTACCAACCATTCATACAGCTCAAACTTGGTTTCGAAGGCTATTTTCCACTCATCTCCTTCTCTCATTCTTATTTGGTGATAACCACTTCGCAAGTCAATTTTTGTGAAAATGATAACACCACTAAGTTCATCAAGCATATCATCAAGTCTAGGAATGGGATGTCTATATCTTACTGTGATGTTATTGATAGCTCTACAATCAACACACATCCACCATGAACCATCCTTTTTGGGAACTAAAAGAATAGGAACAGCACAAGGTGAAAGACTTTCTTGCACATACCGCTTTTTAATGAGTTCTTCCACTTGTTTCTAAATTTCTTTTGTTTCCTCTGGGTTGGTATGGTATGCAGCTCTGTTTGGAAGGAAAGCACTAGGAACAAGGTCAATTTGATGTTCAATCCCTCTCTTAGGTGGCAGCCCCGGTGGCACCTCATCTGGAAATACATCCGCATATTGTTGTAACACATCAAAAACAAGGCTTGGCAAAGTAGAGGGTAAGTCGTTAGTGGAAAGAGAATTATCCTTGCACAAGAGTACAAAGAACATGGATTAGGTTCACTCAATTCTTTTAAATCCCCTTTCCTAGCCATCATAACTAAACCCTCCTTTCCCGTGGTCTTGGTTCTTTGTAGCTGTGGGGTTTTATTTGGCTTTGGATTCTCTCCCTCACTATATTTGTGGGTCGCTCGCAATTGGTTCTCACTCTCTCGCTATTTTCTTTTTTGATCATCCTTCAAAATTTTCTCCGGTGTCAAAGGAAGCAAAGAAATTTGCTCTCCTTTGTACATGTAAGACAACTCGTTGCTTCTACCAAAAATCTGAATATCACGATCAAATAACCAAGGTCTTCCTAGCAGCAGTTGGCATGCTTGCATAGGCACCACATCACACTCCACATGATCATTATACCTCCCAATAGAGAAGGGAACTGTCACAACATGATTCACATGTAGCGCACCACAATCATTAAGCCATTGCATCTTGTATGAACTAGGATGACGTCGCTGTTTTAGCATTCGATTAACCAATTCTTGACTTGCAATATTATTGCAGCAACCATTATCAACAATAATTCTACACAACTTGTCCTTGATCATGCCTTGAGTATGGAAAAGACTGTGTCGCTGGCCATTCTCTTCTTTCGCAGCTAAAACGCTGAGCACTCAAAGAGAAATGAAACAATTATTATCACTTTCATTAGGTTGGATCTCATTCCCATCACTCTTGGTTCTTCATCATATCTTGGACGATCTTCCTCAGGATCACTTTCAGATTCCCATTCACCTTGCTTATTCATAATCATGGTCCTCCTATTTGGACATTGTGCAGCAACATGTCCACGACCATGGCACTTGTGGCATACAATTTCTCGGGTACGTGAAGAAGCAGCAGCAAATGATGCAACACTTGGGGCTACTATACTTGCAACAGGTTTTTGCTGATTTGCAGGTGATGATGCTGTAGAAACAGCCATTTTCGAAGGAGCAATGGATGGAGAGGTCGTAGATACAGCACCTTAGGACCGAACCCCACCAAAAGAAGTACCGGACTACTGTTTGCGCCATGGGGCTAAAATGGAGTGGCTTGCATAAGACCTCCCATGAGTTTCTTGCTGAATCTTTCTTTCAGTACCGCATTGCTTGATCAACAAGATCTTGCAAAGTATGATATGGATAAATCTCAACAAAACTAGAAATTTCCTCATTAAGACTACCCAAAAATCTTGTCATTTTTGACTCTAGATCCTCTCTAATTCCAGCACGTACTAACAGCACTTCCATCTCCTTATAATACTCATGAATCGATCTTTTTCCTTGCTTCAACATGTGCAACCTATTGCGAAGGTCACGCCGATAGCTCGATGGTACAAATCACCTTCTCATCACTCTCTTCATCTCATCCCAAGTATTGATATTATCACATCCCAAATCAACTTGATTCTCTTGTATTTGATTCCACCAAGTTAGAGCATAGCCAGAGAACTCAACTGAAGCAAGATTCACATGCCTTTGATCAGAAAGATTATGGACTGTAAAAATATGATCACGCTACTCAGCACTCAAGATATGCATCTGCATCTTCTCTTCTAGTGAATTTTGGAACACTCAACTTCACACGAGCAGTGTTGTCTAAGTCACCCTATTATGACGACCACGATAACGATCCCTATCTTCATGTTCAGCACACTGGCGATAATCTCGGTGCTGCTCAAACCGTCCATCATTTGCAAAGGGATTCACATCATCGAACCCCTCTTCATGATCATTGTCACCAAATTCTTCATCCTTCAAAATGCACACGATGGTCACGACCACGACTGGGAGCATGTCCTCCATCCTAGCCATGATGACCAGCCCACCTACCACTACCTCTGAAATGATCATGTCCAGCATCAGAATTTTCACCATCTGATTCATGTCGAACATCAGAATTTTCACCATCTGATGGTGAGGAGCCCTTCGTCCATCTGCAGGTATGCGTGCATCAAGCATCCTCTCCACAGCCTCCAAGAGTGAGTCTGCCATTTGGCACAACTCAGCTCATGCAATAGGAGGTTCTTCCTCTCCACGACGACCACCATGAATACTCGAATTCGAATCTGTCATGTTAGAGCAGTTGCAAGAAAAAGTAGAATAGGTAAATTTGTGGGATCACACAACCTCACCTTTTACTTACCAATGTTCTTGCTTGTTCTCAAGGACAGTGAGTGTGCTAGTGCAGCAATTCAACGGAAGTGATTGATAGGTCGCAAGGATTACGAGTCGAAAGTCTCGGTTTCAAATTTTAGTGGAGCTATAGGTGGCTCAAGGGAGGGTACGGTACTGAAAATTAAGTGGTTTGATGGCCTCAAAATATGTAATGTTACTGGTACTTAGATCACCATAAATCTAAATTTGTAGAACTAAAATTATTAGCAAACAAACCGCAACACAACCCCTTTCAACTTCTCTTTTTTTTTAATCTTTTTTCTTCTTTTCTTTTCTCTGAACCTTTTTTTAATACTAACAGGGGTGCGGATAACAAATCAAACACAACACAATATATGTAAAGATGGTGACTAGCTACTTGATGATCACAAAAACACAAGATAATAGTACCGTCAAAGGGCTATAGAATTTTTTGTGGCTTTTTCAGTGGACAATAGGTGATGAACAAAACAGTAACAAACGATAGATAAACTAAAGGTAAATATGTGGATGATGACAAGACCTACCATGACAACGAAAGGTTTGATACTAGTTGATAGTTACCAATTTGATTTGGTACAAGGATGGCTTGATCTTCATGACAGTAGGTCGATAATCACAAGGAAACTTAATGCGAACAGTGGGATAACTAGCTTTATACCTGACAAAGGTTGGATGCGAACAAGCGACGGGGAGAGAGGCGCCAAAACCGCGAAGACTTCGACTTGATCTCCAAACGACCGCAGAACCATAATCCGAAACTAATCCACACAAGACGGTTGTAACACCCTAAAATTTGTATGTTTTTGAAATAGCTAAATCAATCTAATTATGCATTTAAGTGTGCATTGCAACATAAGAAAGTAATAATATTTATTAAAATAAAATCCACCATAAGATAGACATATATATGGTGCATCATGCTGCTGCATATCTTTTTGATTGTGTGCTTGGCCTAAAATTCAAACGAATTTCAAATCTGATTTGGAAATGTATTGGAAATAAATTTGGGTAAAAAAGGAAATTTCTCTCTCACGCTGTAGCGCCTAGCTGCTGGGCATTGACTGGCCCACCCTCTCTGTTTCTGCCGTGCATTGAGGCCCAATTCTAATCCGGCAACGTGTGCTCTCTCCCTCATTCTCTCTTGACTCGCTGCCAGCAGGGGTCCAGCCATCAGCACCCAGGTCGTCTCCAACTTGGAGACGGACATGAGCAGAACTCTGCTCCGACTAAAATCTCGCGTTGCAGTCTGCGTCCTCGCTGATTCCAAGCGTGCGCTGCCTCCTGTCCCCATAAATAGCAGACGCGCTACGCCGCAGCCTCCCCACCATGTTCTAGAGCAAAGCCACTGCCTTGCCTCGCGCTCCGAGCCACCGCCGTCACCGAGCCCTAGCATTAAGTTGCCGAAGTCGCCACCGCTGTTCCGTCGAGTTTCTGCCGTCATAATCTGTAGGACGAGCTTCCCCATGAGCTCGCGAATTCGCCGAGTTCCTTATCTCTTGTTTTCTGGTTCCAGTTCGATCTCTAACCTTCGTCGAACATCGCAGGAGCCACTGTCCGCTGTCCCCAAGTCACTCGCCATCCGTCGTCGATTCCCACCGTCGAGAACACCCTTGGTGAGTTTGCCTTGCCCTCCTCTTCCACCCAGTCCAATTCCCGTCTAAATCTGATGCCCAAAACGTCTTCCCGACGAGGAACAACACGCTGGCCATGGCTTTCCTCGCCGAAGTTACTATAGCTGGTTGTGTCCCTTTCTCTCTTTCTCTTTCATCTTCTAATCTCAGCCATCTAAGATCAATCCAACGATCCACAACTCAAGATACCCCCTTCGGCTGGCTATTTGTAAAAGAAACCCTTTATTATTTAACGTTTCAACCTGCAGTCCTTTTCTGAATTAAAAATCTGATTTTATTCTTCTTATTTCGAAATACCGGTTTTCAGCTATTCACAAAATTGCCAGTGCCTTGTTTTGGTTATAAAATCTCCGTTTTAACTCCGATTCGACCCGTTCAAGTTGCATTAGATTCGTAATTAGATGCTCTATAGAATTAGCAATCTGTTAATCATATTTTCCAACTTTTGCTTTTGATCTTAGATTTAATCTATTACTTTCTAAAGAAAAAACTTGTTTAAATCATAACTTTTCCATTTTAGATCCGGATTTTGTGATCCAAGCGTCTGTGTGACCCTAACAACGCGTAGATTTGTTTTACAAACTTTTCATCTTATTTTATTTCTATTGGTATACTGTTCTAACTATAACCATGTTTGTTATGCATGATTGCTCTTTGGATGTGTGTTGTTCTTTGTGATGAACGAGTTTAGATGGTGAGCCTTTCGTCGGGGATCAAGAGTTCATCGACAACCAGGATCCTTAGGAGTTCTTTGAACAAGGCAAGTATAGTTGGGATCTTCCTTGATGACCTATTCATGATTACACTAAATATCATATGCATGTGTCCCTTTGTTACCTATTAAGAATTTCCTAACAATTGATTACCGATTACCTTGTCACCATGGGATATTGCATGTGGGTAGTTATGCTAGTGTTTTATAACCATGATCTTGTAACTTGATTAATGGTATATGCAATAATAGTAAAAGATGATTTTTAGCAATTTAGAATCCCAGGGGGTTAGAGCATGTCCTCTTTTTGTGATGCTCAAATTTCCTCTCCATAAGGACTTATCTATACGTGATCATCTAGGACTTAACATACAACTGTGAGGGCTACATAGCTCTAGCTCTAGTTCACCAAAGAGACCTTTTCTAGCTTGTGAGAGGAAGGGCCGAATTAGGTATAGGGCAACTATTGTCCTTATGAGTATGGCCGTGATGGAATTATGCCATATTGGAAGAGGGGTCCTATACACGATGACTTAGCGTCCCTTGCTTGTTAGACGAACTTTTGGATGGCTTTATATGATTTTTAGTGTCTTGGGAGTAAATAACCCAAAGCATTAGAAATCATGACTCACAGTGAAAGTGTACACCTCTGCACAGGGTTAAACCGATATATCGTCCGTACCCACGATTAGGGTGGCCAAGGGATTCTTATGGAATAGATGATCACCTTTTATTCTTGATAAATAATAATTATGATGTTTAAATGTTATTCTTTAATCTTGTTTACCTGATCATGTGGTTATGGGAATTTATTGCTACCTTGATGCTAATAATTGCTAAAATTTGACATACACTAAAAAGCTAAAGCAGTCAAACTGTGTCAGCCTTAACCTCATGAACCCTTCTATACTTGTTAAGTATGAAAGTACTTAGCTTGTTTTATTTCAATATTTAGAAAATCTTGGATGGGTAATAGATCAAGATTGGAGTGACAACTACCGTGAGGAGTATTAGTCTTGCTGTTCACCAGTTGGCGTGTCCCTGTGTTGGAGCTTCCACAAGAGAGTCATCTTAGTAATCGTCTTATTTATAGTAAAGACTTTGAGCTAAATATTCATTCATTATGTAATAAACTTTGTGATGGTACTTTTTATAATTTATCGGCTTATGTGTGTTACTTATCTCTAGGCATACATAAGATTTTATGCATTCAATTTTATCCTTAAAATTGGGTGTGATAGATTGGTATCAGGGCACTGTTGACTGTAGGACGTAAGCCTAGTTAGAATGGTCGTTTTTAGATTCTTTGCTTCACCTGAGTCTTGCTTTCTATCTTGGTCTTGTTATTTTCTAAAATATCATGCTCTTAGCTAGCTCCTTTGTAAAATATATTGCTTCCATCTTAATCAAGTCTAAAATTCTATAGATGGCTCGTACCCGCATGACTACCCATAAGAGTTGTAGAGGATACATCCCGCCCCTAGTTGAGTACGAGGCTATGGAGCAGGTTGAGGAGGAAGATGGGTATGCGCAAGAGGAGGAGCATCCACCGTAGGTGCCATCCCTAATGCCATCGCCGGCACCAACACCTAAGCTTGAAGAAGATGAAGAACTAGAGCCTGTGGGTGGTGTCCAAGAGATCATCGGCATCAGTGATGATGAGATGAACGTCGCTCAAGATGATGGACATCCCCTATCACCACCACATGATGGTTCTAATGGAGGAGATGGGTCGCCCCCTCCAATGGGGTGGACTGTGAAGGAACATCGCCTATGGACATGTGATACCATTTCACACCATTGTCTGGTGTGGATTCTTTCACACTACTATGCCGATTAGAATCCGACGGTGGAGTATATTTGCACCGAGTTCACCCCCTTGGAAACCACTTACTGGAAGACTGCTGTGATCATCCTCTCTGAGGAAGAAGGAAAAGAGTCCTAACTCTTAGAGAGGGTTCATTTCCACTAGGGACATCATGCTAGCATGGAGAATAGTATTGAAGATGCAACTTTTCAAGCATGCTTAAGCCTCCGCAGACATCATCGTGAGTCAATGCAGCATGACCACCATCGATTCCTCCCGTATGAGATAATGCTATGGAAGATGGATGGGCTGTGAGGGATCCTAAAGGTCTTGATCCAGTTTCACATGTAATGGTACACTTTGGCCATGATATGATGATGAAGGTTAGGAGCTTGGAGAACATGGTGTACCAGCATGGGAAGGACATGAAGAGGCTACAGAAGCATATAGATGATCACCTTTTATTCTTGCTAAATGTTAATAATGATGTTTATATGTTATTTATTCTTTAATCTTGTTTACCTCATATGTGGTTATGGGATATTGCTGCTACCTTGTTGCTAATAATTGCTAAAACTTCACATACACTAAAAAGCTAAATGCAGTCAAACCGTGTCAGCTTCTTGAGCCTCATGAACCCCTACTATACTTGTTGAGTACAATATGTACTTATGCTTGGCTTTACTTTCCAGACAACACCAAAAGATGCATGGTACTGATTAACTTGTCTTTAACAACTAGCCATCTATCTCTTACCTTTACTCTTGAGCATTGAACTAGGTTGTCATCTCCTATTATATAGCTAGGAATAATTAATGGTACTATTATTAATTAATCGTTTTATGTGATTAGGTAGAAATAATAGTGATGAATATATAAAGAATGATTATGAAAGCGAATAGATAATTATACTGTTTTTAGTATTTTACTTAGAGTATTACTAGGTTGTTTATATTTATACCACTAGGAAGGTCTAGCTAAACAGGTAACTTATAGTATTGGTAACACTTATATGCAATGAATTAGAGATGTAGCCAATGTTATACTCCACTCATAACAGGGTCAAATCACATGATAAAGATAGATATATAACTGATAAGTACTGATCAATCATCACTAATAATACTAATTCAATCAGAGCATTCTACTCATTACAATAACATTTGTCTAACCTAAATATGAGAGAAATAACTTCTAAGTATTTAACTACATATCAAAGTTACATCATCTAGTGCAAGTACATCTACCAATCATTATTAAGTAATGCTACAATAATTCCCAACCACAATGGAGCAGTGAACAGGAGAAGTTCAGTTTAGAAACCTCTAGCATACGAATATACCCTTAACCTACCAATCCTACTCTACCAAACCACTGTACGGGGGCCTACAAAGCACTCAATGGATCTATCACATCCACGATCTACCTCTCAACCTAACGCAACTAGGGGCCATCCGCAGACACGCAAAGCATCTAAGCACCACGCTTACATATTGCACATCATCCACTGCAAGTACTTAGAGTTGAATGCTATACATTTAAGTAAACAATGAACATAATAGTTAAACTAGAATGAAGAACAATGTTGCTAATAATAATCAAAGGCAAATATTACAATAAGAGAGGAGAGCTTAAAAACTATACTGAACTCCTTGCTCTTGACAACTTTAAGAATCCAAGATTAGTTGACGTATCTTGACTTCCTCTAAGCTAGATCTAACTACTAAGTATAACCTGTTGGTATTTCTAACGTCATTACTAATTAACAAGAATAGAAACACATGGTATTGAATTAACTTATCATTAGCAATTAGCCACTTATTTACAACCACAAGTCCTAAGCATGAATTTAGTTGTCATCCTAAATTATATATGCTAGGGATAAATATAGGTTTATATATATGTTTATATATATATATATGTATTATTCAATATGACTAGATAGAAATATAAATATAAACTAGAATCAGTTCTGCATGCGGACAGATAATTATACCATTATAGTATTTTACCTAGGGAGTTCTACCAGGTTGTCGATTTATATTTATACCACTAGGAAAGCTTGTAATAAACTCTGATCTATTATATTGATAATGAATTATATACAATGAATAAGTGATATTACTAATGTCATCTACTCTACTCATAACGTACATAGGTCACAAAATAAATATAGATAAATAAGGGTTATAAGCATAATCAAGCATCATAAATATATAGATAAACATCGAGCACTTTCTAGTCATAATCATAGTTAGCCATTGGATAAACTAAAGAATAACTGTTAAGGTAATTCTATAACTACATCAAAGCATACTCTAATTAGTGTAATTATATCTAATAATCATCATTAGATTAGTCCTATATCATGATCACATGTAAAGGGCATCAACTAGGAAGGATGTGAATCAGAGTCATCACCCAACTTCGCGGCTGCGCCTGCTTGCCTACATACGAGGGATGGACTACAGAGGCACCAATACAGTTGTCACCTGTGCGGACTACCACACGACCCAGCACATCAGGGTGCACTCGCAGATAAACAGGATTTCTAGACACCATGTCTACATATTGTCTACCATCTACCCAACGATCGTTTGGATAAATGCTATACAAGCAATTACATGAATTCAATGAGACCAAACCAACTACACTAGACATATAATCAAAGTAGACAATGACTATTGCAATTAAGAACATATGAACTATTAAGAATAATATCTCCCTAATCATAATGAAGAATACAATAAGAAAGAAAGAACTAGAACTATATCGAACTCCTGCGCTCTAGACAGACGTCGGGGGCTCCAGATCTGATGAAGAACTAGGTCTCCTTTACTTCTAATCTAACTAAACTAGAACTATGAACTAGAAGGCTCTTGATGAACTAGAGGGCTTCTTGATGTTTGAAGGCTTGAGGCCCTGATGAATAATGATTGTCCCTTCCAGGGGGTTCTGCCTCTTTATTTATAGCCTGGTGGGATGAACGTGCACCGTAGGATCAAACCGACTTAACCAAGGGCCAAGATGACTCCTCATAGGTGGTGGAAGAAGACTCTAGAAGGCAGCGACAAACCCTAACCCTAGGGCACCGCCCGGCATGGCAGTGGGGCCAGTCGACCCCACATGTGGGCCTCTCGGGGTCCCGTTGCTTCGAGTGTCTTCTAGATGCTTCCTGAGCCCAGTGACGGTGTTTTACTTTCGTGGTTATGTTTAGTGATAATTATGCACTCTAATCCCTCTTTTATGTTTTTCTGGAATAATCCCTAGAAAATACTGAATATACAATACTCGTGGAAATTATCAGTTTAAACCCTATATCCTTTCATGTCAAAAGTTCTAATAAAAGTTGATGTTATCCACTGTCAACAACTCCCCCAAGCCTAATTTCTAGTATATTTGGATCAGGAGTTGCTACAATGTTGTTAAACTTCTCAAATAGACATGCTTTCAAACAAAATTCTCCTCCGATTTAGACATTGTCTGTTCTATCCTTCAAACTTACCTATTTTACCTTTAACTATAGGACTTTAAGCTCTTGCATAAGTCTTGAGCAATCGAAAGACAGAACAATCAGGTTAAATACTATATCTCAAATTCTTCATAGTACCAATATTCCAAAGTTTTTATAGATTTTCACAATAAAACTCAGAGCTTAGTTGTATGACACCCTCAAGTCCCTCAGTGTATATGGTATTTATTGTTTTCTCTTAAGGCATTAGTGATGTTATGCCTCCTACAGTTAAGAGTATATATAGTAGAGCTCATAGGAGTGATAATAACAAGGATAGGCATACTTGTAATGTATATATATTGTAAAGTCAACTATTGGATCCACAGAGAATCGTGACATACAATCAAATCAAGATGTGCATGTGTATAAAATATGGTGGATAGGTATATGTATGGTATCTGTGGCTAATTCTAATTCTACATTTGCTCTTGAAAATAACTCTCTTAGAACTTTTCTCGGGAAAAATATGGGCTATCTTTATTATTTTTATTCAAGGAGGCGGGCATCTAGTACCCATTGTTTTAATTGCTTGGGATATTTATCCATCTTTTACTTCCCTTTTTATTGCCACATGCATCCTTTGAATATAATGATCGGAGAGATGACAAAGTGAGGACTTAGAGCATTTATAACAGGGGTTATCCTATGGGGTATATATGTATATTTTTGGTGTTTACTACTAGTGTAGGAGAAAAATATTTTTGTGATGAACATGGATGGAAAATATCTGAATGATTGCGATTACTCCTAGGGTAGGAATAATGCATATGTAGACTGGAGTGTGCAAGTGCTCTTGGTTTTAAAAGCATGACAAGACTCTCATAAGGCATACAACACAAAGTTGATCAACTCAATATACCGCAAGCGACTTTAATGTGAAAAAGTTTTCTATCCCTAAAGATATCATTTCTGGCTTTGGTAGGAATTCACATTTATCATACAAGAGCTCATCATATAAATTTTACATTTTCAAAATAAACCTCCAGAACTTAGTAATACTAGGAATAAGATAAATAGCAGCTCGGCCTTCATGAATCATATCAATTAACTACCTAGACTCAAATAGAAGCTTATGCCTCCACAAATTTCAGGTGTAGAGTAAATTCTTATATTAGAATAGCAATATTCAAAATTCAGGAGAATCTAAGTTTGGTGACTAGGTACTTGACAAGAATGACAACAGAGCAACTACTCATCATCTCCAGGGTAAAATTTTAATGTTCATCAAGTTTTTAATTAACTCTAGCCTAGACTATCTTAAGTATACTCTAATATATAACCAAATGTTTATTTAGTTTAAATAATTATACATCTTTTTATCATTTTGATTTAATGGACTAACAAAAGACTCTATGACTTGTGGACCTTCATGTGCCCACATAATTTTTGGTATTTTTATGACTATATAAAGTAGACTCAATAATCGTCTAGGTATAGTTACCTGATAACTAGGGGATGCTGCTCGCGCAAGCTAGATGTTTGTAATACTTGGTGTAGATGTCCTTTAGAGCGAGCTATCCAGCAGCAGGCCCGGTGGTTGCCACTGATAGACTCTCTCCTTATCATAATGTTATTCCTGCATAATTACACTCCAACAAGAAAACCAAAACTCGAGGCTCGAATTTAAATAGTGAGTTAGCGATCAGCCAATGAGTAATTGATTATCTTTATGAGTAAATTTTTATGTTGACAGATTTCAGCAGGATTCCATGTCTCTTTTGAAGTTTCAATTTTTATAATGTAGGAAATAAATATGAATGCTTATTTTTTTTTTTTTTAGGCCACCACAAGAAATATTCCTACGGGAGTTACCATAAGTTTATTCATATGGGACTTTTGTATTTTATGATGCAATAATTATAGCAATAAATATTTTTATTGTTTTTGTATTTAATGTGCAAACATAAATGTGCTGCTAAATATATTAAAGTAAAATTACTAAAGAATATTAACTTAATTAGATAATTACCATTCTAACCTTATGGCTAGGGTACGAATTTAAAGTCTACCGACAGAACTTAGATAAAGGAGAATATTTATTTAGTAGGTTCATCGTCTGAGATTAGCTCAGTCAATTCCCCATCTTGTGGTGTTGCAACAAGTGCTTTTTCATTCTCCTCAGATCCCATTTCTGTCTCTTCTGCTTCTCTCTTTTCTTGCTCTAGCTCTTCAGCTTTGTTTTCCTTCTCCCACTTTTCTAGTTGTGCTAGGATCTCTTCTTTTTCTGCCTTGGTGATCTAGTCCATTCTTTCAGCTTCCACTTTCTACTCACTCCAGCGTGGTGCTTGTATGTTCTCTTCTTGCTCCTTGTAGCAGTCTTCATACTTCACAATCTCGCCAAGAAATTCTTCCCATCCACGGTGAGGCTAGACAGCCTGACGGCGGCCTTGGTGTCTTCTCCTGTTGCGTTGCTTTCTGATCTGCTCATGGTCAATAAGTGTTCTAAATTGACAGCGTACCTTTCCAGTAGGTAAGTTGAAGTGGATCTGTCCAGACCCGATGTAGATAACAGTGTTGGCTGTGTAAAGAAATGGTCTTCCCAGAAGGATCGGGGATTCATCGTCTCCCTGCATATCAAGAACTAGAAAATCTTGGGTATGTATTTATCTTGAATTCTTACCATGACATCTTTGACCATACCTTCAGGGAATCTTAGTGATTGATCCACCATCTGCAACTGAATATATGTTGGGTATAAAGGTAAATTATTAAATAGATCATCATATACCTGTTTTGACATTACGTTGCAACCTGATCTGGTGTCACAGATGGTGTTGGCGAGAGTGGTGTCTTTGATTTTGCATTCAATGATCTATATACCTAGATCACCTCTCTTTGTTGGAAATGGTTTGGTTAGCATATGATCATTTTCTATATTGAGAGTAGTAATTAGTTGAGCGGTTTCTTCAGGTGCATGCTTGATCTTCCTCCATCTTCTATTATTTCTATTATTTCTCTTCTTCGGCACTGATTACTGTAGTTACTCTTCTTGTTGATGAAATTGCTTTAGGGCTACAGGAGCTTTCAGGATGTGGTTCTTGAACGTACATCTTTCTTTCTTGACCTTGATGGATAGGACGATCTTGGTATGTTCCACATAGATGATAGCTTTCGTTGTGCACAAGAATGGTCTGTCCAAAATTATGGGTGCTTTCTCATCTACTCCTGTCTCCATGACCACGAAGTCAACTAGGACGTATGATTGTCCCACTCTAATGATGATTTCTTCTAGTACCCTCTTAGGGTAGCAAATGGACTGATCTATAAGCTGCAAATGCATATTTATGTACAATAAGGGATCGCTTAATATTTTCTCATAGATTACCTTGGGCGTAATGTTGACACTAGCGCCGAAATCACAAATAGCCTCTGCAAAGTTGTGACATCCTATAGAGATAGAAATGATAGGCCTTCTAGGGTCTCCCATCTTCTCAGGTAGAGAGTGGTCAATCCACTGTAAATCTGTAGGCTCAATATGATATTGGATTGCATTGTGAATATCAACAAGATTAGCAGTTTCTAAGTCTTCCGACTGGCCTGAAATCTTACCTTTCTCAAACGGAGGAACAACAGCAGCTAACTGAACTAATTGCGATTCTAACATTTTATTAAAGCTGTGCTGATTCTTTATAGCAGAAGCAAAGGTATCCATTCTAGTATTAATATTTTCTAATGCTTTATCATTAGAGGCCATCTTTCTAGACATTTGATCTAACAATTTAGATTGACCACAACTAAATCTCTTAAAGGTGGAAGATTGTAATTATTAAAATTATTATTACCTTGATTGTTACCTTGGTAATTACCTTGTCGAGGTTGCTGATTCCATCCTTGGTTTTGCTGAGGATGATAGTAGGTGTTGTTGTTGATGAAGTTCACATCCTCTTGCAGTGTAGGGCAGTTGGCAGCTGAATGTCCATAGTCTCCACATTCTTCACATGTCATATGGGAATCATCAATGTGTATGACTTCCTTCTTCTCTATATCGAGCTTTTTCATAATGAGGTCTAGTTTGGCAGTGACCATGTCAGTTTCCTTGAGATGATGGATTCCTCCTCCTTTCTTGTGAGGTTGAGTACGTTCTTCATTACAGCTTAAATTTGAGGCCATCTTCTCAACAAGTGCTTTAGCATCTGAGAGCTTAAGTGATAGGAAATCTCCTCTAGCTGCAGCACCAATAGACTCACGGGTGCTTGAGATAAGCCCGTGGTAGAAGGTTTGCATTAATAGCCACTCCTCTATTTTATGATGAGGACAATATTCTACGTAGTTTTAGAATCTTTCCCATGCTTCAGTGAATGATTCGTCATGTTGCTGTTGAAAACTTGCAATTTTTCCACGCAGAGCGTTCATTTTGCCTGTAGGAAAGAATTTTGTCAGGAAAGCAGTTGAGCACTGGTCCCATGTAGTGTTCTGGTCTTTATTGATGTAGAACCACTGCTTAGCTTTTTCCAATAGTGAGAACGGGAAAAGACAGAGTAAAATAGCATCTTTTGGTACTCCTCTGATCATGAAGGTGCTGTAGATTTCTAGAAAGTGTTGTAAGTGTGCACTTGCATCTTCATGAGCTTTTCCACAAAATTGACTAGATTGAACTATCATGATAAGAGCAGGCTTGAGCTCGAATCCATTCTCCCTAGTGTTGACTGCTGGTCCAGTCAGGATGTTTGCTGTTGTTGGGGCAGAGAACTCACACAGTGTATTCTTAGCCATGTCTTCAAACACAGGAGCTAGGTTTTCTACTAATTGCTCTTCTGTTTGTTCTTCTACTTGTTCTTCTAATTCTTCTTCTATTTCTCCTTCCAGTGTTGGAGCTGGCTCCTCCAAAGAGCTAGCTTGAGCAGCAATGGCTGTTCTTGATGGTGACTCAAATCTGTCCCTTGCTTCTACAAACTTCTTCTTTCTAATGAGTTTCTCTGGATCATCGTGAAGTTCTTTGGAAAAGAAAAACCATTCATTTATCACCCTGCATAAGATAAGCAAATGATAAAAAACAAGGGTGTACCTGTTTGAGTTAGAGATTGATTGGTAATATAATCTTATCCATTATGTATATATGTTATCAATATTTTGAGAGTTTATTGTGCCGTCCCTGGCAACGGTGCCAAAAATACTTGTTGGTAGGTGGCCTCATTATCCACACATCTGGTCGGAGGACCAACCAAGGTTTTCACGAGCGTAGGCGGGTCCTTATGTGTTTTCAATTTTGCTTCGCTTTCATCAGCCTTATTATGGGTTTGCCTGGGTGCTTCCTTATATTAGATTCTCTATACTCCCTTCCCTTTCTAATTATTCTATTTAATGCAAGAGTAAGGATAGACGTCTTATTCTTCAGTGTTGAGATAGAATGACTGTAGACCCGCCAAACAGCTGCACCAAGAAAAATGGCTCTTTCAGCACCCTCAAGAATAGCTTGTGCGTTGGCCCAAAGAAGCCCTAGGTAAAGATCGATTAGTACATAAAAAAAGTACCCTCTCACATAAAATTTGTACAAAATGTCGACTGATTCATAGGCGTGGGCGAATTAGAGTCGTTTGTTCCAATCCGAAGCATAAACAAAGACAGGGGTAATCTTTCGAAAAAGAAGCTTTTCTTTCTAATAAAGTAAAAAAAGGAGTATGCTTAAGTTAATGAATATGTTTCATTCATATATAATGTGTACACCCTGTGTACGTTCTATCCTATAGGAAGACCCCCTCGTTCTTACTTGTCTCTGATCTAGTCAGATAGGATGAATCCACTGCTGATTCGCTTCGACTAGATCAACGGGTAGAGGCCCTTCAGGCCAATACCCACACACCTCCTGGTAGAGACACTCTTCTTTCTAGTTATTAAATTTTAGATAGCTAGAAAAGAGAGGAAAATCCAATGGTCTTTAAGAACGTCTAAAGAATAAATAAAACTACAATGCTACCTTTTGTCAAGGGTAGCCATTCGAGAAAGAGGCTAATTCCACCTTATCGAATCAAAGGAGAAAGTTCATGGCAGTGGGCGGTTGGTACTTTAATCGCGGGCCTTTATTTTAGGATTTAGATAGCCCTTATAAGCGCTTGGCAGATTTGAGACGCATTCAATAGGCCCGCAATGAGGGCTATGCGTTTTAGTTGGCTAAACCGTATTCTGGTTAGAACTTCTACTTTCCTATTTGACCCTATCTTCAGAGTGCTTTTTTTAACTTTCCTTCTTGACTGCTTCCTTTCACATGATTTTCTTCGAGCTTTCGTTCATACATAATGGTTGGTATAGCATTCCTTGCTTCTTGAAAAATGGCCTAAAGTGCGCCATTTCCTGTTGCACTAGGAGCTGTTACGCCAGGCGCGCCAGCATGGATATTTTGTATCCATTAAGCAAAGATGGGTTGTAATTGTATGGCAATATCAAAAAAATATATCTTGGGGACGGCTTAAAGCACTCATGGTATCATTATGAATGTACAAGACAAAACTGTGAAAACCCAAAAATATACATACCCAGTTAAGGTGGGATATGGTTGCATCATGGGTGTCTAAGGACGCGATCTAATAGATCGTTGTATTGAGTAGTTGGATCATAGTCTCTTACCATAAAAATGGCTCTTCCTGAAAAGAAGAACGTGAAATTCTTTTTCCTTTTTGCAGGTATTTCTAACATCATTACTAATTAACGAGATTAGAAACACATGGTATTGAATTAACTTGTCATTAGCAACTAGCCACATATTTACAACCACAAGTCCTAAGCATGAATTTAGTTGTCATCCTAAATTATATATGCTAGGGATGGATATAGGTTTATATATATATATATATGTATCATTCAACATGACTAGGCAGAAATATAAATATAAACTAGAATCAGTTCCTGCAAGCGGACAGATAATTATACCATTGTAGCATTTTACCTAGGGAGTTCTACCAGGTTGTCGATTTATATTTGTACCACTGGGAAAGCTTGTATTAAACTCTGATATATTATATTGATAATGAATTATATACAATGAATAGTGATATTACCAATGTCATCTACTCTACTCATAACGGGCAGAGGTCACAAGATAAATATAGATAAATAAGGGTGATAAGCGTAATCAAGCATCATAAATATATAGATAAACATCAGAGCACTTTCTAGTCATAATCATAGTTAGCCATTGGATAAACTAAGGAATAACTGTTAAGGTAATTCTATAACTACATCAAAGCACACTCTAATTAGTGCAATTACATCTAATAATCATCGTTAGATTAGTCCTATATCATGATCACATGTAAAGGGCATCAACTAGAAAGGATGTGAATCAGAGTCATCACCCAACTTCGCGGCCGCGCCTGCTTGCCTACATACGGGGGATGGATTACAGAGGAACCAACATAGTTGTCACCTGCGCGAACTACCACACGACCCGACACATCAGGGTGCACTCGCAGATAAACAGGTTATCTAGACACCACGTCTACATATTGTCTACCATCTACCCAACGATCGTTTGGATAAATGCTATACGAGAAATTACATGAATTCAATAAGATCAAACCAACCATACTAGACATATAATCAAAGTAGACAATGTTTATTGCAATTAAAAACATATGAACTATTAAAAATAATGTCTCCCTAATCATAATGAAGAATACAATAAGAAAGAAAGAACTAGAACTATACCGAACTCCAAATATCTCTAGACGCACATCATCGGGGCTCTAGATCCGATGAAGAACTAGATCTCCTCTACTTCTAATCTAACTAAACTAGAACTATGAACTAGAAGGCTCCTGAAGAATAGAGGGCTTCTTGATGCTTGAAGGCTTGAGGCCCTGATGAATAATGATTGTCCCTTCCAGGGGGTCTGCCTCTTTATTTATAACCCGGTAGGATGAACGTGCACCGCAGGATCAAACTGACTTAACCAAGGGTCAAGATGACTCCTCATAGGCGGTGGAAGAATACTCCAGAAGGCGGCGGCAAACCCTAACCCTAAGGTGCTGCCCGGCATGGCAGTGGGGCCGGTCGGCCCCACATTTGGGCCTCTCGGGGTCCCGTTGCTTCGGGTGTCTTCTAGATGCTTCCTGAGCCTAGTGACGGTGTTTTGCCTTCGCGGTTACGTTTCATGATAATTATGCACTCTAATCCCTCTTTTATGCTTTTCTGGAATAATCCCTAGAAAATACTGAATATATAAAACTCGTAGAAATTATCAGTTAAAACCCTAAACTAGTGTGTATTCATATAATCTTTCATGTCTAAAGTTCTAATAAAAGTTAATGTTATCCACCGTCAACATCAACGATGAACTAGAAAGGACTCTGATGAACTTGGGTTTCTAGCTCTAGGTGACATGATCTCCAAATGATTTGAATGAATTAGGGTTCTTTTAGGGTTCTGGCCCTTTATTTATAGCCCAGTAGGAGAGATGACGGTCGTAAGATCAAACCGACTTCACGTAGGGTTAAGATGCATCCTTGGAGGTGGTGGAGGAAAGTTCCAGAAGGGTGTAGAGGAATCCTCTTATAGTGGGCCAGCCAGCATGACAGGTGGGGCCGACTGGCTCCACCTGCTAGCCCCATGTCTTCTCATTGGCTCTGCCTGGTAGCCCCAATATTTTGTTTGATAATTAAGTGCTTCTTTGTGTTTTTCTAGAATAATTCCTCAAAAATAATAAATAACCAAAACACATGAAATTATTAGATAAAACCCTGGACTTTTATATTTTAATGTATTTGGATCATTTCTTATGTTTATTGTGCTATTAAATGTTGACGCTATCCACCGTCACAATGACTCTTCAGCCTCTAGGGTTTTTGGGAACCTGCGCCCATTTTCTCCACTTCGGTCGTGGGACGTTGCGATTTCCACACAAAAAGCACGTTGCGGTTTTCACAATGCAGTTTTCATTTTCCATTATTTTCTTAATAGGCCTTTAAATGACGACTTCGTCTCGATGGGGCCATTTTGAGGGCTTATGTGCCACTTTTTGTTAGCGTACTTTTCATAGGTTTTACTGTGACGACTGGCAAATTTGATGGTCCCACACCAGAGCTGGAGACTGGTCGGCCTCCGATAGGTCAATTGAGAGTCCCGCAGTAGAGCTAGGGACTGGTCGATTGAGGGTCCCACAATAGAGCTAGGACTGGCCGGCCTCTAAGCAGGTCGATTGAGGGTCCAACAGTAGAGTTGGGGACTAGTCGGCCTTTGAGTAGGTCGGGGTATGGTCCCACAGCAGAGCTGGGGACTGTGTAACACCTCATGTGTTAAGCATGCATTAGGCACTTAATTAATTAACCTTAATCATCATTAAGCATGACATAAGCATCATCAAGCATTTAAAATCCCTAAATGCATATGTCATTTCATGTGTTGCTTTTGTTTGTTAATTAATTGCTTGATCAATTGCTTAGTTAATTTATTACCTTGCAAATGCTTGATCAAGTTTGGATCCATGTGCCCAGCATTTTAAAATGATTTAACAAAATTGTTGCAAAAAGATTTGGTGCATTTTGGAGCAATTTGGAGCAAAAAACACATTAAATTGAACTTCCCTTTTATGCCCTAAATTCAAAATGAATTTGTATTTCAAAATTTATTGAGAATTTTGAGTTGAGCCTTAAATGAAAGTTGTTCATTTCAAAAGTTCTACAACTTTTATTTTTGGCACTTCTCCTGAAAATGGTTTGAAATGGGTCAAAATGATACATTTTTGGTTCAGTTTGGATTTGATTCAAATTTTCAAAAAAAAAAAAAAAAATTACCACCGCGAATCCGGCAGGCCGCATTCGGCCCACGGCCCACGGCCCGCGTCCGCACACGCGCGCGCGCCAGCGCCCAGCGTGTCGTGGCGCAGTGTCGGCCAGCGGTAGCCAACCCCTGCCTTCGCCGTCGCGCTGGCCAGCGCCCAGCGATACTGGCCGTGGACCCCACCCTGGCCCGGCGGCGCCCGGTAAATCCCACCCGCTCCACTTCGCTCCCTCGCTCACTCTACGCTCGCTCACTCGCCTGCTCACTGCCGCCGCGCTCTCGCCCCCGGCGCGCGCCAGCGGCGGCTCTCGCAGCCGTTCCGTCGCCGTCGAGCACAGCGCCGGCTGCGCCGACAAGCGCCTGCCTCCGCCTTCACCCGCTCCACCTCACTGCACCACTTACCCCACAGCCGTCGACCGCCGGTAAGGCGCTGCGCCACCCGCCACCGCCGCCCATGGCCGGGCTCCCTTGAGCTCGCGGTCCCTTGGCGTTCCCGCTCACCACGCCTCCCTCTCTCTCCGGTCGGCGCGCACGTCGCGGAGTTCGAATCGCACTCCGGTGCGCTCGGGTGGGCGATTGAGCCCACACCGCCGCACGCTGGAGCTCGCGAGCCCCCACGCCCGCCTTGCCGCCATGCACGCTGCCGGCCACCGCTGCAGCGACCGCCGCCACATTCGCGCGTCGAGTCGCCGCTAGGGTTTGCATGTGCTCGCTGCGCTCCTTGGTTGACCTCGCCGTCCTTGGGAGATGCTCGAAACCGCCCGCCGTCGCCGTTGCTCGCCGCGTCCGCCACTCGCCGTCGTCACTTTCCCGACCGCGCCCGGCGCAACCAACACCACCGACGGGTGCGCCGTGCAATGGGAACACGTTGGTGCCACCCCCCACCGCCGGCAACCTCGCCCCGGCGAAGCAAAGCCGGCCAACGGCCGCCCCGCTCAACGGTTTGACGGGTGGGGCCGGGTTGACCCTGGGCCCGCGCGTCGCTGGCTCACGGTCCATGGACCCGCCCATGAACTTAGGGTTTCGGCCCTTTTTCTTTTATTGTTTTTCAAAAAATGAGTTTAAATGCTTTTTAAATTGTAGCTGGTGCAAATAGAATCCAAATCTGGTGAAACTTGTTTGGTTAGGCTTCTACTGAGTAGATCTATTCAGTAAAAATATGTGTTGCAATTTTTGTGGTACTTTTCTGTGTAGATTTATTTAAATGCTTAAATGGCTGAAATCTGGATAAATGCATTATAAATTGTAGAATGCTCTGAAAAATGTGATTCTTGTTTTGTTAGACTTATTATGTGATGTAGTTTCTGGGAAAAATAGGTGTCATGCAATTCCTGTACAAAAATATTGGAATATGATTTAAATTCAATTCTGGGCTGATTCTTGTATGATTTTTAATAAATTAATTATAAGGAATTATGCCTTGGTAATTTTTGCTGACTGCTCTTGTGCTAAGAAGTTCTAGAGAAAAATATGGAATCTGTTGTTTGATACTTTTCATAGTACAAAGTTGTGAAATGTGCATTTCTGTCCTGCTGCTTAATCTTTTTGTGTAGACTGTTGTGCTTGATGAATTGTTATGAAAATTTTATCATGGTCTTGCTATAGCATGGTGTAGCTCTTGTAATTTTTATAGATTTTTCTGAACTGTTTAGACAGAGGTCACAGTTCAAGCCTAATTATTCACATGAAATGATAAGTATTGAATTAAATGATTTAAGAAGTTCTATATTACTTCTTGTGCACTTTTAATCAGGTTATGCTTGCTGGTCCTGTTATGCAGCACCATAACTAAAATGTGATGGTTGGTTATGAATAGTAGTACTTCTCTTTATTCATGTGATGTGTGTATGTGTGTGTGTGCCTACACACCACTCTTCTTTATGTACTTCTCTAAGTGTTTAGAGAAGAGGTATGCACATACTCAGTAAATGAGTTAAGTTGTTAGTAGAGAGGAGATATGCACCTACTCTGTCAAATGATCTGTTAATCATCTTCATTCATGAGCATCATACGTGTATGCATTCACTGTACTTATACATGTGCATCGCATTATACAGGTTCGCAGGAGGACCTCAAGTTTTCGGAGATCGAGCAGGATCACCAGGAGGAGCCCCAGCAGGAGGTTCCACAAGAAGGAGAGGAGGTCGAAGCAGAGGATCTACCGGAGTGTCCCAATCACAGGGCTAGTGACTTCGTTCGAGGCAAGCCCCGGAGCATTTCCTTACCTATGCTTTCTAACAGTCTAATTATGCTTTATGATTGTTGCATTAAGTATAGGAGTTGTGTGACACCGTTGATGCATTATATCCTTGCTTTACCATTGATTATCCCACCTTGATATACCCTGCTAGTCTAGGGCGAGTATTATGCTTAGCTTGCTTAGACGGTAGAAGTCGGGTGATTTCCTGTCATCCGCGAGTATAGGTGGTTACTTATGATTGATGGAAAGCTTATGTTGATATCATCTGGTTGATGGTTATGGTTGAGATAATTGGAGACCGGACGGAGTCTTATGGGGTTGTTGGACTATAGTGATTCCGTCTGTGTCGATTAAGGACCGTACCGTTGATGTACCCCAAGTCATGTTGAACGCATGCCTCATACTTAGCTGGCCGGATAAGCACTTCCGACCGCGAAGCCTAACACTATCCGGGCCGGTTCTCGATCCGTTCGCACCGTATTGGAGATGGATGGGGACCATAGGGGCGCGAAGAGTAAGTCCGAGGTCCAAAGATGGCCGGGCTAAGGCAGTCGGGCGGTCCCTGGGTACGGTGGTTCTATGCGAGTCCGCGTACTTATTTTTCCTGGATACGTGCCACGGTGATCTGTAGCTCACTTCGCGCGTGAGTGTGGTTTGTGTGAGGAATACCCCCTGAGCTCAGTAGTAATCGATTCGAATCGCCATCGTTCCTGGACAGTGAACATTTGACTTGAGCTGCACCATCGTAGTAATGATTATGGAATGTGATTAATGATGATGATGGGTTAAGCTGACGATTATTCTTATGGCTACTACTTGCTTTCTTAATCATGACTAATATACTGAAATGATGTATAGTATAGGTGCTCACCTAGCATAAATAGGAATGGTTAAGCTGAGCTATCACTTTAAATATTACTACCGCTTTTCCGCAAAAAGAGTCAAGCTATTCCCTGATAAAGCCTATCATATTCCTTGGAGTCTTTTATTTTGAGTCAGTCGGGTAAGTCTAGCTGAGTACCTTCTCGTACTCAGGGTTTTTCCCGCTTGTTGTTTGTGCAGATGGCCATACCTACCACGGGTATTGCGAGACCTGCTTATATCCAGTGGATTAAGTACCAAAGGGCAATGGTTGTTCTTACTACTCTTCCCACTTGCTTTTGTGGATTGATCATCAGGCTGGCATTGTATTAAACTCAAGTTTGTGTGTGTGGGTTGAGCTCTCAAAACTATCTTGTTTCCGCTACTTGGATTTGAAGAACTTGGTTTGTAATAACTCTATTTCCGCACTCTGATGTTATCGAACTATTTGTGAAATGTTGTAACGTGTGAATGGCAACGCTAAACTTGTACGATCTTGGTTGATGATGTTTGGTTTGAAATCCTTCGAGATTTCCGGACTACCGGGTTTATAATGGCTTAAGTGTGAAGATTACTTGCTTAGCGAGTGATTTTTCACTTATGCTTTTATCAATTGGTCGGTTCTGTTACAGACTGGTTGGCCTCTGATTAGGTCAGCATATGGTCCCTCAACGGAGCTTGTGACTGAGTGGCCTCTGAATAGGTCGGCGTATGGTCCCACAACAGAGCTTGTGACTGAGCGGCCTCTGAGTAGGTCGGCGTATGGTCTTATAGCGGAGCTCAGGGACTGGTCTGTGACTGAGTCATGGATATTTCTTCAACTAAGTTGGAACATTATTTAGCTTTGCTACAAGGTTCATACTTTGCCATCCAGCAAACTTGGGGACTACATCGGTACGAGACACATGTCGGTGCATGTCGGTGCATCTCATGTCGCCTGTGTGACAATGGATTTCCAACTACATTGAGGATTTTTTTTGACCGTGCCACCACGTGTCTATGTCGCTGACTTGGGGACTAAGTGGGTATACTTCACCTAGCGGTGAAGGTACTAGCCTTTTTTGCAACAAAGTTGCTACTGATCAAAACTCAGCGAGGCTAAGGGTGCTTAGCATCTGTAACTTCTCATGTTAGTAATTTAAGTGGATACACTTCACCAGAGGTGAACTGCATTTTTCTTTTTCTCAGAGCGCCATGCAATCTTCAAAGTTTTCAGAATACATGGAGCTCAGGGACTAGCTGTAGGAGTATAAAATCCGTATACCCTCACATCTATACATGGTCCACAACGGAGGAGGCGGCCCAACTCGTCAAAGCCTGCTCGCGGTGACCTCCAGCTGGTCGGCGTGGCGGCTAAGGCTTCGGGATTTGACTTTGAGATCAAGCAAGCCTAGTCGGTTAGGGAATATATCGTATCTTATGTGGATACGACTTGTGACTAAAAGAAACTTAGATCTGTAACTAACCCCCTGGACTATATAAGGCGGGCAGAGACCCCTCTTCATCTAATTTCATATTCATCAATACCAACCACATAGATGCAGGACGTATGGTATTACACTCTTTTAGTGGTCGGAACCTGAATAATGCCTTGTGCCTTGTCTTGCGTTACATCTGTTTTGTCGTCTAGCGCATCTTGGGCTACCCTTCGGTAGACTGCTGACCTCATATTGTCGATAATCTCTAAACTCTGTACGCGTCACTGATTAGCTTTTGTGGCATAGTGGGTAAAAGGTGTAGTAGTGGCAGTGTTGCCGTTAGACTCGACGTGGCGCTGCGCTTGGGCCGAGCCGTCGGTCGAGCCTGAGCTAGTGCCGCTACGCGAGGAAGCAGAGATGTGCTTGCCAAGGAGCCAACGCTCTGTAGTGCTCGATTTAATCCTCTGCCACTCTTCGGCAATCGAGCTTAGGAGCTCATCGTCCGTCGAACGGACACACGGTGCACGTAAACACCCATAAAATTAGAAGCAAGAACGTGTCATCATACGATCACATATGTCCATACCATATATGCAATAATATAAAGAGAAAAATGCACACGCCATATCATATATGAGAAGCGAGAACAGGTACAGCACATATATCGGAAAATACAAAACAACCAAAACGCAAATGCCGTCATGCATACTAGACGAGCATTTATTGTTATGATATTTGAACGATCGATCTGCTAAAAGGACCGTGTTGGATCAAGTTCATCAGCCAGCATTCACATCCACGTAACGTAGAACATGAACCTGCAGATTGCTCAGTGCTGCCCCGGAAGCTTCTCCTTGATCTTCTCCTTGAGGCCCTTCTTCTCTCCGGTTCCCTCTGTGCCGTGCGCACCTGTGGCCGTCATCCCGACGTGCCCCTGCTTCCCGGACGCCGTGTCCTGCCGGTTGTTGTCCTTGTGGCCTCCGGGGAGCTTCTCCTTGATCTTCTCCTTGATTCCTTTCTTCCTTCTCCCACCCATGCCGTCATCCTCAGACTGTGTCGTCGGTGTTTTTTTTTTTTCCATGAATGACAGTCATCAGAACCACTAGTATCCGATACACACGAACCAACGACACAACGCGCGAGGTTGCGGTAGCCAGAGAGAGGCGGGGGAACATACCGAGCTTGAGCTGGAGCTGCCAGAGCGGCGCAGGAGGCCGTCGGTCTTGTGGTCGTCCTTCATGGGCTGGATCTGCTCGCCGGCAGCACCATGGCTGGCGACCGGGTTGCCGTACTCATTGCCTTGGTTAGTGGCATGACCGTGCTGCCCTTGGTACTCCATTCTAGCTATCTACTTCGCCGCTCGGCACTTCGCGTCCCTTTCTCGCTTATAGCTAGTCTGCTTTTCGATTAGATGTGTTCCATGCAGTGGAAGGTTTGACGGGTATTTATATGGGCGGGAGATTGGCCTTCAGTATTAATTTGGTTTAGAAAAAGAAGTTAAGAGAGGCCATGGTAGGGGGTACCTGTACTGCTTTGCATCTCTCGGCAGGTACGGGTAGTTATCGTGGCTGTGAAGTCGCGGGAGAGACGTACGTGTCCACATGACGCAGCTCTGTTGGCGCCACGTACCGACCGACGTACGGGCGCTATAAGTTTTCCGGAAGGATGACTGGGCAGGACACAGGATCAGGATTCATTTGTTTATAATCTTCCAGATGGATTGCTTAATGATTCATTGCTACTTCGGGATGTTAAGCATTATATATTATATATATGGTCCAAGTGTTGCGACGGGCCGGGTGGTATATATCCGGCCCTTTTCAGCAAAGCAAAGCATATTACAGATGTCCAATCTGTGTGGACTGATCTGACACCGAGACTGTCATAAATAAAGTTTACCAAAAGTCAACTGAAAACACACGTAATAACAAAATAAAAATTTAATTTTTAGAAGGACCTCCCTTTTCTAATAGAGGTGGTTTTATACACCGTCTCTAACCTTCACGGGAGATACTGTAGTTATACAACGGTCGCTGAATAAATTTTTAGAGGCGGTTCTATTAAGAAAAAGAGATATTTACTTGTATGGCCTCTAAAACAGTGTCTTTTATGGCCTTATTTTTTTGAACTTATCTGAATAGCCTTCAAACGAAAATTCATTCCTTCTATTACCTTCCGTCCAATTCAGCCACTAACGGTGTTAAGTTTGGGGTAAAATGACCATTTTACTCTTTGTTATAAAAAATATAGAGTTTATTTTTTTCTATTAGATTTAGACCAATTTGCGTAAATATTATCATATATAATAGTACATAAATTGTTCACAAATATTTGTTTTGGCCAAATCTATTATATGTGATAATATTTACGCATATTACTCAAAATTTAAAATAGATAAACCAAATTATGCACTTTATTTTTGTGACAGGGGTAATGAATTTTACCCTACACTTAACACCGTTAGTAGCCTGAAATGGACGGAAGGCCATAGAGAAATGAATTTTCGTTTGAAGATCATTCAGTAAGTTCAAAGAAAATAAGACCATAGAAGAAAGAGCCACTTTTTTAGAGGTTATATAGGTAAATGTTTCTAAGAAAAACCACCCCAGCTCTATGAGAGAGAACCTCAAATAGACAAATAAGAACATGGTGATAACTTTGGAAGCATCGACCAAGAACAAGATGGTGGAGGCTACTCGCGAGAACATCAAGGAGCGAGTAACAAAATCTAATTCATCTACTATGACTGAACTAGCTGTTGAGATGGGGAACAAATTGTTGCTCGACATTAACATTAAGCCCAGGAGCCAACAGCGCTGCCAGTGCCGGACACGTTCCGGCCTGGAGATTCGCCCACAAAACTGCCCTTCCGACTTATGATGGGAAGGAAGACCCACTACCATGGCTCAATTGGTTCGAGCAATTCTTCAAGGGACAACGCACCCTAGAAGATTAGAAAACATGGTATGCATCTTATCATTTGACTGGAACTACACGCCAATGGTATATGAGACTTTTGTAGGAGCATGACGACATGAGTTGGGGATACTTTTGCCAAATGTGTCAATGAACTATTCGGGCCACCAACTCGTCATAACCCATGGGCGAACTTGCAGCACTCAGAAACATAGGCTATGTCAATGACTACATAGAACTCTTCTTGGAGTTGGTAGCTCGTGTGGGCCATCTAAACGAATTGCAACAAGTCAACATATTCATAGTAGGGTTGCTCGAACCACTGAAAATAGATGTTGACCTACTGAACCCACAAGACATAGAAACACCCATGGCACTAGCATGTTCCTATGAACGTCGCTTGGCGGTGATGGCTGATGCTAATAAGACGACTACATCGAAACAAGGGTATTTCCCCCCGCCACGATCATCGATAACAACAATAGCTGCAATGACAGTGACCACACTACTTGTGGCGCCCTAGACAATGGAAACATCGCCGGCACAACGACCCTTTAAATGAATGACAACAGAAGAGATGGCAACTCAGCAATAGGCGGGCCTCTGCTTCAACCACGATGAACCATTCTCCCATTGACATAAATGTAAGATGTATTTGAAATTACAGTGGTCAATGACTATGCTGAAGATGAAACTCAGGAGAGTACGATGATGATGATCAGGAAACCACACTCGGGGGTACATGAAACCTCACCAATGTACCTAGAAGTAATGATTAATGTGACGCGCGTGATAGCACTAGTGGATTCATGATCAACACACAACATCATTGATATCATTGTGGCACGCGCCATAGGACTCTACTAGTAGCATATTGACACAACTATCCTGGTGGGCAGCAGAAACGAGATAACATGCCGTTGCGCATCCTTTAATGTGCTACTAAAAATTGCAAGTGATATCTTCGACATCAATGCCTTTTTATTGGATATTGGTAACGACATCGACGTTATTCTAGGAGCCCCATGGTTAGCGGGACTTGACAGAATCACATGGGATTTGTCAGATCTGGAACTATGTTATATAAAGAATGGACGTTCTCACACTCTAATAGCGCAACAACAACATCGCATTCAGTCAACTGTTCGAGGATTGTCGGCTCCTTCACCCATGATACGTGCAACTATCCCACTTGTGATGGCTGATAGCACTATGAACAAACCTAGTAGAGCACAACCATCAAATGCCCTAGATTTCATTATTAACAGTGGGGCTCCAATCTTCACCAATATTCGGCATGCAATCAACCAGCAAAGCATGACCTCGAGAAAAAATGTATACCACCATTCAGGCGGGGCGGGGAATCGGCAGGTTTGGACAAGTGGAAAATGGTTTGATTTTCTATGATAGTCATCTATACTTACCAGCGGCATTGACACTCCTACAAGAGCTAAGTCAAGAACTGGGTAAGCGAGGACTACTGCAAATTGAACTATTGGCACTCGGAATTCACAGTACAGGGGTGGTAGGACCCTCTCATATGCCATCACACATCCTTATGGGAAAAACCTGGAAACTGGGTTGCTCAGTGCCTACAATTAAGGTGATATTCGTTGACAATGCTAGTTATAGGATTGCTCAAGTAAATAATATCAACATAGGGCTCATACCAGACTGACTAATACATCAGTTATCACCAGGAGTATTGACCTAATTCTGGATCATCTTCTGGAGTCGTATAACTGTCAAAAGTGAGTGGGTATATTTGGAACTATGATTGATCGATTTTTAGAGACATCTAGGATTTATTGCTGCACTTATTTTTACAATTGTTTACATTGCACCTGTATTTTAAACTGCCAACGAAAATTGATTTTAATCGCCTCTAAGTCCCTTTTATACTAGTTTGCCAAAAATAATCAAATCAACTGTTCACACTAATATGGAAATGATTTTTAGCAAAAATGATATTTTTATGTCTAAAAAATGGTCCCAAATAGCTTGCCTGTAGAAATCAATTTTTAGAGATGACTGAGATTTATGGCTGCCTCTAAAAATGCTTTCGTCTCTAGATGCGGCTATGTCACACGAGCAAGCCCCATGTGGCATGCCGCCCCCACCATAGATTGGATTAGATTAGTGTAACATCCCGGCCCAGGGTTTAATATGATAAATATGATACTTAAACTAATAAGTTGCAACTTCTTTTACGGAAGCTCATCTCGAAAGAACTCTAAGGTTAAGCGTGCTTGGCCTGGAACAATTTCAGGATGGGTGACCGACCGGGAATTTGTTCACGGGTGCGCATGAGTGAGGACAAAGTACGCAGAAAAGACTGATGTTGGTCTGTGAGGACAGTATTGGTCCTATTAATGCTATCGGATGTAAGCAGGCCCGGCCTCGAGAAGGCGGGACGTTACAAATGGTATCAGAGTCGACTCTTGCAGTTTCACGGGCGCGTGTGTCGCAGTTGCACAGACATGGTGCGCATGGCTAGTGTGGAACCGTCGTGGTCACATAGCATGGCACATGCGCTGGCACGGACGTGGCTCTCTCTAGCTCGTCGCCATCTCTCTCCACCGCCACCGCTGCCCTCCCGTCACCCTTTCCTACGCTACTGCCCTTGGGCGTGCTGCTGCCGTCGCTATTGCTGCCACCGCGAGTGTTGTGGCGACGCGTTGAGAACCACAACAAGCGCGGCGTTGCCGTTGGTAGGCTCGAGAACCGAACAATGATGGTTTGGGCTAAGCTGTTGAGATCGCGTCCAATGTCCTTGATCAAGTGGCACAATGCAATCCATAGTCGGATGATACTCTTTAATTAACCAGGAAACAAATACAATGCCTCATACCAATATCCATCTCATTAGCGATCAAAAAATATCCATCTCATTAACTCACCACCAGCGATGAGCAATGGCAAGTTACAACGCTAGCGATTCGTCCAGTAATAAGTCTATCAAATTGCTGAATCGCCACAAAGTCAGTGAGGAGGAGGTGGTGCTGCTACTGACAGCGGTGGCGGAGCCAATGGCCAGAGGCGCCAACGGCCACCACTGAGGAGGACAACAGCGACATCGACGATGATGGGAGCGTAGATAACTTTCCCGTCATTCCGTCGAGCTTCTGACTTTATTTGGCTGCACCTAAATACATTTCAATCCCTACGGTTTTGAGGGGATTAAAGTTGTTGGTGCTAGAACTGGTGGTTCTAGCACCAACGAGTGAATTTATGGTGCGTGCTCCCAACTCCGGATGGTGTGCAAGATGAACACAAGGATTTATACTGGTTCGGGCAAGAGAAGGCCCTACGTCCAGTGGGGGAGAGGAGTTCTTGTATTATCCTGGACCGAAGTGCTCGTAGGTAGGGTGTACAAGCAAAGGAGAGAGGACAGGTCCCAAGTCTCGTGGTTGATTGAGTGGAGTGCCAATATCGGGCTCGTGTGTGCCTCTACCGCCTTACGGGCTCCCCGCCTCCCCCTTTATAGCCGCAAGGGGGAAGGCGAGCCTTACAAGAAGTGGTGGTGCAGTGGCAAGGTTATGGGCTTCCGTCCTCCCTCGTCCGAGGCCCCGGAGCGGGCGG
Source organism: Chrysopogon serrulatus (assembly GCA_015844335.1). Taxonomy (NCBI): domain Eukaryota; kingdom Viridiplantae; phylum Streptophyta; class Magnoliopsida; order Poales; family Poaceae; genus Chrysopogon; species Chrysopogon serrulatus. Next base: position 224,054 of record JADLZL010003778.1, on the reverse strand, counting down.
GCTGTCCCTGATCGTGGCGGCGGCGGCGCCGACGTCGCCTCCCCCGGTCCTGTTGGTCGGAATGACTCACGCCCTTGGTCGGAGTTGGCGAGCGTGACGGAGGGATGGCGAGCCCTCGTAGCTCTTGTAGCTTTGACCCGCTGGAAATCCGAGGCTTGGGGGCCTCGGAGCTTGTCGCCGACGGGAAGTGGGTGGAACAATTTGCGGGCGGTTACCGGCGTAGTGGTTGCCCATCCCGAGCTCGGAGAGCACGGGGCGGACTGTTGGTTGATCGGGAGGGGGCGTCGGTCCACTCCCGTCACGGGAGATGACGTCGGGCCGTCGTAGCTTTGGCGTGGTGGGAGGCGTCCCCCGAGTTCCCGGCGATGGGACTGTGCAGAGGTTAGGCGGCCTAGTGCTTCACAGTGGCGGGCGTGGCCTTCACTGTGGAGGTCGCGTAAGCATGATCACCGGCGTGGGTCATGACGGGACGATGCCCATCCCTTGTCAAAGCGTGGAACGCTCCTGACATGGGGTGAAGATGGGTGGTAGTGGATATGCGTCAAATCGGTGGTACGGCTTTGACTTGAAGGAGGCGGAGTGTCCCGTCCGAGCCTTGCCACCGGGGCTCGGGCGGGGCGGAGATTGGTGATTCGTCCCGAGGCCCCCTGCGGTGGGGGCTCGGGCGAGGCGGAGAGTTGGTGCTCGTCCGAGGCCCGGCGGTGGGGGCTCGGGGCGAGGCGGCGATTGGCGCCGCCCGAGGCCCCCGCAGATGGGCTCGGATGGGCTGAAAAATTGTATCGCGCGCTCCGTGGCCCGAGGCTGTGACCCAGATGAAGAGTGGTGGCTTGCTGGGCCTAGTTTTGCGTTTGTTGGGCTTTCCTTAAGGGGCCCTTATTTTGGTCCCCGACAGTAGCCCCCGAGCCTCTGAAGGAGTGGGAGCACTCGTTCGGGAGGTCGAGGCCGTCTTCCTCGGTTGCTACCGACACTCTCCTCCGGGGGTGCGCGTGAGCGCTGGGTGGGTGTAGCTCCCAGGTCTCGGAGGAGTTTGGGGGACTCCTTCGAGGGCTTGTACTTAGCTCACACGGTGTGGTTTGAGGCTGCCTCGGGAACCGTGCTCTCCGGCGGGGGCGCGCGAGCGCACCTGCCGGGTGTAGCCCCCGAGGCCTCGGAGGAGTGTGAACACTCATCCGAGGGTTTGTGCGTGTTTTGGTGGATGGATGGTCCATGCTGCCGAGCCCCCGGGCCCGTCGGCTAGTCCGGGGGTTCGACTGAGTTTTTGGACGTTTTCTCGAACCGGTTCGCGCGTTGGGGAAGCCCCCGAGCCCTCGTGACGATGAGGGGGACCCGATTGGTACTCAGCCGTTAGTTTTTTACGCACCTCAGCGTCCCTTCCGCAGGGAGGAGGGTGGACTTCGTCGTGCTATCGTCGACAAGTGCCGAACACGGCTAGGTCTGGTGAGCTGTTAACGGGAGGATCCAAGTGAAGCGCCCGTGCCCCGTTCGTTGGGGGTCGGCTGGGCCCGGAGGCGTGCTTCATAAGAGCCTGCACGGTATGCCTGAGGCGGGGCTCGGGTCCCGTCCGTCGGGTCCCGAGGGCTCAGTGCTCTCCCACGCGGGATCCCCCTAACTCTGGCTGCCATACTGGCCTCGGATGCTGCAGGGACGGCCCCCGCTTGTGCGGGGCTAGGCTGTGTATGAGGCCGTCCGAGCTGCCCCTGACTCTGCTGCCCTGAGGTGGCTGTCGAACCCTGAGATGGGCCAGCCCACGAACCTCTGGACCGTAAACGGGCCGTCGCCCAGGCTCCTTCGTGGAGAAGAAAACCCCCGTTATGTCCCGTCGTGTGGCACGGGCGCGCCTTTTGAGGTGGCCAGCGCGGGATGTGGAGCGCCGCGCAAGAGGTGGCGGGCCCCACTTTCCCCGTCGTGGTGGTTCTTTGTCTTGGCGTGTGCTCATGGGTCCCACAGGGGGATGTGGTGCGCGGGCGCTGCGGCTCCCCTGCCGCGCCACGCAGTGCCGGGCCCCGGCCCGTGACCCGGATCCTTTGTGGGGGGTGCCGTGCAACGTGCGTGTGGTGCGCCCGAGCCCGTGTGGGCTGCGGCCGCGCCCGGCCGCGCCGGGCCGTGCATGGCGTGTATCGAGTAAGGCGTATCGGAGGCCGATACGCAATTAATGCGGGAAGGTGGGGAGATGGGGGCCAGCGTCGGGTATAAGTACCTGCGGCGGCGGCAATTGGCCCTCCTCCCACGCCTCGCCGCTACTTTTGCCTTTGCCTTCTCCGCCGCTAGAGGGAAAGCTCGAGCTCGCCGGAGAGGAGAGAAAGAGAGAGAGACCTCCCGCGCCGTCTTCCCAACTCGACCCTGCTCTCCCGATGGCTCCCAAGGCCGACGTCGTTGGCGTGGCGGAGGCAGAGCTGGTGGCACTGGGTGGAGAAGGGGCTCCCGCTGCTCGGACCGACTTCCCAGTGCCGTAGTGGATCGTGCCGCCGCCGACCATCGATACCCGCACCCTCCGCCGGGGTACGTCGTGAGCTTCACGTCGTTCCGCGAGCGCGGGTTTGGGATGCCGGTGGGGGCGCTTCTGCCTCCCGAGCACTACGGCCTAGAGCTCCACAACCTCGCCCCCAACTGCATCACCCACGCGGCCGTCTTCGTGGCGTTGTGCGAGGGCTACCTCGGCATCAACGCCCACTGGGACCTGTGGCTATACCTCTTCGAGGCCACCCTGTTCCTGAAGTCTCCGCCGGGGACGGAGAAGGAGAAGGGAAAGAGAAGGAGAAGGAGCGGGGGTGACAGTTGGTCGTCCGGGCCGGCAGCTGCACATTGCAGCTGCGGTCCAGGCACCGCGGGGACTACATCCCGGCGAAGCTCGCCTCCTCGAACTGCGGCTGGCACATCAAGTGGTTCTACCTCCGCAACGACTACAACCACCTGCCCGCCAACACCGGAAAGGTGTTCGACTCCGAGCCTCCGTCGTGGCGGAAGGAGCTGATCGTCGAGAGGGTGACCCCGCTGAAGAGGGTGTTCTCCGCATTGGTGCGCCTAACCAAAGCAGGGCTGGACGCCTCGGCGGTGATCGCCGGCTTCCACAAGCGGCGAGTGCTGCCGCTCATGCATCGGCAGACGCTGCCAGACGACATGCGGCGCAGCAACGCCTGGGGAGGGCACCCGGATGGCGGCCGAGGACTGGCTACGTCGAGGTCCTCGACCGGACGAGGCAGGCGGCGTCAGTGGAGAACTCGAAGCTGCTCAAGATCGTCATGCGGCCCGAGAAGGGGTACATCCCCCTGGTGAGCCTCGCTCCTCCGCTCCGACGCATGCTCCGTTCTTCTTCTTCTTCTTCCCCACGCTAACCCCAGTGATCGCGCTTGTAGGGGCTCTCGGAGAAGCTGAGGGCGTCGAAGCCCCCGATCGCCGCGGAGAAGAAGGCCAACCGCGACCACATGGAGGCGAAGAAGAAGGAGAAGGAGAGCACCGCGGCACGTAACGCTCGCAAGCAAAAGGAGTAGGACGACCTGGCTCGGCGGCGGCGGCGCCAGGAGCAGGAGAACCTCCCTCGGGAGGACACGCAGTCGGACACCACCGAGTATGGTGACGACGATGACGACGACGTGGTGGAGTAGGATGAGGACGAGCTGAGCCGTTGCCTAGGGTTGGACCCCCCGGAGGTGACGCTGGGCACCCGGGCAGGCGGCAGCTCATCGACGGCGCAGTGCCCGGGAGGGCCGCCGGGAGAGGCTCGCCTCCGCGCGTCGCCGACTTGGGGCCGCGCGCCTTCCAGTGCCGTGGCGTCCCCCGAAGGGGAGGCGTGACGCCGCGGGGGAAGGAGGTCGCCGAGCCCTCCCCCGCAAGGTCCGTCTCCCCGCAGCAGCAGCCCGCGCGGCTAAGAGCGGGTCGGAGGGCTGCAGCAGAAGCCTCCTCCGGGCGCATGGTTGGCGGGGCCCCGAGGCTCCTACTCGGGGGAACCTGGTCCGGCGCCAAGATTAAAGTGCGCGGGTAAGTTGTGTTCACGCCTTGTCGTTGACTCCGGTGTTCGCCTCTTTTCCACCTGCTGATTCTTGCCTTGTCCCCGGCCCGCAACCTCGAAGAGCACGGGTCAGCGGTGGACGCTGCACCCTCGCCCCGAAAACAACTAAAGCGGGGGGGGGGCGGGAGCGTAAGTTTTGGTTCCGCTGTTTAAACGGCGGCCGGACCGAGGGAGGGGAGAAGGTCGCTAGGTGCCGCCGCCATGGAGCGGCCCGCAGCGATGGGAGGCAGGGGCGGCGCAGTGTCCCGCCGGTGTGACCGGCGGTGACCGTGGCGCCTTGGTCGGCGGCCCGCCTGGCCGCCGACACGGGGCGGAGGCACCCGACGAGGAGGACGGCGGGATCCCCCGGCCGTGCGGCCGGGTGGAATCTCGTGTCGCCGAGGGGACAAGGGAGAAGCTCGCCAAGTCGGCGCTTACCACGACCGAACAGCGCCGCCCGCCTCAAGGCCGATTGTGCTCAAGTATAGGCTATGGATGCCTCAGCCAAGGAGGAGGTCGCCGAGGCACGATGGAGGAGGCGCCCATTGGGACGCCGCAGCGTCCGAGCGGAGCGCCGGTAAGCTGCCTGCCAAGGAGCCGGCCGAGGCGGGGGGGGTCGGCCGCCCCTCGGGCCGAGGACGCCATGAAGTACCAGATGGCGGACCAGCTTGTCTAGAGAGAGCACCAGACCCCGGAGGGGCGTGAGGTCTTCGCGATGGACGACGCCCAGGAAAAAGATTGGTGGGTGCGAGTGACGCAGTGCGTCGATCGATACGAAGAGGCTGCCCGGACCATCGTGTCTGGGCTGAGCACAGAGCTCCCCCTACTTTGGGTATGTGATCTCTGGCGGCCCTTATCCTTCTAGAGGCTTCTTTCTTGCTAGCTGACCGGCTGGGGTGCTCGTGTCGCAGGATCTGGTGAGGACGTCGAGCGGGAAGTCGGGGTTCCTTCGAGCGTCGGCCGGCCTCCACGACGAGCTCGTTCGTCAGAAGGGTCTCGTCGCCCAGCTAACGACGACCGTGTCGGACACAAGGGACGCCGAGCTCGAGAAGCTCCGCCTTCTCGTCTCCGAGCCGGGGCCGAGGCGTCGACGGCTCGCGAGGACGCCGCCCCTTGCCGTGGAGATCGCCGCGGGCCACGCCTCCAGCCTTGACCGGCTCTGAGCCGAGAAGGAGGAGATGCTCGCTGAGGCCTCACGCCGGGCGGACTCCATCAAAGTCCCTCGTCCGAGAAGCCGGAGACCTCCGAGGCCGAGCACATCGTCCCGGCCGCTGAGTACCCAAGTCGAAGGACGCGGTTATGCAGGGGATCTCCGACAACGAGACCCTCCGCGGCCACCGCAAGGTAAGCACCGTGACTATCCTCATGCCTGTGCTGCATTATCCGAGAGCTTCATTCTCGGGTTATTGCAGGCTTGCAGGGCAGGTGACGGAGCTGGAGGAAAACCTCACCGCCGCAGGCCGCCTACGACTCCGCGCAAGGGGGAGCTTAACGCCTTGACGCGCGAGGCCGCGGGACGCCTGTGCTGCGGGTGGAGGCGGAGGACGCCGGCGGCAGAACTTGGCGGCGCGGCTTGCCATGGTGCCGCAACGGATGGAGGCGTGTGTGGCCGGAGGCCCTCCGGGTTGGCGTGTCACATACGCCGCTACGACGATGTCCCACTACCACTCGACCTCCCTTAGATCACCGAGGGACTTGTCGTGGACGGAGGAGGAGATGGGACGCGAGAACGGTGCTTGCCCAACTCGTCGAGGAGGCCAAGGCGAAGGGGGCTCTCCTCGCTACCGGGCGAACCTCTTTTGCCTCCGCCGCCACCCACCTCCGGAGGAAGCCGGGCGACGCCGAGGCCGCGGATGTCGAGGTCGTGGGCCGCCGGGGCCGTAGGCCGCCGAGGCTGTGGTCGCCGGGCGCCGAGACACCGAGACCGTGGACGCCGCAGCCGAGGTTCTCGGGGCCGTGGACGCCGCCGCTGAGACGCCGGGTGGCCCGGGCGCCCCCCGAGACCTCGCTAGCTGGGCCCAAGTGCCCATGTAAATAAAAACTTATATTGGCTTGTGTTTATGAAACACTTTGTAAATCGGCCCGTCGAGGCCTTATGCTTTTTGTGCTAGCTTTTTTGTTATCTCTCACGTTTCCCTTCCGTTTGTATTCGTTACTTAGTCATGCGAGGATGCTTTGCTGCCAAGGGTCGCTCTTTAACCGAAGGTAAGGACTACGTGAGTAATTGTCATGGCCCCGTTGCCTTTTTCGTTATGAGCGATCTCCCCGCGGGCGCTTGAAGTCATCCTTTGGCTGAGGGCGGCAAGCGGAGGCACCGTAATGCTCGGGCGTCGGTGGCCTCGCGGCTCGACCATCCTCGGACTTGGGACGATCTCGGTCATGCCTTTTCCTAAGTACGCGAAACCTTCAGGAACGTAGAGTTTACGAAAAATAGCTAGGAAAGCGAAAAAAGATTTTTGAGGGCTGCTTTCCAAGAGGGGGTTCCCCCTTTCTAGCCCCTGAGGGAGGCTTGGTTTTGGTGAGCCGAAACCAAGTCTCACTGAGTCCTATCGAGGACACAATGCTGTGACTTTGGTGAACGCCCAAGGACTTAGTTTTCTTTAGCCAAAGGTACAAAGTGTATGTACAATGCTTGATATTTTTAAGGATAGAAGCGACGTAGCTGTTGGATGTTCCAAGCGTTGTTGAGGACTTCGCCGGCCTCGTTAGCGAGCTTGTATGTGTCCGGCTTGAGTACTTCGGCGATGATGAAGGGCCCCTCCCATGGCGGCGTGAGCTTGTGGCGGCCTCTGTTGTCTTGGCGGAGACGAAGCACCAGATCGCCTTCCTTGAGGTCTCCGATCCGGACTCGTCGGTCGTGGTAGCGTCGGAGGGACTGCTGGTATCTTGCCGAGTGTAGGAGGGCGGCATCCCTCGCTTCCTCGAGCATGTCCAGCGAATCCTCCCGAGCCACTTGGTTGCGTGCCTCATCGTAGGCCTTGAGCCTCGGGGATCCGAACTCCAAGTCGGTAGGCAAAATGGCCTCGGCGCCGTATACCAGGAAGAAAGGCGTGAACCCTGTAGCCCGGCTCATCATCGTCCTGAGGCTCCAGAGGACCGAGGGGAGCTCCTCAAGCCATCTTTTGCCGAACTTGTCGAGCTTGTTGAAGATTCGAGGCTTAAGCCCGTGCAGTATCATCCCGTTGGCCCGCTCCACTTGCCCGTTCGTCTGGGGGTGCGCTACTGAGGACCAAACGATGCGTATCTGGTGCTCATCGCAGAAGTCTCGAAACTTCGCTCTTGTGAACTGGGTGCCGTGGTCGATGATGATAGAGTTCGGGACTCCAAAGCAGTGGATGATGTCGGTGAAGAAGAGCACCGCCTGCTCGGACCGAATGTTGGTGGCGGGACGCGCCTCTATCCACTTGGAGAATTTATCGATGGCGACGAGCAGATGAGTGAAGCCTCCGGGCGCCTTCTTGAGTGGTCCCACCAGGTCCAAACCCCACATGGCGAAAGGCCATGTGATTGGTATGGTCTGGAGCGCCTGAGCCGGCAGGTGCGTCTGACGAGCGTAGTACTGGCACCCTTCGCAGGTGCGTACCACCTCGGTGGCGTCAGCGACCGCGGTCGGCCAGTAGAACCCCTGTTGGAAAGCGCTGCTGACGAGGAAGCAAGGAGCAGCGTGGTGACCGCACACGCCGGCGTGGATCTTGCGGACGAGGGCGAGGCCTTCTTCAACCGTGATGCACCGCTGCAGGACCCCCGAGGGGCTTCACCTGTAGAGCTCGTCCTCGATAACGATGAAGGACTTTGCTCTTCTCGCGATGCGCCAGGCCTGGTTGAAGTCCTCGGGAAGGACCCCTCGGACGATCCAGTCGAGGTATGGCTTTCTCCAGTCAGGCTTGGGGTCGGCTCCTGGATCCTCTCCGTCGATCTCCATGACCTCAGGATACGACGCCGAGGGGGCCTCGGCCGCAGAGGGGGCCTCGGCCGTAGAGGGGGCCTCGGACGTCTCCCCAGCCCCCGAAGGGGGTCAGAGCGATTCTCCGAGGCCTCCTCCTGTCTGCCCAGAGTGACGGAGGGAGCTGCGAGGTCTTTGGTGAAGACGTTGGGGGGAACCGGGGCTCTTCCAGCGGTGATCTTGGCGAGTTCGTCGGCGGCCTCGTTGTGCCTCCAGACGACGTGGTTGAGCTCGAGGCCGTCGAACTTGTCCTCCAGGGCACGCACCGCCTTGCAGTACGCGTCCATCTTGGGGTCGTGGCAGCTTGAGTCCTTCATGACCTGGTCGATGACGAGCTGCGAGTCCCCTCGGACGTCGAGGCACTTGATGCCGAGCTCGACGGCGATCTTCAGCCCGTTGAGAAGGCCCTCATACTCCGCCATGTTGTTCGACGCCGGGAAGTGGAGGCGGATTACGTACCGCATATGCACCCCGAGGGGAGAGACGAAAAGGAGGCCGGCGCCGGCTCCAGTCTTCATCAGGGACCCGTCGAAGTACATTGTCCAGTATTCCGCTTGGAGCTGAGGCGGCGACAGCTGGGTGTCGGTCCACTCCGCGAGGAAGTCCGCCAAGACTTGAGATTTGATGGCTTTCCTCGGCGCGTAGGAGAGGGTCTCTCCCATAAGCTCAACGGACCACTTGGCGACCCACCCCGAGACCTCCCAGTTCTGGAGGATCTCTCCTAACGGGAAAGAGGAGACCACCGTCACGGGGTGGGCGTCGAAGTAGTGCCGGAGCTTGCGCCGAGTCAGAACCACTGCATAGAGTAGCTTCTAGATCTGTGGGTAGCGAATCTTGGTCTCGGACAGCACCTCGCTGATAAAGTAGACTGGCCTCTGAACCGGCAAAGCATGGCCCTCCTCCTGCCTCTTGACGACGATGGGCGCGCTGACCACCTGCGTCGTTGCAGCGACGTACAGGAGGAGAGGCTCGCCTTCGGCTGGTGGGACTTGTATCGAGGCGCTGGTGAGGGCAGCCTTGAGCTTGTCGAGGGCCTCCTGGGCCTCGGAGGTCCAGGAGAAGCGCTCAGATTTTCTCATGAGGCGGTACAGGAGCAAGCCCTTCTCGCCGAGCCGTGAGATGAAGCGGCTGAGAGCCGCAAGACAGCCCATGACTCGCTGTATGCCCTTCAAGTCCTTGATCGGCCCCATGCTTGTCGCCACGGTCACCTTCTCCGGGTTGGGCTCGATGCCGCGTTTGGAGATGATGAACCCTAAGAGCATGCCTCGGGGGACCCCGAAGACGCACTTCTCGGGGTTGAGCTTGACGTTCTTGGCCTTAAGACACTGGAAAGCGATCTTGAGGTCGGAGATGAGGTCGTCAGCCCTCTTGGTCTTGACCACGATGTCGTCGACGTAGGCTTCTACGGTTTTGCCGATGTGGTCACCGAAAACGCCCTGCATGCACCGCTGGCACGTGGCCCCTGCGTTCCTAAGCCTGAAGGGCATCGTCATGTAGCAGTACATGTCGAACGGGGTGATGAAAGACGTCGCGAGCTGGTCAGACTCTTTCGTCTTTATTTGGTGGTAGCCGGAGTAAGCATCAAGGAAGGATAAGAGCTCACATCCCGAGGTGGAGTCGACTATCTGGTCAATACGTGGTAAGGGAAAAGGGACTTTCGGACATGCTTTATTCAAACTAGTATAGTCTACACACATCCTCCATTTCCCACTCTTCTTCCTAACCAGTACAGGATTAGATAACCACTCGGGGTGGAACACCTCCTTGATGAACCCGACCGCCAAAAGCTTGTTCACCTCCTCGCCGATGGCCCTGCACCTTTCCTCGTCGAATCGGCGCAGTCGCTGCTTCACCGGTCTGGACCCGGCTCAGATATCAAGGGAGTGCTCGGTGACATCCCTCGAAATGCCTGACATGTCTGAGGGACTCCACGTGAAGATGTCGTTATTCGCACGGAGAAAGTCGACGAGGACGGCTTCCTATTTAGGGTCGAGGGAGTCGGAGATCTTCACCGTCTTGCCGGACGAGGTGGAAGGGTCAAGCAGGACTTCCCTCACCCCATCGGACAGCTTGAAGGTGCCAGCGTGGTGCTTGGAGTCGAGGGCCTCGGAGACGGCTACAGCCTCGGCTTGCTCGATGGCCTCCACGCCGCAGTTGAACGCGTGCTCGTAGGAGGAGCCAACGGTGATGACGCCGTTGGGGCCCGGCATCTTGAGGAGGAGGTACGTGTAGTTCGGGACCGCCATGAACTTCGCGTATGCGGGACGTCCGAGGATGCTGTGATAGGTTGCCCGGAAATCAACCACGTTGAAGGTGATGACCTCCTTGCGGTAGTTCGATGGCGTCCTGAAGACGACGGGGAGGTCGATTTGCCCGAGGGGCCAGGCTCGCTTGCCCGGAACAATGCCCTGAAAGGGGGAATTAGAGGGTCGGAGGTACGGGTGCTCCATCCCCAACAGGCTGAGGGTCTCGGAGTAGAGGATGTTGAGGGCGCTGCTGCCATCCATCAGCACCTTGGTGAGCCGAACGTTGCCGACGACGGGATCCACCACGAACGGGTACCTCCCAGGGTTCGGCATGTAGAGTGGGTGGTCGTCAAGGCCATAGGTGATGGTGTCAACTGACCACCGCAGGTACTGTGGCGTGGCGGGGCACACCGAGAACACTTCTCGGAGCTCGCGCTTGATCTGGCGCGGGAGAGGTTCGCCGGGAGACCCCTGATGATCATGAAGACATCGTGGACCTCCGGGAACCCGTCACCCTTGCCTTCATCCTCCTTCTCCTTCTTCTTCTTGTCCTCAGGCGGGGGGAGTTTCTGGTAGAATCGGCAGGCCAAGTCACACTCCCCCATGGTGTGCTTGACGGGGAACTTGTGGAAGGGGCACGGCTTCTTGAGCATGTCATCAAACGCCCCGGGCCCCGGGGGGCCTCGGGGTGCCTTGCGGTCGGCTGCTGCGACGAGGTCATCCTCAGAGTCCTCTTCCTTCTTGCCTTGCTTGCCCCTCCGCTTGCCCCTCTTGTTCTTCTTGAGGTTGCGGGCTGCAGCCCCCCCAGCCTCTCTCCCCGCCCGCTTCCCCTTGTTGTTGGCGCCCACCGAAAGATTGCCCCCACCGCTTCCTCGCCCCCCCCCCGAAAGTTCGTAGCCACCTCAAACAGCTCGTTGGCGGTGGAGGGCATCTTCCGACCCAGCTCGTGGACCAGCTCCTTGCAGGTTGTCCCGTCCAGGAACGCGCTGATGATGGCGGTGCCGGCCACGTTGGGTAGCTCGGTGCACTTCTTGGAGAAGCGGCGGATGAAGTCGCGGAGTGACTCGTCGGGCTTCTGGCGGCAGCCTCAGAGATCCCAAGAGTTCCCAAGGCGCACGTACGTGCCCTGGAAATTCCTCACGAAGACCTTGACCAGGTCGCCCCTCCAAAGATCGTGCGGGCGGGGAAGGTGCTCAGCCCCGAGCCCGAGCGGCGTCGCCCACCGGAGAGGAAGGTTGCGGATGATGAGCCTGTCATCGTCCACCCCGCCCAGTGGCGAGGCCAAGCGGTAGTCGTTGAGCCAAACCTCGGGGTTCATCTCTCCCGTGTATTTGGTGAGATTGGCGGGCTGGCGGAACCGAAAGGGGAACCAAGCGCCGTGGATCTCCCCTTTGCTGAAGGCGCGCAGGCCCTGTGGGGTCCAGGCGCCATCGCGTCTCGTCGCCGTCACGCCCGCCGCCCCGCGGTGGTCGGGCGGTCGCGCTCGCCCGTGCCCTTGCCTCCCCTCACGATGTTAATGGCGGCGTCACCGCTGCCGAGGGTCGTGCCACGTTGTCCCCGATGCGCCGCGAGCCGGCCCTCCGCGAGGGATCCAGGTGGATCGAGGCCTCGCGCTCCTCCCGCCCTCGGGCGCCTCGGCTCTCGTCCTTCCGAGCGCCGAAGGCGTGAGGCGGAGCTGATCGGCCTGCTGGACCGTGGCGGTCTCGATAGCGCAGCACCTCATCGCTGTGCGGCGCCCTCTCCGGTAGAGGCCCCGCACGCTGGGAGGAGAAGGGCCGCGGCCGCGACGATCCGCTCGCACGCGGAAGACGGGAGGATGCTCGCCCCCTTCGTCGTTGACGATCCTCTGGTGGACGCCACGAGCATGCTGTCGTGCCGCGGGGCTTGGGTTGAGCGCTGCACGGTGGCCTTGCTCGAACGCATCTATCTTCTGCCGTAGCTGAAGACGGTCGTGCTTGAGCTTGGCCCTGAGGTCGCGGATTTGCTCGACGGTGGGTCAACGTGGGGCTCGAGGTGTGGCCGCCGGGTCCTCTCGCCTCGGAGTGGTCGTAGGCGGTGGGGTCCGCCACTCCTGGCCCAGTGGATGGGAGGCTCCCCGGATCCACCGGGGTCGCAATCACCGGGCGGGCCTAGCGGTGTGCCTAGGATCACGATCCTGGTCTCCGTCGTCGCTGTCGTGGCCACCGGTGCCGAGGTCTTCAACCTCCACGTGGAAGCACTCGCGCGTCGGGTCGTGCATGTTGTCCGGGGAGTCGGAGTCGGGGTAGCCAAAGGCAAAGGCGTGCTCCGGGATGAACCCCCTGCGCTCCGTATCCTCGAGGTAGCTCTGGATTGGGTGGACGTAGCGTGTGCCGGGGCCGCACCATTCTGCCCCGCCTCGACGTACTCCTCGTAGTCATGGATGGATCCGTCGGGGATGTCCGCGTTGGGGTGCTCCGTGGAGCGCCGCCGGGCGACGTGGGCGCCTCCTCCAGGCCCCCATGGCGGTAGAGACCAACGCCGCGCTCATGGCAGCAGCATTAGCCATGCCAAATGGCTGGCGTGGTGACGACGGCGGCCGGGCATCCCTATGAGAGGCGCCGCCCGGCCGCAGCACCGCGAAGCCCTCCTCCAGTCCGCTGTCGTCGTGGCGAGTCCGCCGTGCACGGCGGGAGCGAGAGCCACGGTGCCTCCAGCGTTGGGCCGGTCATGGATCCGTCGGCGCCTCATCGTGGGGTCCCTAAGCCCCAGTCGGGAGGAGCTCCATGTCGAACTGGACACCAGTCGACACGAACTCGATCAAGATCACCAAACCGGATCAGGGTTCCCGGCTCCAGCGGCTGGGGAGGAGAAGAGTTGGGGCTAAAGGCCTCCCGCGAAGTGTTGCCGCGACTGCTGGCCATCCAGAGGTTTGGCGGGAAGAGAGCGAAACACGCACAGCTCCCCTACCTGGCGCGCCAACTGTCGGTATTAGAACTGGTGGTCCTAGCACCAACGAGCGAATTTATGGTGCGTGCTCCCAACTCCAGATGGTGTGCAAGATGAACACAAGGATTTATACTGGTTCGGGCAAGAGAAGCTCCTACGTCCAGTGGGGGAGAGGAGTTCTTGTATTATCCTGCACCGAAGTGCTTGTAGGTAGGGTGTACAAGCAGTGAGAGAGGGATAGGGTCCCAAGTCTCGTGGTTGATTGAGTGGAGTGCCAATATCGGGCTCGTGTGTGCCTCTACCGCCTACGGGCTCCCACCTCCCCCTTTTATAGCCGCAAGGGGAAGGCAGAGCCTTACAAGAAGTGGTGGTGCCGTGGCAAGGTTATGGGGTTCCGTCCTCCCTCGTCCGAGGCCCCGGAGCGGGCGGGCTGTCCTGGATCGTGACGAGGCAGCGCGATGTCACCTCCCTGGTCTTGTTGGTCACAATGACTCACGTCCTTGGTCGGAGTTGGCGGAGCGTGACGGAGGGGATGGCGAGCCCCCCAGGCCTCGGGGCCAGAAGCTTTGACTCGCCTGGAATCCGAGGCTCGGAGGGCCTCGGAGCTTATCGCCGTACGGGGAGTGGGTGGAACAGCTGCGGGCGGTTACCGGCGTAGTGGTTGCCCATCCTGAGCTCGGAGAGCACGGGGCGGACTATTGGTTGACTGGAGGGGGCGTCCAGTCCACTCTCGTACGGGAGATGACGTCGGCTGTCGTAGCTTTGGCGTGGTGGGAGGCGTCCCCGAGTTCCGGCGATGGGACCTGGCAGAGAGGTTAGGCGGCATAGTGCCTCACAGTAGCGGGCGTGGCCTTCACTGTGGAGGTCGCGTAAGCTTGATCACCGGCGTGGGTCGTGACGGGACGATGCCCATCCCTTGTCAGAGCGTGGAACGCTCCTGACATGGGGTGAGGACGAGTGGTTGTGGATATGCGTCAAATCGGGTGGTACGGCTTTGACCTGAAGGAGGCGGAGTGTCCCGCTCGAGCCTTGCCATCGGGGCTCGGGCGGGGGCGGAGATTGGTGATTCGTCCCGAGGCCCCCCTGCGGTGGGGGCTCGGGCGAGGCGGAGAGTTGGTGCTCGTCCGAGGCCCGCGGGGGGGGCTCGGGCGAGGCGGGCGATCGGCGCCGCCCGAGGCCCCCGCAGATGGGCTCGGATGGGCTGAAGATTGTATGCGCGCTCCGGTGGCCCGGGGCTGTGACCCAGATGAAGAGTGGTGGCTTGCTGGGCCTGGTTTTGCGTTTGTTGGGCTTTCCTTAAGGGCCCTTATTTTGGTCCCCGATAAAAGTGTATTTTAGTTCAAAATACATCTCAATCCCCTCAAAATCGTAGAAATTAGAGTGTATTTAGGTGCAGCCAAATAAGCCCTCAAGTGGGAGGCGGAGGGCATCTACAGTAAGCCAGCAAGTTAATAACTTCCCCAGTATACCACCGGGCTTCGATCCGACGTCGTGCCATAGTCCGTCATGTCTAGTGATGACAAAAAGGACCACTAGTCAATCGATGACACCGCAACGGCATCAGGTGAAATTTTAGGTGTAGTTATTATTAGTACTCTAGCCTACTCCCTCCGTCCCTATTTAGTTGTCGCCGTGGAATACGTGCCATAAGTTTGACTTGATTTATAGAAAATACGCATAATATTTATATCTCCAAATAATTTTGTTAAAAAACTAGATCCAAAGATCTTTCCGATGATACCAATTATGATATTAATTGATGTTATTTATTATTTATTAAAATTACCGGTATTTGTTTTTCGGGAAGCGGCGCGACAAGTATTTAGGGGCGGAGGGAGTATTAGTACAATGTGTCATGTTGACGTGCCCATCCATGCTGGTACTGATGGTATAAATCTTTCAACCTCTACCGGTTTTTCCACTCGTCACACATCGGATGAGCAGCCTGCGGTAGTAAACGTTCTACTGCCAGTTTAGCGTGTGATGCGACGGTACGGTGAACCGAAGGCCGGTAACCTATTCACTGCCAGATCATACGTCGAGCCGGCAATAAAAGCACTTATCACCATTGGCTGGGCCCCCAAGTCCATGGGCCGGAGATGATCACCACACCATTTGTGAAGGTCCTGGCGGTGATTAATATTTCTATAGTATTGTAGAACCTATGTGCATGATAATTGTATACGTGGTATAATTAATATATAATGTGAATACAGAGTAATATAACGAACATGTACATATGTGGTATGATTAATATGTAATGTGAATACAGAGTGATATAATGAACATGTACACAATCATAACAGATATACGGCTAGACAATAAAGTCGCGCTGGAAAGTTTTGATGTGCGTTCAGCTCCCATTATTCGACAAAGGTTCCATATGGCACAACGCAACTTGGACAGGATATCAAGGGAGTAGTTCAGTGGTGGCCAGGAAGCTTCTCCTTGATCTTGTCCATGAGACCCTTCTTTTCTCCATAGCAGCCGGCGCCATGGGTTCCATGAGCCCCTGCTTCGCCGGTCTTGCCAGCGTGCTCCTGCTGTCCATAGGCTCCACCCGTCGCTGCCGCCTGGTTCTGCTGGTTGTCCTTGTGGCCGCCAGGGAGCTTCTCCTTGATCTTCTCCTTTAGCTAGCCCCTTCTTCCTCCGACCGCCCATGCCATCGTCCTCAGATGACTGCACGGTATGATCAGTAAAAATTAAGTTACAGAAGACAGTCAGTTAGTCCACATGTACGCGATGGATTATACAAGACCGAACATGTATTCTATGTATGTGGGAAACAAAAGAAACATACCGAGCTGGAACTGGAGCTTGAGCTTCCGGAGCGGTGAAGGATACCGCGACTCCTGTGCTCCTCAGCTGCGGCCGGCTGGAACTGTCCGCCTGCACCGGCCTCACCATGGCCTGCCATGACAGTGTTGTCCCCTTTGTGCTCGTGCCCCACCGCCGGGTTGCCGTACCCCTCGCCGCCAGTGGCGTGGCCGTGCTGCCCCTGGTGCTCCATGCTATCACTCGTTGATTTCTCTCTGGCCTACTAGAACACTTATTTTAAAGTCTAGTGCCACGAGCTTTGTTCTTGGAGTGCGATCGAACTGCGATGCGATGAGGGGCAGCCCTAGGCAGCATTTTATACAGCAGCGAGAATTAGAGAATGGTTTTGGGACAGCAACCAAGACTCTGTACGTGTGCAGCCACGAGTCGCTTCGTAGCCACAACTAGTAATAAATTAGAAGTAACTGGCTGGGGCCTGGAGGCACAAATTAAGATTGGAGTGAGACGTGTCCGTGGTGCCACGTACGCTCCAGGATCTTCTCGACGAGGGTTGTATATATATATACAGCGACAGGTACAAATGGATGTCGGCAATCATCTGCTAGTACGTGGAAATCGGCAGCTTAATTTAAGTTAATTAATGCCTACTCAATCTGTCCCAGAATATTTGTCCATATTTGTCATTACTCAGCTCGTTTGGCTGTCAGATTCCATGGCTATAGCCTACGGCTGTGGCCCTTTTTATGCTTATGCTACAGTAATTTAAGCCTGGCAGCTGCAGCAGCCACAGCTAGCAAAATATAGCAGCCGAGTCTGATTGACGTAAATGTCGTTAGTTTAACTAGATTTATAAAAAATATTAGCAATCTTTATATCTTCAAATATAATAAATGATATATGATGATATTAATTGTGTACCATAATTATTATATTTTTTATATACTCCATCTGTCCCCGAATACTGCAACTTTTGGAGTTGTCTTAAGTTAAAATTTTTAAACTTTGACTAAATTTCTAGAAAAAAAATGTTAAGATGTGTGGTATCAAATTAGTACCATTAGATTTATCATACAATGTATTTTCATAAGATACTTATTTTATGTCATAGACATTGATGCTTTTTCTATAAAGTTAATCAAAGTTAAAAAGTTTTGACCGACACGGATTCTAGGAGTTGCAGCTTTTCAGAACGGAGGGAGTATAATCAGTCGGGCTTGTTATTTTTGTAAACCAAGAACGACAAATAAAAAGAGACCAAGGCAGTACTCCGTAGCTACTTGGAGGACTATGTTTTGATAGAATTTGGTTGGCCGGCTTTTATCATTAACTTTGATTTTTAACCGTACTTGTCTGTATTTTAATTTTGAGCTTCTAGATATTCACAAAGGTAGCAAAAAAGAATAAATATTGTGGCTCTAAACGTAATACAACCCTCACAAACAGCTTTCCTTTTGGGTTGATATATTTTAAAGGGGGGATGATCTTATATGAAACAATACATGAATTGCATAGGAAAAAACTAAATGGGGTAATTTTTAAAATTGATTTCAAGAAAGCATATGACAACGTGTAATGGACATTCCTCCAAAGAAACACTAAGGATGAAAGGATTCGAGCCTTTGTGGTGTCAATGGGTCCAAGAATTTGTCTCTTGTGGCAGTGTAGCTCGGGCATTATTTTCAACTAAAAAGGCCTATGGCAAGCTTAACCAACCTATTCTCTTATTCTCTTTAATCTAGTTGCAGATATATGCGTTAGCCATATTCATCCCTAGGGTAAAAGAGTGGTCAGATTCAAGGTCTCATTCCTCATTTGGTAGATGGTGGCCTATTGATTTTGTAGTTGCCAATGTCACAATACTCCTCATAGAGCATGATTTAGAACAAGCAAAGAACATGAAAACTATTTTATGTGTCTTTTAGGAATTGTCTGGTTTGAAAATTAACTTCCACAAGAGTGAACTTTTTTATGGGGAGGCAAAGGAGCATAGGGAACATTATTTACAAATCATTGGATGTGGTATGGGTAATCTTCCTTTTAGGTACTTAGGTATACCAATGAATCATAGAAGGTTCATACCAATGAATCATAAAAGGCTCAATAATAAGGACCGAAAAGTGGTAGAAGATTATTTTCAAAAAAAAGTTCTATAGTTGGAGGGGAAACTTTTATCTTATGGTGGTCGGTTAGTTTTGATAAATTCGGTGTTGAGTATCCCGGCCATATTTATGGCATCTTTCTTTGAAGTACCCCAAAGGTATTCTTTAGAAATTAGATTTCTATAGATCAGCTTTTTCGGCAATGTGACAACCATAAGAAAAAGTATAGATTATTAAAAATGGGAAATTCTTTGTTTACCAAACTATCAAGGATGTCTTGGCATTATGAATCTTGAAATTCAGAATATTTGCTTACTTAGTGTTGACACTCATTAACGTCACTACGAAAATAGATATAAAACCTATCCTCAGCAACGGTGCTAGAAATACTAGTGAGCATATCTTAGCATCACCAATAAAGCATTGAGTTGTCATCCCTAACTATGACATCAGGAGCGTGGTACTAAATCATGTCACCATTTAGAATATAGAAATAGTATCCGTGAGCACACAGATCAAATACCATTGTAGCATTTTACCCAGAGTATTACTAGGTTGTCATTTATATTTTTCCCATGGAAAGTTCTACTGGTGTATATATGTAGGATAGCTGAATAACCTATAGTGTAATGGATAGGCATAACCATGTCCTCACTACTCAATACAGCGGTAAGTCACAAGATAAATGATAAAGATAAATATAAATCATCAGTGTAAACAGATAGAGACTCCTAGCTATATCATTAGGGTTACTAGTCGAACATCAAGAGATATTCCTAAGTTATTCCCAGCTACATGCCAATACATATTTTGGTTAGTGTTAATTACACCTAGTAGTCATCGCTAAGGTTGGCATTATATCTACTCATAGAGGACATATTAGGGAAGTCTGAGAACATAGTACGCCCTTCCTTCGTATATAAATCCTATTATTCCTATAAATGGGGGTTGGAATACATAGGACTCAATAGGGTCGTCACACCCATAATCTACCAAACCTAGCCTATAGGGTGCATTCGTAGGTAAACAACGTATAAGCACCACGCTTACACAATATTGACCACTCACCAATGATCAATCAGATGAGCGTTATATGAACCTATGAATAAGTATAATATTAATCTAGCTATACTAAGCATATAACTACAATAGACAAAGAACATATAAACTATGAATATAAGCATATATGTATTCATCAATTCAATTGTAGCAATCATAGTATTTCTACAATGATAGAGAACAAAGATGAGAGGAGGTATGAACTATACCAAATCCAAGCTCTTGATGAGTGACAAACCTTTTCTAAAAATAGGCATGTCGCATGATGGAGACTATGGCTATGGAAATATTTGCCAAGCATGGGTGGGTGTTATTCAAAAAGCTTAGCGCTTAGTGTTTAATCAATTTTTGCTTTTTTTGGTTTAGCATTTTGAGAGCTTAAAAAATAGCAAGACACTGGTTTTATATTAAGGATTAATTGTGTGGAAATCTCTTACTAAGACCAAAATAAATAATCATTTTTTAAAAAAATGCTATTGTAATATCCCCACAAGGGCAATGTAAATCGGCTACTAACAAGTATTTTGATAAGTCTGTTAGTGTCACAGCCATGCTAAAGGAGGGGTTGTGGCAGCTGCTGCTAGCATGTGGTAGGGAGAGAGGGAGAGAACCAAGATAGTGAAGAGAGGGGGATAATGGATGAGCAATTGCTCTATTCATACTAATGATGTGAATGGTTGCATGACCCTATATTTATAGTTTCTAGAGGAATTGATCTCTAAACAATCTAGACTTAATCTTTGAACAATCCATATATAGAGTCCTTGTAAATCTAGACTGTTTTTCCTAACAAACTATATTGTTATCCTTATCTATTTTATTCTTAATTCTAATCTATTTTGGACTCCTAGTGAAGGAGGCCGACGGCTCTCCTAGAGCCATCCACTATGTAAAAAAGTTCTTCATCACAGATGCGCATTAATGAATATCACAAACGACATGCCATATAATAACACATCTGTAATAAGCTTATACTACAGATGTGTGTTACCAACACGCGTCTATGATTATTGTTGACACCTCTTAATGTTATCTCTACCAACGGCGCCATAAATCCTTAAGTAGAGCACCACCACTAGAATGCCAAGTTGTCATCCCCAGCATAATACCAAGGGGTGTGGCATTAAATCATGCCACCATTTAGAATATAGAAATAGTATCCGTAAGCACATAATACCATTGTAGCATTTTACCCAGAGTATTATGGTTTGTCATTTATATTTTCCTAAAGGAAGGTCTATATTGCTCTCGTGTAAAGGTAGCGTGTTAACCTAGAGTGTAATGGATAGGCATAACCATGTCCTCGCTACTCAATGCAGGGGTAAGTCACAAGATAAATGATCAGATAAGTATATAATCATCAGCATAAACAGATAGAGACTTCTAGCTATATCATTAGGGTTACTAGTAGAACATCAAGAGATATTCCTATGTTATTTCTAGCTACATGTCAATGCATATTATGGTAGTGTAATATACTTAGTAGTCATAGCTAATGTTAGCATTATATCTATTCATAGTGGATATACTAGGAAAGTTTGAGAATATAGCACACCCTTCCTTTGTATAAAAGCTCTATTGTGCCTATAAACGAGAATTGGACTACATAGGACTCAACAGGATTGTCACACTCGTGATCTACCAAGCCTGGCCTATAGGGTGCATTCACAGATAAACAACGTATAAGCACCACGCTTACACAATGTCTACCACTCACCCAACGGTCAATTAGATGAGCGCTATACGAACCTATAGATAAGTATAATATCAATCTAGCTATACTAAGCATATAACCACAATAGACAAATAATAATATAACTATGAATATAAGTAGATAAGTATTCATCAATTCAATTGTAGCAATCATATAACTATACAATGAAAGAGAACAAAGGCGAGAGGAGGTAAGAACTATACCAAATCCAAGCTCTTGATGGCTCTAGAATCCAAGCCTGCACTGCCTCCCTCTAGTTCTAACTAGTTATCTAGGCCCTAGCTAAGGAGCTCTAATTAGGGTTTCTGGCTGATGATCAGACTTTGAATGAGGAATGAATAAATGTGCCTCCCCTAGGAGGCGGTCCTGCCCTCCTTTTATAGCCCGGGGCGATGATCGTGATTCATCGGATGAAACCAACATTGACGAGCGGCTAGGATTAATCCTCAAAGGCGGTGGAGCGAAGCGAGCGAATCGAGCCATGACCGGAGCCTGGCCAGACCGGTCGGTCTAGGCCCAGACCGATCGGTCTAGCCAGGTGGCCTCCGGGCCACCGGCTCAGCGTGGTGCCTTCTCATCCCTTCTAGAGTGTTCCTATGTTGCCACAGTGTCCGTTTTCCCGTTTTTTGTTCCGATAAGCTCTCATGGTTGTGTCCTTTCCAGTTTAAGCCTGCAGAAACAGTGAAACACCAAAACTCGTGGAATTCTGTCAGTGTAAACCCTATATCTACTTTGGTGATCACAATTGCATCCTTTTCATAGCTAGTTGATGGTTGATTTCATACAATAACGACCGTCAACAACTCCCCAAGCTTAACCTTTGCTAGTCTCTTAGCAAAGAAAACTTGAAAAAATTTATTGCAAGATATATATATGTTTAAGCATTGTAGCCATCTCAGAGCAACTCCCTAGAAATATACCTGCAGTCAGATAGAAATTTTCCTCCAAGTTATGCAATAACTGAGCTGACTTTCAAACTTACCCATATTACCTTTGACTGTGGGGCTTATTAGCTCTTCCATGGGTCTTGAGTACTTGATAGACAGAAAGATCCTATCTAAGCACTATGTCTCAAATTCTTCGATCAACTATCATTCTAAAGTTTTTAGAGGTTTTTTAAATAAAACTCAGAGCTTCCCATGTATGACACTCTTAAGTCTCCCAATGTATGTGGTATTTGTGAATTCTCACCAAGGTAGTGATGATGGTTGCGTTTCTTTTTATCCTATAACTAAAGCTTATGTGGAGCTCATAGGTAAGGAGAAAGCGAAAGAGCAGATTTGCAATGCATATGTTGTAGAGTCAAACAATGGATCCATAGAGAAATAAGTCATACAGTCGAATCAAGATGTATAGGTGGATGGATATGGTGGATATATGGTGGAACCTAATTCTACTCTACTCCTTGAATGTCTATCTCTCCTTTTGAACTTTGAAAACTAGCCAGAGGTTATGAGCTATCTTTTTTTCTTTTTCTCAGGGAGTTGGGCATCTAACTACCCATTGTTTTTAGCACTGGGACACTTGTCCATTTTTCTTTCCTTCTCCCTTTTTCTTTTCAAATATTTTTTGCATAGCTCATAGCACTCCTTTTGGCATTGATAGGATTTAGAGAGATAACAACAGGAACATGGAGCATTTATTTAGGTGACTAAACTAATGGAAATGTTTTTGGTGTCCTCCCCCAGTGTAGGAGAAAAATATTTTTGGAATGGATGTAGGTGGAATAGCATGTTGTTGTGCCTACTCCAGTGTAGAGTAGTGCATATGGAGGTGGATCTTGATTCAAAAGCATGACAAATTTCTCACTAGGGTCACAATAGTTGATAAAACTCAATGCAAGACAAGCAGTATGTATGTGGAAGTTTAACTAGCCTATCTCATCATGTTTGGCTCTGATGCGAATGTAAGCCTTGTCATATTGGAACTCATCATATTTTTACATTTTTTTCAAAAGATAAATCTTAAGAACTCTAGTGTCACTTAGAACAAGATAGATAGCAGCTTAGACTTTCTCAATCTTATCAATCAAATACCTAGACCTAGTTCAAGCATATGCAACCCACAAGTTTCAGGCTCAGAGCAAATTCTCATGTCAACACAGTTGGAGCTAAAACTCAGGAAAACTTGTCTAAACTCTAGGCATTTCAGAGGTGTTGTAACAGAGCAGATTATCATTTCAAATCATCTCAAGAGCTTCCTTTTTATTTACTCTAGATAGACAAACATTTTTATTTTGTTTTTCATTTTTCAAAGACTCATACTATATAAGACTCTAAAGACTCTAAAAGCATGGACCTGAATGTGCCCATATATTTTTGGTACTTTTAAGTTTTTCTTAGATACTATGGTGAACCTTCATGTGCTCACATATTTTTGGTATTTTTCATTTTTATGACTGACTCGATAATCGCGTAGGTACACTTACTAGGTACCTAGGGGATGCCTTCCCCCAAGCTAGTTGTTGGCATGGTTGAGCATTGAAGCTGAGCAGTCCTCTAGATGGAGCTCATGCTTGCAAGAGCTGGTGTAGCCGGGAACCTTCATCTCATCCAACCAAGAAGTTGCTTTCTTCACACAGTAGTTAGTTGTGTGTAGGGAAGGTGCATTTCGAGTGATGACGATGGTGCTTCCTAGGTGGACTAGCTCTTAGAGTCATCCTGCAGCAAACATCACATAAAACACCAAAACTCGTGGAACAGATTAGGATAAACAGTTAGTGGTTAGCCGTTTCGCGAACAGGATGTTGTGAGAGGTTTTCAAAGGTTGTTACAGTGCATTTAGTGCAGCAAGATGCTCAATGATTATTTTTGAATTTTCTTTTTACCAAACAGAAAGGAAATATGCATGCTAATTTTTATTTTATTTTTAGGCCACCACGGTGAACACTCCACGTAGCTTGCACTGCAGGGATGTCACGTGGGGCTTTAAGGTTTTTCAAATATTTTTGTTGTTTTCGATATGAATGATAAAAGCTAACTATGAATCAAAAGTGTAAGAAAGTAAATAGATAACTACCATTGTTACCTTATGGCAAGGGTTCAGAGTTTAGAGTCCTCCGGACAAGGCTTCTCGTCGTCGTCACTCCTAGGGTGCTTCATCGGATCCCGAGGATGGGGACCCTGACGCTGGACCTCCGAGTGATAAATGACTTAGCTGAGGAGGTTACCTTTTCTTTCCATACCTTTATAGGTTGTTGCTTTGGTGTTGTAGGTTCTTCTTTAATTGCCTCCTCCTCAACATTGCTATTTTGAGAGCGATTCCTCCGGCGCTGACATCTCCTCTTGGACAGGGTGAAAGCTGCTAATACAGGAGAGTTATAATCTTTAAATTGATAGCGTACCTTCTCTCCTGGGAATTGGAAGTGGACTTGGCCTGATCAATTGTAGATGATGGCGTTGGTGGTGCTGAGGAACGGTCTCCTAAGGATGATGGGTGTCTCATCTTCTTCTCCTATGTCTAGTATCATGAAGTCGGTCTGGACATAGTGAGTATTGATTTTGACCATGATGTCTCTTGCTACTACCTCCAGGAATCTCGTCGTGTTGTCCGTCAGCTGTAGCTGCATATAGGTAGGGTATAGAGGTGTATCGAATAATAAGTCATATACCTTTTTGGACATGATATTGATAGCTGATCCGGTGTCGTAAAAAGCGTTGTAGAATGAGCAATATCCAATAGTGCAGTCGATGGTCGGCATGCCTAGATCCTCTCTCTTGTTTAGGAATGGTGAAGCTAAGAGGTGGTCATGCTCATACTCAATAGCCTTGACTACTTGGACTTGCTTTCTCACTTGCCTTCTATTCTTATTCTTACTCTTCCCATTGAATTCTTCTTCTTGGCTTCTTTAGTTGTTGGCTTAACTAGGAAGTAAGCTCCTCTTAGGTCTATAGGAGTTTCAAGGGTCTTGTTCTTGAAACTGAACCTCTCTTTATTGCCCTTGATGGTGCAATAAATCTTTGCACTGTCCGTGTAGATGACAGCCTTTGCAGTATTCAGGAATGGTCGGCAAAGAATGATTAGACTCTTAGGATCTCTGTCGGTATCCAGGACCATAAAGTCTATAGGGACATATGATCTCCCGATTCGTATGCACACGTCATCCAAGATTTCTTTGGGGTACTTAATCATCTAGTCTGTAAGCTGCAAACATATATTCATGTACAACAAAGATGCCCATGAAAAGACTTGGTCAAAGATTACCTTAGGCATGATGTTGACACTGGCGCCTAGATCACAGATAACTTTAGAGAAGTCATGCTGCCCAATAGAGATGGGGATCATAGGTCTTCCTGGATCTCCTCTCTTAGGTGGTATAGACTCATCCTTCCATCCTGATGATGCTTGAACGTAGTAACCTGCATACAGATCAACAAGATTTATGGTCTTGGGCTCTAGAGGTTGCCTTGAAATCTTACCTTCATTGGTCAGTAGAACAGTGGCCGTCAGCTGAGCTAGTTGTTGTTCTATCATTTTATTGAAGCTAATAAGCTGGTTCTTAACAGTAGAGGTAAAGCTATCCATTTAGTGTTTATATTTTCTACCATTTTATCATTGGATGCTACCTTTCTAGATAAAGTCTCTACAATTTTATTTTGGTTGGAGATCACTTCTCGGAAAGACAATTAAGCTTAGCTATTGTAATTAGTGCCTTGAAAGTTACCTTAGAAATTACCTTGGCAGTTGGGCCTTTGCTGATTCCATCCTTGATTTTGAGGACGATAATTGTTGTTGTTGATGATGAAGTTCACATCCTCATAAGTCTCAAGGTAGTTGTTGCCAGAGTGTCCCATATTGCCACACACTTCACAGGTCATGAATGAATCATTAATGCACATGACGTCTTGTTTTAGGCTAGCTTTGTCTTTCAACTTCTTCATGAGCAGATCTATCTTGGCAGACATGCCTACCTCCTTGAGCAAGTGCATTCCTCTACTCCTCTTGTGGGTCATTTGGCGCTCATCACTCCAATCTTGATTGCGCATAACATCTTGTTTTAGGCTGGCCTTGTCTTTCAACTTCTTTATAAGCAGATCTATCTTGGCAAACAGCATGTCTACCTCCTTGAGCTGGTACATTCCTTCACTCCTCTTGCGGGTAGTTTGCCGCTCATCACTCTAATCTTGATTGGAGGTCATCTTCTCCATAAGAGCAGTAGCTTGTGGTATGGTCAAGGACATAAATGCACCTCCAGCAGCAGCATCGATGTTGTTACGGGTGCTGTTGGTGAGCCCATGATAGAAAGTTTGCATAAGGAGCCAATTCTCCATCTCATGATGAGGATATTCTGATATGTAGTCTTGAAAGCGTTCCCATGCCTCTGGGACTGACTCGTCATATTGTTGCTGGAAACTTGACATCTTCCCCCTTAGGGCACTTGTCTTACCCATAGGAAAGAACCTTGACAGAAAAGCTATGGAGCACTTGTCCCAAGTTGTGTGATTGTCCTTGTTAGCGTAGAACCACTGCTTTGCCTTTTCCAATAGTGAGAATGGGAATAGACATAGTAGGATGGCGTCTCTTGGTACATCCTTCATCTTGAAAGTGTTGTAAATCTCTAGGGAGTGTTGAAGATGAGCACTTGCATCTTCGTGTGCTTTTTCACAGAACAAGTTGGCTTGCACCATGGTGATAAGGGCTGGCTTGAGCTCAAATCCATTCTCGTCAACTTCGATGTTAGGTCCAGTGCGGATGTTGTTGGTGGTTGGAGCAGAGAACTCGTGCAGTGACTTATTAGCAATTTCCTCGAAAGCTGGTGCTAAGTTGCCTTCTTGTTGCTCTTCTTCTTCACTTATAGGAGCTTGCTCCTCCAAAGAACGAACCTCAGCAGTGGCTGTCTTTGATGGAGATTTAAAGATTTCCCTCACTTGCTAAAATTTCTTTCTTTGAAAGAGTTTATCTAGATTTTCAACATAGTTATTTGGCAGATCAAAACCACTCATCCATTACCCTGCATAGAATATCACAAAGATAGAAAGCACAAGGGTAAGCCTGCATTAAGTAGGGGTCTATGGTTTCCTCTATCTCATTAGTTTGTTAGGTCTATCGCTATCCCTTTAATCGCCAATTGTCTTCCCCGGCAATGGCGCCAAAAATGCTTGTTGACACCCCTTAATGTTATCTCTAGCAACAGCGCCGAAAATAAGGGGTGTGGTATTAAATCATGCCACCATTTAGAATATAGAAATAGTATCATTGTAACATTTTACCTAGAGTATTACTAGGTTGTCATTTATATTTTCCCAAAGGAAGGTCTACATGGCTCTCGTGTGAAGGTAGCGTGTTAACCTAGAGTGTAATGGATAGGCATAACCATGTCCTCACTACTCAATGCAGGGGTAAGTCACAAGAATAATGATAAGATAAGTATATAATCATCAGCATAAATAGATATAGACTTCTAGCTATATCATTAGAGTTACTAGCAAAACATCAAGAGATATTTCTGTGTTATTCCTAGCTATATGTCAATCCATATTATGGTTAGTGCAGTACACTTAGTAGTTATAGCTAAGGTTAGCATTATATCTATTCATAGTAGCCGTACTAGGGAAGTTTGAGAATATAGCACGCCCTTCCTTCGTACAAAAGTCCTACTGTACCTATAAACAGGGTTTGGACTACATAGGACTCAACAAAATTGTCACACCCACGATCTACCAAGCTCAGCCTATAGGGTGCATTCACAGATAAACAACGTATAAGCACCATGCTTATACAATGTTTACCACTCACCCAATGATCAATTAGATGAGCGCTATACAAACCTCTGAATAAGTATAATGTCAATCTAGCTATACTAAGCATATAACTACAATAGATAAAGAACTGTATAACTATGAATATAAATTGATAAGTATTCATCAATTCAATTGTAGCAATCATATAACTATACAATGAAAGAGAACAAAGATGAGAGGAGGTAAGAACTATATCAAATCCAAGCTCTTGATGGCTCCGGAATCCAAGCCTTCGCTTGCCTTCATCTAGTTCTAACTAGCTATCTAGGCCCTAGCTAAGGATCTCTGATTAGGGTTTTTGGCTGATGATTGGACTTTGAATGAGGAATGAATTAATGTGCCTCCCCCTAGGGGTCTTGCCCTCCTTTTATAGCCCTAGGCGATGATCATGAGCCATCAGATGAAACCGACTTTGACATGCGACTCAGATTGACCCTCAAAGGTGGTGGAGCGAACCAGACGAACCAATCCATGAGCGGGGCTAGCACCAGATCAGCCGGTCTAGGCCCAGACCGGCCGGTCTGGCCCTGGGGCCTCCGGCTCGACGTGGTGCCTTCTCGTCTCTTCTAGAATATTCCCGTGTTGCCGCGGTATCCGTTTTCTCGTTCTATGTTCTGATAAACTCCTGGGTTTGTGTCTTTTCCAGTTTACGCGTGCAAAAATAGTGAAACACCAAACTCATGGAATTCTGTCAGTGTAAACCCTATATCTATTTTGGTGATCGTAATTGCATCCTTTTCATGGCTAGTTGATGGTTGGTTTCGTACAATAATGGCCGTCAACACATGGTTGTAGCATACACCCTGTTTTCTACTGCCTACTATGGACATAGCCACACAACAAATTACATACCATAGATTCACTAAAATGACATATATAGATCTCACAAGTGACATGTATACATTAGATCACTTCTCTAAATAATTAGGTTCAATGCTATACATTATTCATTACATAAACATACATCACGTGTAGCTCCAGACACATAAGCTATCACACCTAGCTAGGACAGCATTAACCTATATACAAAGTGCCTTTGTATGCTTCCAAGTTGACTAATCTTATTCATCATTGTTTATTTTGATAATAAAATTATCTATTGTGTTGATGATCTGTGACACAATGAGTATGGCAATCTTCTCTCTAATGTCTATAAGGACCGTAATCGATGCCTAAGAGGGGTGAATTAGGTGACTTAAAAATCAACTTCTAACTATGGTCTATAAAACAAGTTAATCAAAACCTATGCAAGAAAAATCTATCTAGATGTGCAACTAAGGTTTTGCTAAGAATGTTACTGTCTCTACCACAAAAGTGCTATGCAACCTAGGTTTCAATCCTATCAACTAGCCTATCAACTAAGCTAGGAAAGGTAAAGCACATAACCAAGGTACATAACATTAATGTGGAAGCTAAAAGTGAGGTAGAGATGCAAAATCCCATCGATGACTCTGATATTTTTACCAATATATTAAGAAGTGCTCAAGCTTTCTCCTAGTCCTTGTTGGAGCCCTTCGCAAGGAATCCCTCGCAGTGGCCAAGCTCCCGATTGGGTAACTCTGTGGATAGCTCTAGGCTTTCCCCACGTGCAAGTGGGTCTCCGGTGTACCTTTCGACAAGCCTCTCCTGAACCGTTGCTCGTCATCATCACTATCAAGCTTTCAGCCGAACTACCACGGGCCTTGTTCCCTTCAGTACCCGGTGGTGTGGCCTCGCAAGACTACAAGCCCCGCCAAGTACAAACATGGTCCACGCAAGCACCTTTGTTCAAGAGAAATGCAAACCTCACTAGCAACTAAGCCTAAGCATAGAACAAGTGCATAAGGAGTGGTCTAACTAGCCTAAGCACTTCTCAAAGTATCTACACGAATCACCATGTGAATCACTAAGCACTATACATGTGAAGAGCACTAAAATGGTGTATCAACATCTCACACAAGTTTCCCAACTCCTCCACCCTTCAAATGGCCAGTTGCAACTCATATTTATAGTCCCCATAGCGAGCTGTTGGAGATCAATTTGCAGTTTTTTGTAGAGCACCGGACACTGCATCGAACGCGTGTGGTCAAACCATGTAGACTAGACAGTGCGAAACTAGCCAGTTTACCTATTTCCTGTGAGCACCAGACGCTCTGGTGCCAAGGCACTTTTCGGGGCTGATTTTAGGTGCATTGGACATGTCCTATGTGCACCAGACGCGTGTTTGGTGCTGTGTTTTGAGCACGTTGAGCTTTCGTATTTTGGCCATAACTTTTAGCTTCGAACTCTGATTTTAATGATCTTGGACTTTTTGAAAAGTTAATGAAAATCTCTACAACTTTGTGCTGGTCTCGTTGTAATTTGATTAGATCCAAAATCACAAGACAGTTCCAATTCATCCACTTTGTCTTGGTTTTCGTAGCTTCAGTTTTGTGTGTGTCTTTATGTTCAGGCTTCTACTTCTTGTGTCTTGGACTTCTAGCATGTCTTGCAGGTCTTCAACATGGCTTATAATATCTTTCTCAAAGTGTTGATCATTTGCATCATCAAAAACAATAGCAAACAATATTAGTCCAAATGGTCTTGTTGTTCATCAAACACCAAAAACCAAACTAAATAGGCCAAAGGCCCATTTTGCTTACAATGTCCTCTAAGTGGATATAAGTGATTAGCACATCAAATCCTTACGATGAAACTACTGAAAGATCCTAAATGGCTAGAGGAGGGTCAACAGTATAATTTAAAAACTATAAATGCACTAGAGAAAAGTGGTTAATAACAAGGGAATGTATCTAGTGTAAACCAACTTTCTGTGAAAACCCATACAAACCATGGCAAATTTCTAACAAATCATCTAGATAGCTTTCTAGCTTGAAATTTATTATTTTTATATCTCATAAACAAATTAAAATTGAGTTTGGACAAGATATTTTACAAGGTTGTATATCATCATATCATTTATATGTATGATTTTTTAATAAATTTAGAAGATTTTTTTGCCATGGTTTGTATGGGTTTTCACGGAAAGTTAGTTTGCACTTGATACGTTCTCTAATAACAAAAGCAGTGACAAGCTTTTTGCTCTAGCTCTAGGAACTCAAAGGCAAGTCACCTATCTAAAATTCTAGTTGCCAAAGTCTTTAGGCACAATAAGAACTAAGACTACTTGCTACCATTAGTGAGCTACTCACTAAATACACAAGTTAGCAAGGCTACAACTAAAGCAACAAATGTAATCGCAAGTAGAGGATTAAGGAATGCAAATCATGCCTTGTGGATTGAAGCCAGTCACCGATATGAATATCAATATGACCTTAAATGATCAATCCACACAAGAATACCAAGAGGACACAAGATTTTCCTAAGGTTCATGTGCTTACCAAGAGGTTAGTCCCGATTGGCATTTCTTAACATCATCATAGAGAATAGAGGTAGAATCTATCCCCAGCAATAGTGCTAGAAATGCTTGTTGGCATACCTTAGTATCATATCACTAGATTTAGGTCTAGCCATGTTACCAAGATAGACCTCACCAGTTATTTCCTCTACTGCTACCAGTGATACACCTTTAATGATAGTTTCAGGATAGCCTGGCATGGGCACCGTGGTATACCAAGACTATTATTACCTCTATCAAAAGAGTCATATCTCTAGTAACATAGGATTATAGCCTTAGCGTCCAGTGCCTCAGAGATGCTATATGGTGTACTTTCAGCGTTCCTCAACACCAGTGCTAAAACTATATAACTGACTACAATAGAGAGAGTGGTGATATGGTAATTCATTACAGTCATGGATATGGATCTGCAAGCGCACATAAATACTATTGTAGCATTTCAACCTGGAGTATTCCTAGGTGTCGTATTTATATTTTCCCAAAGGAAGGCTAGTGTAGATTTTAGCATGAAACCATAATCATGAATACTTGAAAGCCCTAGTTTGATTTTGGCTAATTGATGAAACCTAGGACTAACCCTATTGCTAAGTGTGTAGCATTAGAGAAAGGGGAGGTCCAAGCCAAGTGGTGGAGTGGTGATCAAGGTGATGCTGGATACCAAAGATGATCAAGTGCCACCCTTGGAGATGAAGGAAGATGAGGAGCAAGGTGGAATGCTAGAGGCAAAGGTATATGCTAGGGCATTTCCATGTTGCCGGCCATAGGTGAGTAGAGAAGTCGATGGCCGGGTTTAGAATCGATAACCGTATTATTAAGAGGGCGATGTCGCGCAATACCGGTTATCTAAGTGCCACTAGGTGTTCTTATTCCATGCATATACATTAGGGCCTAGTGAGCTAACTATTCCCTTGAAAACCACTTTGAAAAATGCTAACACATGTGCATAAGTGTTGGAACATCTTGGTGCTAGTACGTGGAAGCAAGGGAAGAGGTTGGAAATGGAAAGGAGAAGAAGATAAGTCATTGGCGTGACCGGACTCTGCGACCGGACGTGGCAACATCGACCGGATGCTACTGCAACAGATACCAGACGCCAGTGAAACGTCGACCGGACGCTACTGAAACATCGGACCGGACGCTCCGGTGCCATGTGTTCGGAGTCCGGTCAGTTGGTGGAGAAGTGACTGGACGCCGGGTGAGTCCGGTCAAGGGTGATCGGACGCGTCCGGTCGTGAAAATACCTCTCTGGAACCTCTCTGGATTGGACCGGACGCACTGTGCAACATTGATCAGACACTATTGCAACATCGAGTGGACACTATTGAAACCATGACTGGACGCTGATGAAACATTGACCGGACGCGTCCGGTCAGTTCGCAGACTGTGGGAGTTTGTGCCTAACGGCTAGCTGGCTCTTGCTCACTCTCTTGGCTCTCTAACTTATTGATACACCTTGTGAGCATACTCCCACACCTCTCTCTCATACTCTTGCTTGATTGTGCATCCAAAGTGAGATTGGGAGTGCTGCTTAGTGCATTTGCTTAGAGTTTGAGCAATGTAGTGGCACTAGTGAGCGTTTTTACTATGATTGAGCTTATTACACTTGGTGGTTGTCACCACCTAGATGGTTGGAGTAGCGTGCCAGAGTTGAGCAAGCTTGGAGATTATTCATGGCCACTCCGGAGGTGATTGTGAGGGGTTCTTGACCTTGTCTCCGCAGGAGAATCGCAAAAGGTACTCTAGTGGAATGCTCGTGACTTGTGTTGCCCTTATCTTGTGGTGATTCTTGCGGTGCCCGTTGGAGACTTGGTGTGGTGCCAATTAGCCGCCGAATCCCAAGTGAGTGTGCCGTCACAACGAGGAGTAGCATGTTGGTAAGCACGTGAACCTCGGTAAAAAATCTGAAGTTCATTTGGGATTGATCCATCGAGATCATATTTGGATTTCATTTGGTTGATTGGATCATCATCTTGGTTTCTCATTGTTGATCAAGAAGGTGATTGGCACGACATCCTGAAGGCACGGCTTGCATCCCTCGGTTCCTCTCCTTGCGATTACATTTGTGCAAAGTAGTATATTAGGGTGTGTAGTATAGTTGTGTTGCTAAGGACCCTATTCTTAGTGTGCCTAGTGTATTAGCTTTGCTAGAATTGATTAGGTTGGCTTGCAACCCCCCACTAGGCTAGCACAACACTTGTTTCGCCGTTTATCATACTAACCGGTTTATTTAGTGCTTTACAAGGAATTTTTATAGGCTATTCACCCCCTTCTAGACATTTAGGATCTTTCAAGTGGTATTAGAGCCAAGGTCACCGTTGATTGAGGCTTAACAACCTACAGTGTGAAAATGGCTCAAATCAATCATATCAATCATGTGGGGAAGCCGCCACACTTCGATGGCACCGGTTATGATCATTGGAAGAAAAAGATGTGTGCTCACTTGAAATCATTGAATAGAAAGGTTTAGGAGGTTGTGGACAAAGACTTTGCCGTGATTGATCCAACCGATCCAACTGCAAGAGAAGAAGAGAAGCTCCAATTCAATGACATTGCAATCAACACACTCTATGAGGCATTGGAAGCAAAGGTGTTTGAGCAAATCAAGGATTTAGAAAGAGCTCATGATGGGTGGACTAGGTTGGAGGAGACCTATGAGGGCACACAAGCCGTAAAGAGTGCCAAGCTATACATCCTCAAGGATAAGCTCTCAAGTTTTAAGATGCAAGATGATGAGAGTGTGCCAGAGATGTTCCACCGCCTCCAAGTGATTATCAATGACTTGAAGAATTTGGGTGAGAAGGTGGAGAATGCGGATTTATCTCACAAGTTTTTAAGAAGCTTACCATCAAGATTTGAGTTCTTGGTCACTATGTTGGTGAGAGAGGGATTGGACATAAAGACCCCTAACCAAGTACTAGGTGAGGTGATCACCCATGACACCTACCGTGCGGAACGGGAAGGGGGCTCTCAAGAGGAAGAGAAGAAAAAGAAGACCGTGGCATTCAAGGCCACTTCCTCCAAGTGCAAGGGCAAGAGCAAGAAGCAAAGCTCAAGTGACGATGATGCTAGCACAACCTCAAGTGAGGTGGATGATGAAGCAATGGCCCTCCTAGTGCGCAAGTTTGGCAAGTTCATGAAGAAGAAGGACTATGGTGCTAGAAAAAGAAGAGACGCAATCAAAATCAAGAAATACTTTCGGTGCAAGAGCAAAGATCACTTCATTGCCGATTGTCCTCTCTCTAGTGATGACGATAGTGATGAAGAGATCAAAAAGAAGTAAGACAAGAAAGAGAGGAAGGACAAAAAGAAAAAGAAGGAGAAGAAGCTTGAGTACAAGAAGAAGAAGAAGGGGCAATCATATTGTGTCACATGGATAGTGATGCCTCAAGTGATAGTGATGATGGGAGAGAAGATGACAAGAAATCAAAAAAGAAGTTGCTTGCTAGTCTTGCCATCTCCAACAAGTCTTCACTCTTTGATGCTCCATCGACATGCTTAATGGCTAAGCCATCTAAGGTACTATCTGATGATGAGAGCGATAGTGGGAGTGATGATGATGAGGAGTACTCAAATGAGGACCTCATTAGCATGCTACAATATGATCACTCTTACATTGAGAAAAAGAGGAAGGAGTGCAAAGAGTTGCGCAAGAGCAAGAAAGCTCTTGAGCAATCCTCTGATGAGCTCAATGCTACTCATGAGAGGCTAATGGAAGCCCATGAGAAGCTTGATAAAGCTCACACTAAGCTTAAGAAGGCTCACTCCTCCCTCCTTGATCAAGCTAAGTTTGAGAATGTTGTAGACACATGCAATGTAGGAGTTACTTGTGATATTCTTGATGAAGCATTCTATACTCCTATTGTTGTTGGTCTCACTAACCCCTCTTGTAGCTCAAGCAATGCCACATCTACTATTAGTGATGGTTTCACTTGTGATGTCTCACTTATGGCGGAAAATGAGACCCTCAACAGAGAGGTGAACGAGCTCACTCATGCCTTAGGCAAGGCCTATGGTGGAGATGCCCGCTTGCTAAAGTGCTTAGATAGCCAAAGGTTCTCCCTAAATAAAGAGGGATTAGGATATACCACCAAGAATGGCAAGGCGGCCTTTGTCACTCACAAGACTAGTTTTGTGAAGGGCAATGGACATTTTTGCTCTAGTTGCAAGCAAGTGGGGCATGTAGAGCAATATTGCAAGAACAAGAAGAATACTAACATATCCTCTGTTCATTTTGATTCTTATTATTTGCTTACCAAGGGTACTAATGGTGTGAAGGCTAAGTTCATTGGTGCTCCCATTGTTGGCCCAAAGAAGAAGGCAATTTGGGTGCCCAAAAGCTTATGACTAACCTTGGAGGACCGAAGCAAGTTTGGGTACCTAAGAAGAATTAATTTGATTTTGTAGGTCAATTACAAAGCCGGAGGAAGATATTGGGTGCTTGATAGTGGGTGCACTCAATATATGACCGGTGATTCTAGAATATTCAAATTAATCTCATCAAGTGACAATGGTGTTGATAGTATTA
Organism: Chrysopogon serrulatus; assembly: GCA_015844335.1. Classification (NCBI taxonomy): domain Eukaryota; kingdom Viridiplantae; phylum Streptophyta; class Magnoliopsida; order Poales; family Poaceae; genus Chrysopogon; species Chrysopogon serrulatus. The sequence goes on along the minus strand of JADLZL010003778.1, from coordinate 188,682 downwards.
CTTTTGGTGACAACGGCAAAGGCAAAGTGAAAGGCTTGGAAAAGATCGCAATTACAAATGATATGTCCATATCTAATGTGTTGCTAGTGGAATCTCTCAACTTCAATCTCTTGTCCGTGGCTCAATTGTGTGATCTTCGATTCAAATGCATATTTGGTGTTGATGATGTTGAGATAGTGAGTGTTGATGGAAGCAACTTGATATTCAAAGGCTTTAGATATGAGAATCTCTATCTTGTGGACTTCAATGCTAGTGAAGCTCAATTGATAACATATTTGTTCTCTAAATCAAGTATAGGTTGGCTATGGCATAGAAGACTTGGACATGTTGGCATGAAGCAACTCAACCGACTAATCAAGCATGATCTAGTTAGAGGGTTGAAGGATGTGGTGTTTGAGAAAGACAAGCTATGTAGTTCATGTGAAATAGGAAAACAAGTTAGCAACACTCATCCCAACAAGAGCATGATGAGCACAAGCAAACCATTTGAGTTGTTGCATATGGATCTATTTGGCCCAACCAAATATAAGAGCATTGGTGGAAACAAATATAGATTTGTGATAGTGGATGACTACACAAGATATACTTAGGTGTTCTTTCTTGTTGACAAAAGTGAAGTGTTTGATACATTCAAGACATTTGTCAAGAGAAGCCAAAATGAGTTTGAAACATCAATCAAGAAAGTGAGAAGTGACAATGGTAGTGAGTTCAAGAACACAAAAATTGAAGAGCTTTGTGATGACTTTGGAATCAAGCATCAATTCTCGACCAAGTACACACCTCAATCCAATGGGCTAGTTGAAAGGAAGAATAGAACCTTGATTGACATGGCAAGATCAATGTTCAGTGAATACAATGTGGATCATTCTTTTTGGGCTGAAGCAATCAATACCATCAACTATTGCTCAAATAGGCTCTATTGTCATAGGCTACTAGAAAAGACACCATATAAGTTGTTGAATGGTAGAAAACCCAACATTGCATACTTTAGAGTGTTTGGATGCAAATGCTATATTCTCAAGAAGGGCACTCGATTGAGTAAGTTTGAGAAGAAGTGTGATGAAGGATTCCTACTCGGTTACTCCACTACAAGCAAGGCATATAGAGTTTGGAATCTCACTCATGGCATAGTTGAGAAAGTGCATGATGTGGAATTTAATGAAACCAAAGGCTCTCAAGATGAAGAAGAAAATCTTGATGATGTGAGAGGCACTCAATTGATACAAGCCATGAAGGAAATAGATATTGGTGACATTAGGCCAACTCAAGTGGTGGATGTTGAAGATGACAAAGATCAAGTGATCACATCTCCAAATGTGTAGGCTAGTGGTTCTTTAGATCAAACTCAAGCTAGTGGCTCTCAAGTACAAGATCAAGTGGCTAGTACATCATCTCAACCAAGTGATCAACCAAGTTCAAGTGCTCAACCTCATGTTCTCCAACCAACTCATATTGCAAGGGATCATCCATTAGATCAAGTGGTTGGTGATATAAGAAGTGGTGTGCAAACAAGATCAAGATTGGCATCATTTTGTGAACACTATTCATTTATCTCATCCATAGAACCAAAGAAGATAGAAGAAGCTTTGATGGATTGTGATTGGGTCAATGCTATGTATGAAGAGCTCAACAACTTTGAAAGAAATCAAGTTTGGGAACTAGTTGAGCGTCCAAAGAACTACAATGTCATTGGCACCAAGTGGGTATTCTTGGACAAGCAAGATCAAGATGGCATAGTTGTGAGAAATAAAGCAAGATTGGTAGCATAAGGATACACTCAAGTTGAAGGTCTTGACTTTGGAGAAACCTATGCATCGGTTGCAAGATTAGAGGCAATTAGAATCTCACTAGACTATGCTTGTGCCCATAACATCAAGCTATATCAAATGGATGTGAAAAGTGCTTTCTTGAATAGATTCATCAATGAGGTAGTGTATGTTGAGCAACCCCTAGGATTTGAAGATATCAAAAGGCCCAACCATGCCTACAAGTTGAAGAAGGCTCTCTATGGCTTGAAGCAAGCTCCAAGGGCATGGTATGAGAGATTGAGAGATTTCTTACTCTCTAAAGGGTTCAAGATGGGGAAGGTTGATAACACTCTCTTCACCAAGAAGATTGGAAGTGACTTGTTTGTGTTGCAAATCTATGTAGATGACACTATCTTTGGATCAACCAACCAAGACTTTTGTGAAGAGTTTGGAGAAATAATGGCAAAAGAATTTGAGATGTCTATGATTGGAGAGCTTAGCTACTTTCTTGGTCAACAAATAAAGCAATTGAAGAAAGACACATTTGTGAGCAAAAGCAAGTATATCAAGGACATATTGAAGAAGTTTAGAATGGAGGAAGCCAAGTCAATTGGGACACCAATGGGAACAAATGGTCATCTTGACTTAGATACAAGTGGCAACATGGTAGATCAAAAGTTGTATCGGTCCATGATTGGAAGCCTACACTATGTGACCACTTCTAGGCCGGATGTCATGTTTAGTGTGTGTATGTGTGCAAGATTTCAAGCCTCACCAAGAGAAAGTCATTTGAAGGCAACCAAGAGGATATTGAGATATCTTAAACACACACCTAATGTTGGATTGTGGTATCCCAAAGGGTCAAACTTTGAGTTGATTGGATATTCAAACTCCGACTATGCGGGATGCAAGGTAGATAGAAAGAGTACTAGTAGAACATACCAATTGCTAGGAATATCACTTGTCTCATGGTCATCCAAGAAACAAAATAGTATTGCACTCTCTACCGCCGAAGCCAAATACATTAGTGCGGAGAGTTGTGCTCAACTACTATGAATGAAAGCCACATTAAAGGATTTTGGGATCAAATTTGGACAAGTGCCATTGCTATGTGACAATGAAAGTGCCGTAAAGATCACCACCAATCCGGTTCAACATTCAAGGACAAAGCACATTGACATAAGGCATCACTTCATTAGAGATCACCAAGCAAAGGGAGACATTTCTATTGAGAGCGTTGGCATCGATGATCAACTTGTCGATATCTTTACCAGGCCACTTGATGAGAAAAGATTTTGCACATTGAGAAATAAATTGAACATTCTTGACTTCTCCAACATGAGATGAATGCACCCCCAATTATATGACATGCCTCTCCTTCGACTAAAGTAAAGGTGAAATTGTTTGGTATGATGCATTCATATTTGTAAGGACTTGTTTAGAGCATATAGACATTTTCTGGTGGTAACTCTTATTTAATTAGGCTCATTTATGAAAACAAAGTGATCTTAAGTACATATTATGCCACTATTGTTTCTATATTCTGTATGATCTAGTGGCTAAATATGACTTGTTTATGAGAATGTGAACCTAGTGTTTGATCTAGTTAAATGAGCAAGAAAGAATCCAGTTCAACATTGACAAGATAACCATTGAAAGATGTGTGAAGAAGCTTGTCACTGGTTCAAACCGAGCTAGATTACTTATGCAAGTTTACTAGTTTGAACCACAAGAGAAGGAAGTTTATGGAAACAAGTGATCCTCAACTTTAAGTGATTATCTCTCTACTCCAAGCTCCCTCCATGATTTCAAGTCTACACTAAGCATGATCATATACCTTTGTGGTCATTGATGATAAAGGGGGAGAGAAACAAAGATATCATGTACCAAGGAGGAGAGAATGCAAAGAATGCAAAGATAAAGGTACTTAGGGGAGAGAAGATGAAGATTGAAGAATGGAAAGGGATCAAAATTTTGAAGCACACAAGTAGGGGGAGCAAGCTCATGAACATGATTGTTTACATTTGATTGTGCATATTCATATGACTCCTTGCATTGCACTTAGATTTGTTTATCTCATAGGTGGTATCTCTCTTGCTTGTGTGGTGCTTGCTAGTATAGAACTTGATTGATGAATTGATTACTAGCATGCATAGGTTCTAGCTAGAATTAGTATTTTCCAAGTGATATCTAGAAATCACGCTTTTAATGTTAATCTCACAGGGTTTCTAGCTATTTGATGCTTCTAGCTAGATTTGGTGCTAAGGGTGGTTCATGATGTGCACTCTGATGGTATCACGCTTCAAAGGTCCATTCTATACACCTTAGCATCAATTTGGTAGAAATGACTCTCCCAAAACCGATTTATCCATCATGTGTGCAAAGCTTCTAAATCTAAACTCTTAGCACACATGTAGGGGGAGCCATAGCTACCAAATATATTTTACATGACTTGTCCAATTATTTTTCATAACCTCAAATTGTTTGGACAAGTGGTGTAAAGCCTAAAATTGAATTTAATTCCTATCTTTGTGGAGGTTGTCATCAATTACGATAAAGGGGGAGATTGAAAGCCCTAGTTTGATTTTGGCTAATTGATGAAACCTAGGACTAACCCTATTGCTAAGTGTGTAGCATTAGAGAAAGAGGAGGTCCAAGCCAAGTGGTGGAGTGGTGATCAAGGTGATGGTGGATACCAAAGATGATCAAGTGCCACCCTTGGAGATGAAGGAAGATGAGGAGCAAGATGGAATGCTAGAGGCAAAGGTATATGCTAGGGCATTTCCATTTTGCCGGCCATAGGTGAGTAGAGAAGTCGATGGCCGGGTTTAGGATCGATAACCATACTATTAAGAGGGCGATGTTGCACAATATCGGTTATCTAAGTGCCACTAGGTGTTCTTATTCTATGCATATACATTAGGGCCTAGTGAGCTAACTATTCCCTTGAAAACCACTTTAAAAAATGCAAACACATATGCATAAGTGTTGGAACATCTTGGTGCTAGTACGTGGAAGCAAGGGAAGAGGTTGGAAATGAAAAGGAGAAGAAGAGAAGTCACAGGCGTGACCGGACTCTGCGACCGGACGCTGCAACATCGACCGGACGCTACTGCAACAGATACCAGACACCAGTGAAATGTCGACCGGACGCTACTGAAACATCGGACCGGACGCTCTGGTGCCATGTGTTCGGAGTCCGGTCAGTTGGTGGAGAAGTGACCGAACGCCAGGTGAGTCCAGTCAAGGGTGATCGGACGCGTCGTGAAAATACCTCTCTAAAACCTCTCTGGATTGGACCGGACGCACTGTGCAACATTGACCGGACACTATTGCAACATCGAGCGGACACTATTGAAACCATGGTCGGACGCTGATGAAACATTGACCGGACGCGTCCGGTCAGTTCGCAGGCTGTGGGAGTTTGTGCCTAGCTGAGCTTTGGAGTCTCTATAAAAATGGGTTGGCCAGCTCTTGCTCACTCTCTTGGCTCTCTAACTTATTTATACACCTTGTGAGCATACTCCCACACCTCCCTCTCATACTCTTGCTTGATTGTGCATCCAAAGTGAGATTGGGAGTGCTCCTTAGTGCATTTGCTTAGAGTTTGAGCATCTAGTAGCACTAGCGAGCGTTTTTACTGCGATTGAGCTTATTACTCTTGGTGGTTGCCACCACCTAGATGGTTGGAGCAGCGTGCCGGAGTTGAGCAAGCTTGGAGATTGTCCTTGGCCACTTCAGAGGTGATTGTGAGGGGTTCTTGACCTTGTCCCCGTGGGAGATTCGCAAAAGGTACTCTAGTGGAATGCTCATGACTTGTGTTGCCCTCATCTTGTGGTGATTCTTGCGGTGTCTGTTGGAGGCTTGGTGTGGTGCCAATTAGCTGCCGAATCCCAAGTGAGTGTGCCGTCACAACGAGCAGTAGCATGTTGGTAAGCACGTGAACCTCGGTAAAAAATCCGGAGTTTATTTGGGATTGATCCATCGAGATCATATTTGGATTTCATTTGGTTGATTGGATCATCACCTTGGTTTCTCATTGTTGATCAAGAAGGTGATTGGCACAACATCCTGAAGGCAAGGTTTGCATCCCTCGGTTCCTCTCCTTGCGATTATATTTGTGCAAAGTAGTATATTAGGGTGTGTAGTATAGTTGTGTTGCTAAGGACTCTATTCTTAGTGTGTCTAGTGTATTAGCTTTGCTAGAATTGATTAGGTTGGCTTGCAACCCCCCCACTAGGCTAGCGCAACACTTGCTTCACCATTTGTCATACTAACCAGTTTATTTAGTGCTTTGCAAGGAATTTTTATAGGCTATTCACCCCCCTCTAGCCATTTAGGACCTTTCAATACTATACTTTGTATGAAAGATAGACCAATATTCATAATAGGGGTAAACAATAATGGTTTTTATGATAGTGGACACATAGAGAGATAAATGACTCTCAAGCGGGGGAAGATGATGACAGCATAAAGAATAAAAGAATAAAGAATGAATAAATATCCTACTGGATCAATGGTCCTAATATAGCTAATGTCTAGAATATAGTTAGTCATACAAATATATGAGTTAGAGATACATTTGTGTTTGTGATGGATCGGAAGACCACCTGTGACAGAACCGACCAATCCATCCAAGTTTAAGCGTAACTGTCCCCGTTAATAACGTTGACACGCATACACCACTTCTCGAACGAACCCGGTAGTCCGCCGAGTGTCACGAAAGACCTCGGTAAATCAATGTACATCCAGGATCATGATTAAGGTATATCATACATCAGCATACAGAGTACGGCGGAAATAATTATACATCAAACTTATTACAACACCGGTTACTCGAATATGTTACATAAAAAGTAGTCCTTATTTCAAACTACAATAGCATAATTGTTTTTACATCACTAGTTTTATTCAAGCCTCCGTTACAAGCATGGTGACAGAGTTATAGATATGGCCAAGCCCGATGGCCTTTACTCATCCATGTCATCCATAGGATTATAACACGTAATGCAATAACCCTCATATAGCATTTCACCTGCAGCGGTGGGTAAAAACCCTAAGTACTCAATTGTACTCCACAAGACTTACCCGACGGGTAAAGAATAAAGCTCCAAGGGTACATGTCAAGTATAAAAGAAAGTTTGGGGGCTAGCAAGCTTTGCAAAAAAAGCTTACTAATTTGATCCTTATTTCAATTGTTTAAGGTCAAGTTCCTTTAGCTTAATTAGAGCCACTTTTGTATTTGGCTACATCATCTGTTAAATTTATAACAAACAATTCTACGAAGTGAGGTATCATATTATAGTCCATCCAATCTTAACATTAGTTATCATTTCTTAACTATGTCTCTGCGGTCAGGTATGAGTTTCTCACTATCCGGGAGAGACGGCGATTCGAATCGATTACACCAGCTAGGTAAAGCCTGTATCACACACCTTCGCAAGCCGGACCAAAGCTTGCTCAAGTCACTGTTCACTCTATTCGGAAGATGGAATCGAATCCGGTTGCAAAGCTCATGGTATTGTGTCCTCACAAGTCATGCCCGTGCAGCCCGTAGCCCGTAGTCATGCAGGGTTTTGGACCAATACCCTTCCACCTTCCAATCATCCTAGCAATGCATCAGCGGTTCGAGAACCACCTCGAATAGGCTAATCAGTTTCACCGTCTGTTGACGGTCCTTAACGCCTATTTTATACCATCAACTATTGCTCAATATAACTTGATATTAACCATAAAGCATAGTTGTAGGGTTCGATTCTAACGAGTTCCACGAGTTATGTTGTTCTTGATCGTTTTGCAGGTATATCCAATTTTACATAGAATAAAAGTATCTCAAATGATGAATTGGACTACACCATTGCGACGGGCTCGTCGAGACGATCGAAACGGACATATCATTTGCTATATTCGGAGTTCAAAGTCAAAAGATATCAATTCTACACCGAAACCAACACTAGAAGACTCTAGAAGACACGGGAAGGCGATCAACCGAAGGTGGGGCCCACCTGCTACAGGGGGGGCCGGGCGGCCCCACCCTGGGCTGGCCGGCGCCCTCCGGAGCCCATCCGTGGCCCGCTTCGACGGACGGCCTCTTACCGCCTTAGGGTTTGCATCCCCACTATTGCCGAAGTCGAACTAGTCCCACATCGCCTGTCTAGAAGAGGTGGAGGCTTTTCTAGACTATAAATAAAGAGGTAGACCCCTCTCCCTGAGGGCACCACATTATTATGGAGATGTAGAGGCGTCCCTCGAATGGATGACCTCTCATCTCTAGAGAATTAGGGCTAGACTTTGCAATGTAGTTCTAGTTGAGAGTTAGGGAGAGCGGCGCTGCGCCCGGGTTCCGGAGGAGTCTTCGGAAGAGTCATCAGAGTTTTGGTATGTCTTTGTATTCATTCTTTGTAAGACTTATGCTTTAATATATTTTATCTTCTCTATTTACTTTTATGGATTACATTTAATTGGTTAGTATAGTTGTTATACTTTAGCATAGGATCTCCGCCCGTATCGGGTGCTCTAGTTATTAATTGTGACTAGGGTAGTAATTGGTAGTGTAGACATAAAGTCTAGGCTACATATTACCTGAGATTGCACCCAGTCCAACATATAGTTGTGGTAGCCCCAGGTGGTGACAGCCCTGACGGCCGACGTATTCCACCATGTTAGGGTTGGTGTTTGTAGGACCGTAGTCGGAGCTTCCTAGTCCCTTTCTCACCCCTTTCCGTGACTAGTGTTCTGATGTCCCGAAGTGTTATTGTGTGATTGCTTTACCTTCCATAAATCAGTTATTATGGAACCCAAGTAATAGAGAAGTATTTAGGAACCTTGAACTCTTCCGTTGTCCTCTCACTTTAGCTATCTATTTACTTATCATAGAATTCTCCCATTGTGTGTCATATATACATAATTCCTATCATCTATCATTTACCCCTACTTTAGTCTAGTTGGTGTATTAAGTTAGTAGATACATGATGGTGAACTATCAATGTCTTATTCCATTGTTTCCCAAAGGTAAAATATAAATAACGATACCTGAATACTCCGTAAAATGCTACAATGGTTTTCTCGTGGCGCTTGCGGAATCCTTTATATTTTAGTTGTGCACAAGAAATACCAACAAGCATTTTTGGCGCCGTTACCGGGGAAACAATTGGCGTAAAGATTTTGATAATGATCTTGATATCTCGCTAATCTAGTCTGCCACTAGGTTTAGTAGGATTACCCCTATTTTGTTGAGTTGTGGAATAAGCGGGATATCAACCGTTTCAACCTTTTGACGAAATTCCACAAGAACAAGACAAGGGAGCTATTGAAGAACTTAGGGTGCCCGAACATTAATGATCCATCAACAATAAAGCCCACGCCATCTCACGGTATGTATAAACATATATATTATTCTAACCATGTGTAGATTGGAAAAGTCGTCATCATATTCAAAGTTCATCATATATGACGAACAAAAACACTGCACTACTCACAAATTCTATTGTGAGTCATGGTAAGTATGATTAAGAAAGGTGAGAAAGTCTTGCTCATAGACTTAAAATTTGATGAGTAGTTATCCTATTGCATTCTACTGTATGTTTACTTTGAAAAATCTATACATCTAATCCATCTCATATCAAATCCATAACATGTTTAGTTTCTTGCACATATGCATGTCATTTGCATCTTTAATTGAAAAAAAAAAAAATTCTCACCATGCATGATCATGCTTTCATCTCTATTTGAGTATACCTCTATGTGCTTTCATGCTATCTTTGTTTGCTATAGTATGCTTTGGTTTGGAAGTATCTTGCGCATACCTTCATAGGCTTTTAAATTGAGCGTGTGTTGACGGTCTTTAATGCCTATTTTATACCATCAACTATTACTCAATATAACATGATATCAATCATAAAGCATAGTTGTAGGGTTTGATTCTAACAAGTTCCACGAGTTGTGTTGTTCTCGATCGTTTTGCGGTATATCTAATTTTGCACAGAATAAAAGTATCTCAAATAGAGAATTGGACTGCACCATTGTGACGGGCTCGTCGAGACGATCGAAACGGACATAACATTTAATATATTCGGAGTTTAGAGTCAAAAGATATCAATTCTACACCGAAACCAACACTAGAAGACTCTAGAAGGCACCGTAAGACGACGTACCGAAGGTGGGGCCCACACTGCTGAGGGGGTGGGGCCGCCCGCCCCCCCCCGGGGCCCGGGCGCCCCTACGAGGCCGTTCGGGGCCCGCTTCGACGGAGGGCCTCCCTACCGCCCTAGGGTTTCCATCTCCACTTGTTGCCGAAATCGGTTTGGCCCAACAAGCAACCGGTGAAAGAATTAGTCCCACATCGCCTGCTCGTAAGAGGTGGGAGGCTTTCTAGGCTATAAATAAAGAGGCCCCCCCCCCTCCCTAAGGGCACCACATTATGGAGATGTAGAGGTGTCCCTCGAATGGATGACCTCTCATCTCTAGAGAATTAGGGCTAGACTTTCCAATGTAGTAGATTAGGTCTTGATGGGAGTTAGGAAGAGGCGAGCTTCGCTCGTTCTCGGAGGAGTCTTCAGAGTTTTGGTATGTCTTTGTATTTATTCTTGTAAGACTTATGCTTTAATATATTTTATCTTCTCTATTTACTTTTATGCATTACATTTGATTGGTTAGTATAGTAGTTATACTTTAGCATAGGATCTTCGCCTTTGTATTAGGTGCTCTAGTTATAGATCGTGGCTAGAGTAGTATTCTTTAGTGTAGACGTGGTGTCTAGGCTAGGGTTTACCTGAGGTTGCGCCCATCTCTTACGGTTAGTTGTGGTAGCCTCTAGAGGTGACAGCTCTTTAGGTCTTCGTATTCCACCACGTCGGTTTGGTGTTTCGTAGAGCTTTTGGCAGCCTTCCCCGACTACCTTCTTCCCAGTCTTATTCGAGAGTTGGAAAGGTACTGCTGCTCCAAAGTGCTATTGTGTGATTGCTTTATCTACCACGAATTAGTTATATAGAACCAAAGTAATAGAGAAGTATTTAGGAACATTGAGCTCTTCCGTTGTCCTCCCACTTTAGCTATCTACTCTTTTATCATAGAATTCTCCCCTTGTGTGTCATATATACATAATTCATATTATCTATCATTTACCCCCTACTTTAGTCTAGTTGGTGTATTAAGTTAGTAGATACATGATAGTGAACTATCAATGTCTTTAACCAATGTTTCCCAGTGGTGAAATATAAATAACGATACCTGAATACTCCCCGTAAAATGCTACAATGGTTTTTACGTGGCGCTTGTGGAATCCTTTATAATTTAATTATGCATAAGAATACCAACAAGCATTTTTGGCACCGCTGCCGGGGATAGGGATTTACCTCTATTTCTAGTAGCGACGTTAGAAATGTCAACAAGCATTTTTGGCGCCGTTGCCGGGGAAACAATTGGCGTAAAGATTTTGATATTGATCTTGATATCTACTATCTAGTCTACTACTAGCTTTAGTAGGATTACCCTTGTTTGGTTGAGTTGTGGAATAAGCAGGCTATCAACTGTTTCAACTCTATGGTGAAATTCCACAAGACCAAGATAAGAAGGATATTTAAGAACCCAGGGTGCCCAAACATTAATGATCCATCAACAATGAAGCCCTGCCATCTCACAGGTATGTATAAACATATATATTGTTCTAACCATGTGTAGATTAGAAAAGTCATCATCACATGAATTCAAAGTTCATCACATGTGACAAACAAAAGATGCTTTGCACAACTCACAAATTCCATTGTGAGTCATGGTAAGTATGATCAAGAAAGGTGAGAAAGTCTTGCTCATGGAATTTAATTTGATGAGTAGTTATCCTATTGCATACCACTGCATGTTTACTTTGAATAATCCATGCATCTACCCCATCTCATATCAAATCCACAACATGTTTAGTTCCTTACACATATGCATGTCACTTGCATCTCTACTTAAAAATGAAAATATATATATATATATATATAATATTCTCACCATACATGATCATGCTTTCATCTCTTTGAGTAGATCTCTATATGCTCCCATGCTACCTTTGTTTGCTATAGTATGCTTTGGTTTGGAAGTACTGTACATACTTTCATAGGCTTTTAAATTGAGCATGGTGCTTAGGTTAAATAGCCTACCTTAACTAAAACTAGACATGGAGTTTGGTTTGGTTATTGAACTAGAAATTATTATAGTAGATATTGGATATTTTGTTGGACTAACCCCTATAGAAAACTCTTAAACTCAATTCGGGTAAGTCAAGAGATGCACTCACATTACGAGATGAATCAAGTCATGTGATGAAGTCCAATAACTTTGCACAAAAGGAAGACACAGCTTATTCTCTATGGAAGAACTGTAAGTATCAAGTTTGTACATTTAATCCTTTGTTGCAAGTTACTTTAAAAGTGCAGCTACCAACAAAACTTGTTAAAAGAAATCTATGCCAAAGTAATTCTAAAAGCACATCTTTTCATTAGCATAGATAAAATTTGCATAAATTATATGGGCCATAACCCACATTCCAAACTTGTTGCAATCCTTCGGGTATATGTCCACTAATATTTATGCAGGAAAGAAAGAATTAATGTCTCCGATCATGGTTCGAAGCAAAAAAAGGAAGGAGAACGAGTGTATAGAAAAAGATTAAGATAAAAAGAAATCAATGTAAGAACACTTCAACACCTTCTACACTTCCACCATGATAGTGGACCAATCACCTTGCAAGACATAAGGTACATTTACCCAAGCTTCATGCAACTTTAAATTACATTCGACATCTTATACCATATTGCTAATTGTCCTGGTTATCCATACCTTATGCTTAATTTACTAAAATGTAAAATAAATAAAATGCTCTTTTGGTTCACCTATATATTCTTGGTTCTATCTCTAGTCTTTTGAACTTCCTTACTCTATTATAAGTATGCTTTAGAATATTACTTAAACATTATAACATCAAAGCATATTTGTATAAGAATTTGGCTATATCTATAGACTATCCTCTCCTCTATAAAAATGTTTAAATCACATTAGGAGGCTTCATAGAATCAAATCAAGGTTTAAAGTTATTCTTCAAAGTAACATCATTGTCTTAACCTTGTTGAAAAAAGTTGAAGTAATGGTGAATCATTTAGAACATGAGTTATAGATTAATCTTTAACTCTGTGGTAAACACTATCCGTACTTTAATAGATAGTATGTTCCTTCGGGTATGTGTTGTCTACTAATCCCTTGCAGAGAAGAAATAATGAGAGAAGTAGAAGTCTAGAAGAGTGAGAAAGGAGTACAACATATGAGACAAGATGCTAAGGAATAACTCAAGATGCAAGGAAGGAAAAGACCATTGAAGTTCAACTACCCTTTACCACATGGTGCCATCACACTCCAGTAATAAAGGTAATATCTTTAAAGGTAAGTGGTTATTATTTCCTCTTGATCTTGAAGTACACACCATAGCACTATTCTCTTGATCTCAATCTTAACCAAATGAGCTAAAATATGATATATCTTATTTTTTTTAGAAGATGATAGTCATCTTGTTAATCTTGATAATTTATAAAGATAAACAATCCTTCCATAGGTTAAGTAACTCTACTCTTTTTATCTCATAAGCTTAAATGCTATATTTAGACTTTTGATATTCTCACCTAAGATGTAAATGAACAATGTGAAAAGGCATCAATCTTATTGTGCTTAAGGTTAGAGAATGAATAAATTTTTTGATTTTGTTGGTGTTTTCCCACCAATAGAGCCCCCACTTGATCTCTACCTTGTCTTTATGAGCGTAACCCACTTCAAGCAAAGTGTGGGGAGATTCCCTAAATTCTATAAGTAGGGAGTTCTAAACTATTAACAAGGATGCACATAAGATTGGCTTCAAGTTGCTAACAAAAAAAAGGAGGAAGAAGGTGGCACCACCATTGGAAACGCCACTAGTGGGGACACCACCTCAATCCTCATCCTTAGAAGCAACCCGGTACTCGATCAATGAACTACTTTGCAAGGAGAAGTCTAGTTCGAAGGACTATAAATATTGAACCCTCACCGTGAGGTAACATCGGTAGTTATCTATATTTACTTTCTTACATCGTATAATTTGTTCTCTCTCTAGCATAATCACTTTTCTATATTAGTATTGCATATAAAAATAAATAGATATGCACTAGGCTGTATTCATACATCTTAAAAAATGTTAAGCCCCATGTGAAACCCTTGTAGTGTAAAAACTATAGGAGTTCTCACTGTGGTGGTCTACAAAATAAGAATATATCATGCCTTTGCACTTTATGCATATAAACCCATAAAATCCAAAAATATTAATTGAGCATCTTGCTTTTAATACTGCTATCATGAAAATACTTTGAAACTTCCACAACACCCAATCCTCTAAAACGGCTAACCACTAACATTTTATCCTAATACCGTTCCACGAGTTTTGGTGTTTTGTGAGAGCTTTCTGCAGGATGACTCGAAGAGCTAGCTCACCTAGGAATCTTCATCTTTATCACTTGAAGTACACCTTTCCGACATACAGCCTAACCCCTGTAAAAAAAGAAGTAACTTCTTGGGCGATGAGATTGAAGTATTCTAGGCAACACTTGCTCTTATAAGCATGAGCTCCTCTGAGAGGACCACTCAGCTTCAACGACCAACTATAAGTAAACATCTAGCTTGGGGGAGGGCATCTCCTAGTCATCAGCACAGTTAGAAGCAAAAGAGACAGAAATGAGATGGAAGGAGGCACGTGCGGCTTCACTATGAAACGGAGAGTTGACTGAGGTTACCTCGCACAATGAACCCACCGAGTAAGTATTCTCCTCTATCTAAATTCTGTCGGTAGACTTTAAATTTCATACCCTAGCCATAAGGTTAGAATGGTAGTTATCTCATTTACAATTTATTTAGTAGCATAATTTTGTTTACACACTAAAAGATATAAAAACAACAAAAATATTTACTATATTACTCATTGCATCACAAAGCCCCATGTGGATACCCTATGGTATTTTCCGAAGGAATATCCATTGTGGTGGCATAAAAATAATAAAAATAATAATAAAAAAAATAAATAAAAATAAAATAGTATTCATATTTAATTCTTGCATTATAAAAAGAAAATTCAAAAAGAAATGTAATCCTGCTTAAATTAGAGAACATTTAAAGATAACTCATAAAGATGATCAATTACTCTTTGGTGACCGTTAACCCATTATTCAATTCGAGCCTCGAGTTTTGGTTTTTCTTTTTTTTGTGGAGTATTTATGCAGAACAACATTATAGCAAGGAGAAAGACTATCAGTGGCAACCACCTGTTCGCTACTAGCTAGTTCGCCCTCAAGAACATTTACACCAAATATTGCAATCATCAAGCTTGGGGGAGGAGCATCCCCTAGTTATCGTAAGTATACCTATGCGATTATCGAGTCTATCTTATAGTTATAAAATACCAAAAATATGTGGGCACATGAAGGTCCACGTCTATAGAGTCTTTTATGAGTCCATTAGTTTAAAAAATAATAATAATAAAAAAGATAAATAATTATTAAAATCAAAATACTCTAGCTATTTATTAAGGTGTGATCATAAGTGTGTTTACAGTTCTATTTAGTTGATAAGAGTCAAATAAAAACTGAAGAACAATAAAATTTTGTCTTGGAGATGATGAATAGTTGCTCTGTCGTAATTCCTTTCACGTACCTAGTTTTCAACTTTAAATTCTCCTGAGTTTTGGATATGACTGTTTTAATATAAGAATTTACTCTGAACCTGAAACTTGTGGAGGCATATGCTTAAGCTAAGTCTAGGTGATTGAGGGATATGATATGAGAAAGACTGAGCTACTATATCTTATTCCTAATGATACTAAGTTCTGGAGATTTATCTTTTGAAAACTCTGAAAATCTTACATGATGAGCTCTTGTATGATAAAGTTTGAATTCCTACCAAAGCCATACATGATATACATTTAGATTAGGAAAATCTTTGCTCATTCATGCTGCTTGCTTTCCATTGAGTTCAGTCAACCTTTGTTGTATACCTTATGAGAGTCTTGTCATGTTTTTAAATCAAGATCACTTACACACTCCACCTATATACGCATTGCTCCTACACTGGGAGTAAGCGCAATCGATTCCACTTTTATCCGCATCCACCTTAAAATTGTTTTTCTCCTACACCGGGGAGTAAACACCCAAAAATATATCCTATAGGACAACCCCTTATTTAATGCTCTACGTTCTTATTGTTATCTCTCTAATCATTTATTGTATTTAAAGGATGCATGTGGCTATGCAAAATAAAAAGTATAAAAAAAAAAGGGGAGAAGAAGAAGAAGAGAAAAAAAAAGAAGAAAAAGAAAAAAAAAGAAGAAGAATAAAGATAGCCCATATTTTCCTATGAAAAGTTCTAAGTTCAAGAGAGAGATTTATTTTAAGGAGCAAAAGTAGAATTAGGATTAGCCACTAAATACCATATATACACCTATCCACCATACTCCATACACATGCATATCTTGGTTTGATTGTATGACTTGACTCTCTTTGGATCCATTATTTGACTTTACAATATATGAATTGCAAGTATGCTCATCCTTGTTTAATGCCACTCCTATGAGCTCCACTATAATAATTAGTTGTAGGAGGGCATGAAAACATAAATGCCTTAAGTGAGATCCATAAATACCACATATTAAGAGACTTGAGGGTGTCATACGATTAGCTCTGAGTTTTATTTTGAAAACTTGTAAAAACTCTAGAATATTTGTTGAGTAAAGAATTTGAGATATAGTGCTTGACTTGATTGTTCTATCTTTCAATTACTCAAGACCCACGCAAAAGTTAAAAAGCTCCATAGTTAATGGTAAAATGGGTAAGTTTGAAAGTTAGAGCAGTTTTGCCTAATTCAAAGGAGAATTTCAGTTTGAAAGCATGTGTACTTTTGAGGAGTGAAAGCATTGTAGCAACCCCTGATCCCAGTTTAGTAGTTAGGCTTTGCTAAGGGACTAGCAAAGGGTAAGCTTGGGGGAACTTGTTGACGGTCTTTAATGCCTATTTTATACCATCAACTATTGCTCAATATAACATGATATCAATCATAAAGCATAGTTGTAGGGTTTGATTCTAATAAGTTTCACGAGTTGTGTTGTTCTCGATCATTTTGCAGGTATATCTAATTTTGCACAGAATAAAAGTATCTCAAATAGAGAATTGGACTGCACCATTGTGACGGGCTCGTCGAGACGATCGAAACGGACATAACATTTACTATATTCGGAGTTTAGAGTCAAAAGATATCAATTCTACACCGAAACCAACACTAGAAGACTCTAGAAGGCACCAGAAGACGACGTACCGAAGGTGGGGCCCACCTGCTGAAGGGTGGGGCCGCCCGGCCCCACCCCGGGGCCGCCCGGTGCCCTACAGAGGCCGTTCGGGGCCCGCTTCGATGGAGGGCCTTCTACCGCCCTAGGGTTTCCATCTCCATCATTGCTTGAAATCGGTTTGGCCCAACAAGCAACCTAGGTGAAAGAATTAGTCCCACATCGTCTGTTCAGAAGAGGTGGGAGGCTTTCTAGGCTATAAATAAAGAGGCAGACCCCCCTCCCTAAGGGCACCACATTATGGAGATGTAGAGGTGTCCCTCGAATGGATGACCTCTCATCTCTAGAGAATTAGGGCTAGACTTTCCAATATAGTAGATTAGGTCTTGATGGGAGTTAGGAAGAGGCGAGCTTCGCTCAGGTTCTGGAGGAGTCTTCAGAGTTTTGGTATGTCTTTGTATTTATTCTTGTAAGACTTATGCTTTAATATATTTTATCTTCTCTATTTACTTTTATGCATTACATTTGATTGGTTAGTATAGTAGTTATACTTTAGCATAGGATCTTCGCCTGTATTAGGTGCTCTAGTTATAGATCGTGGCTAGAGTAGTATTCTTTAGTGTAGACGTGGTGTCTAGGCTAGGGTTTACCTGAGGTTGCGCCCATCTCTTACGGTTAGTTGTGGTAGCCTCTAGAGGTGACAGCTCTTTAGGTCTTCGTATTCCACCACGTCGGATTTGGTGTTTCGTAGAGCTTTTGGCAGCCTTCCCCGACTACCTTCTTCCCAGTCTTATTCGAGAGTTGGAAAGGTACTGCTGCTCCAAAGTGCTATTGTGTGATTGCTTTATCTACCACGAATTAGTTATATAGAACCAAAGCAATAGAGAAGTATTTAGGAACATTGAGCTCTTCCGTTGTCCTCCCACTTTAGCTATCTACTCTTTTATCATAGAATTCTCCTGTGTGTGTCATATATACATAATTCATATTATCTATCATTTACCCCTACTTTAGTCTAGTTGGTGTATTAAGTTAGTAGATACATGATAGTGAACTATCAATGTCTTTAACCAATGTTTCCCAGTGGTGAAATATAAATAACGATACCTGGAATACTCCCGGTAAAATGCTACAATGGTTTTCTGTGCGCTTGCGGAATCCTTTATAATTTAATTGTGCATAAGAATACCAACAAGCATTTTTGGCACAGCTGCCGGGGATAGGGATTTACCTCTATTTCTAGTAGCGACGTTAGAAATGTCAACAGCGTGGTGCTTAGGTTAAATAGCCTACCTTAATCAAATTAGACATGGAGTTTGGTTTGGTTATTGAACTAGAAATTATTGTAGTAGACATTGCATATTTTGTTGGACTAACCCCTACAGGAAACTCTCAAACTCAATTCGGGTAAGTCAAGAGATGAACTCATATCAAGAGATGAATCAAGGCATGTGACGATGTCCAATAACTTTGCACAAAAGGAAGACACAGCTCATTCTCTATGGAAGAACTATAAGTATCAAAGTTTATATATTTAATCCTTTGTTGCAAGTCACCTTTGTCTTGAACTATATAAAAGTGCAGCTACCAATAAAAAGTGTTAGAAGAAATCTATGCTAAAGTAATTCTAAAAGCACATCCTTTCATTAGCATAGATGAAATTCGCATAAATTATATGGACCATAATCCACATTCCAAACTTGTTGCAATCCTTCGGGTATGTGTCCACTAACATTTATGCAGAAAAAAAGAATAAATATCTGATCATGGTTCGAAATGAAAAGAAAGAAGAACAAGTGTATAGAAAGGACTAAGATAGAAAAAATGGATGAAAGAATACTTCAACACCTTCTACACTTCACCATGATAGTGGACCAATCACCCCATAAGACAAAAGGTACATTAATCCAAGCCTCATGCAACTTTATACTACATTCAATATATTATACCATATTATTAATTGTCTTGGTTATCCTTACCTTATGTCATGCTTAATTTGCTAAATTTAAAATAAATAAAATTCTCTTTTGGTTCACCTATATATTCTTGGTTCTATTTGAATAAATATCTCTAGTCTTTTGAACTTCCTTACTCTATTACAAGTATGCTTCAGAATATCACTTAAACATTATAACATCAAAATATATTTGTATAAGAATTTGGTTGTATATATAGACTATCGATCCTCTTCTGTATAAAAATATTTAAATCATATTAGGAGACTTCATAGAATCAAATCAAGGTTAGAGGTATTCTTCGAATTTATATCCTTGTCTTAACCTTGTTTGGAAAATTTGAAATAATGGTGAATCGTTTAAAACATGGGCTATAAGTTAATCATTAACTCCTTAGAAAACACTATCCATACTTTAAATAAATAGTATATTTCTTCTGGGTATGTGTTGTCTACTAATCCCCTGCAAAAAAAAATAATAAGAGAAGCAGAATTGAAGTACTCAATTAATGAACCACTTTGCAAGGAGGAGTCCAGTTCGAAGGACCCAAAACATCGAACCCTCGCTGTGAGGTAACATCGGTAGTTATCCATATTTACTTTCTTATATTGCATAGGTTATTTTCTTTTTAGCATATTTATATTTTTGCACTATCACTGCATCAAGAAAAATAAATAGATGAATATTCATTTATTCTGCATCATAAAATATTAAAAGGCCTGCGTGAACAAACTTGAGGTAACCCTATAGAAATATTTATTGTGGTGGCATAAAAAATATATATAATAAAAATGATAATAGCATCTGTATTTACTTCTCGCATTATGAAAAGCCTAAGCCCCACAAGACTAAATTTTCTCTGTGGATGCATAAAAATACAACTATATCTATCATGCACATATATATTTAATTTCTGCATAATTAAACTAGAAAATCCTAAAAAGAGAATCCCGCTAGAATCTATCAATTTAAATCAACTCAAATAATAATCAATTACTTATTGGCTGACCGCTAACCTACTATTAAATTCGAGCCTCAAGTTTTGGTTGTCTTGTTGGAGTATAATTATGCAGAAACAACATTACGACAAGGAGAGAGTCTATCGATGGCACCCACCAGAACCGGCCGGTTAGCTCACTCAAGATCATCAACACCAAGTATTGCAAACATCTAGCTTGGGGAGGAGCATCCCCTAGTTATCGTGGTAACTATACCTAGGCGATTATTGAGTCTAATTTATATAGTCATAGAATACCAAAAATATATGGACACATGAAGGTCCACGTCTGTAGAGTCTCTTATGAGTCCATTAGTCTAAAAAGAAATACAAAGATGGATAACACTCAAAACCAAATAAAAATACTCTAGCTATTTATTAAGGTGTGATCATAGAGTGTGTTTATAGCTCTATCTAGTTGTTAAGAGTCAAAATAAAAACTAAAGAATAATAAAATTTTGTCTTGGAGATGATGAATAGTTGCTCTGTCGTAATTCCTTTCAGTGTCTAGTTTTCAACCTTAAATTCTCTCGAGTTTTGGATATGACTGTTTTAATATAAGAACTTACTTTGAACCTAAAACTTGTGGAGGCATATGCTTAAGCTAAGTCTAGGTGATTGAGGGATATGATATGAGAAAGACTGAGCTACCATTTATCTTATTCCTAACGATACTAAGTTCTAGAGATTTATCTTTTAAAAACTAAAAATCTTACATGATGAGCTCTTGTATGACAAAGTTTGAATTCCTACCAAAGCCATATATTATATACATTTAGAATAGGAAAGCCTCTGTTCATTTATACTGCTTGCTTTGCATTGAGTTCAGTCAACCTTTGTTGTATACCTTATGAGAGTCTTGTCATGCTTTTAAAATCAAGATCACTTATGCACTCCACCCACATATGCATTACTCCTACTCTAGGATATAAGCGCAGTCATTTCTATTTTCATCCAGATCCAACATAAAAATATTTTTCTCCTACACTAGGAGTAAACACCTAAAAATACACCCTATAGGACAGCCCTCATTTAATTGCTCTGATTTCTTATCATTATCTCTCTAATTATTGTATTCAAAGGATGCATGTGGCTATGCAAAAGAAAGTTATTAAAAAAATAATAAGAGGGAGTTAAAATGCTCGCCTCCCTAAATAAAAAGTATTAAAAAAAGAAAAGAAAAAAAAGAAGAATAAAGATAGCCCATGTTTTCCTATGAAAAGTTCTAAGTTCAAGAGAGAGATTTATTTCAAGGAGCAAAAGTAGAATTAGGATTAGCCACTAAATACCATATATACACCTATCCACCATACTCCATACACATGCACATCTTGGTTTGATTGTATGACTTGACTCTCTTTGGATGTATTGTTTGACTTTACAATATATGAATTGCAAGTATGCTCGTTCTTGTTTAATGCCACTCCTATGAGCTCCACTATAATAATTAGTTGTAGGAGGGCATGACAACATAAATGCCTCAGTGAGATCCACAAATATCACATACAATAAGAGATTTGAGGGTGTCATACAATTAAGCTCTGAGTTTTATTTTGAAAACTTATATAAACTCTAGAATATTAGTTTAGTGAAGAATTTGAGACATAGTGCTTGACTTGATTGTTCTATCTTTCAATTACTCAAGACCCACGCAGAAGTTGAAAAGCTCCATAGCTAATGGTAAAATGGGTAAGTTTCAAAGTTAGAGCAGTTTTGTCTATAATTCAAAGGAGAATTTCAGTTTGAAAGCATGTGTACTTTTGAGAGGTGAAAGCATTGTAGCAACTCCCCGATCCAAGTTTAGTAGTTAGGCTTTGTTAAGGGACTAGCAAAGGGTAAGCTTGGGGAACTTGTTGACGGTCCTTAATGCCTATTTTATACCATCAACTATTGCTCAATATAACATGATATTAACCATAAAGCATAGTTGTAGGGTTCGATTCTATCGAGTTCCACGAGTTGTGTTGTTCTTGATCGCTTTTGCAGGTATATCCAATTTTACACAGAATAAAAAGTATCTCAAATGATGAATTGACTACACCATTGCGACGGGGCTCGTCGAGACGATCAAAACGGACATATCATTTGCTATATTCGAGTTCGAGTCAAAAGATATCAATTCTACACCGAAACCAACACTAGAAGACTCTAGAAGACACGGGAAGGCGATCAACCGAAGGTGGGGCCCACTGCTATAGGGTGGGGCCGCCCGGCCCCACCCCGGGCCGGCCCGCCCCTCCGGAGCCCATCTGTGGCCCGGCTTCGACGGACGGCCTCTTACCGCCTTAGGGTTTGCATCTCCACTATTGCTGCCGAAGTCGAATTAGTCCCACATCGCCTGTCTAGAAGAGGTGGAGGCTTTTCTAGACTATAAATAAAGAGGTAGACCCCCCTCCCGAGGGCACCACATTATTATGGAGATGTAGAGGCGTCCCTCGAATGGATGACCTCTCATCTCTAGAGAATTAGGGCTAGACTTTACAATGTAGTTCTAGTTGAGAGTTAGGGAGAGAAGCGGCGCTACGCCCGGTTCCTGAGGAGTCTTCGGAAGAGTCATCGAGTTTTGGTATGTCTTTGTATTCATTCTTTTGTAAGACTTATGCTTTAATATATTTTATCTTCTCTATTTACTTTTATGCATTACATTTAATTGGTTAGTATAGTTGTTATACTTTAGCATAGGATCTCCGCCCGTATCGGGTGCTCTAGTTATTAATTGTGACTAGGGTAGTAATTGGTAGTGTAGACATGAAGTCTAGGTTATATATTACCTGAGATTGCACCCAGTCCAACATATAGTTGTGGTAGCCCCAGGTGGTGACAGCCCTGACGGCCGACGTATTCCACCTTGTTAGGGTTGGTGTTTGTAGGACCGTAGTCGGAGCTTCCTAGTCCCTTTCTCACCCCTTTCCGTGACTAGTGTTCCGATGTCCCAAAGTGTTATTGTGTGATTGCTTTACCTTCCATAAATCAGTTATTATAGAACCCAAGTAATAGAGAAGTATTTAGGAACCTTGAACTCTTCCGTTGTCCTCTCACTTTAGCTATCTATTTACTTATCATAGAATTCTCCTATGTGTGTCATATATACATAATTCCTATCATCTATCATTTACCCCCAACTTTAGTCTAGTTGGTGTATTAAGTTAGTAGATACATGATGGTGAACTATCAATGTCTTATTCCATTGTTTCCCAAAGTGGTAAAATATAAATAACGATACCGGAATACTCCCTAAAAAATGCTACAATGGTTTTTAAATGGCGCTTGCGAATCCTTTATATTTTAGTTGTGCATAAGAAATACCAACACCGTCCGAAACGAGTTATTCGGCGGTTATGTGAAGGTACGTTCAATCTCACACCTAGATCTAGAATACGGCTCGGTCCTTAATCGACACAGACGAAAAACACAATTTTCGTCCGGTCTCCAGTTATTACCATCTTATGATTAAGGACATTACAAGTATCAACCTCGGGTTGCGGATGACAGGAATCATCCGTCTTCTAATCATCTAAGCATGGCTAAGCATTAAATCTACCTACTTATACTAGTAGAAAGAAAAGGGTATATTTGAGTGGACAAGGTATTCATGCAACAACGGTATCACGCAAATCCTATAACGTAATGTATAAAGTAAAGCAATTGAGAGTAAGTAATTGCAATTCAAATAGAATGGGTTAATAAGATGCTCCGGGGCTTGCCTCGGCGAAAAGTTGAGGGACCGTGGTTCGGGCACTCCGGCAGTGGGTCAGTGGTTCCTCCTTCGTCTCCGGGTGCTGACTCCTGCGGATCCTCCTCGATCACTGTGTACTCCATGGTAGGTTCTCCCTCGGATCCTATATGAATGTATGTGTTGCATAAATACCAAGAATGCATATAGGATGATGATGACAGCATGAAATGATGCGTGATGCTATGATCATGTTGATGGTAATGATGGAAAGCTACATAAGGTTCCATGTGTGCAATTCTCTTTCTCTGATGACAACACTGTATTATCAGAGTTAGACAAAAGAGATTACATCTCACTTGTTTTTTAAAACACGTTGAGTAAGTGCATATCTCTTCTCTGGAAAAAAAAATTAATTTAATAACCGCAAAGGATCATCCATCACTCATCAACTAGTATAGTCAAATTGTTATCACTAAACAATGGAGGTGCCGAGGATCAGTGGGGTCTATGATCCAAGGTCTTCATATAATTTCCATGTTTACATATTCTATTATTATAGTGGCCTTCTTTAAAATAAAAAAGTGATACATGCACATATGCTTACACCTTTTAACAAGTATAACTTGACATAATACCTTATATGTTATTTAAAGGATGTGTCTCAGAAATAAATAGTACATTATAATATTAAAACAATGGGGTAAGAATTGGAGTCACTCAAACATAAACATATACTCATATACATTCTTCTTTTGTTTTTTCTTAATAAATGGAAAAATAATGATTTTTTGTAAACATCTTCAAATTCTTCTCAAACTTTTTGTACAGATTGGTACTATCATGAAATGGATGCAAAATAATTTTCATGATTTTTAGATCAATATTTAATTCTAGAAAAATCATGGAATGTCCATTTATTAATTAAAAGGGGTAATTTTTTTATCAAACCAAAATAGCTATTTTTCTAGGTTTCATATTTTTCTCACATAGATTCCATCACAGGGAGGCTACACAAAAATTTTTAGAATTTTTGGAGCTCTAATTATTTTTATACAAAAAAGACAAATACCAGCACTATTTAGAAATTTAAATAAAAAGAAAAACAATCGCGCACACAGTGCTCTTCCCGCGCTCGCAGTGCGGCGGTGGCTGACAGGCGGGCCCCGCTGGTCAGTGCACAGTACCCCCCGCGCTGACCGCAGCGGCACCGGGCGGTTGACCCAGGATCTTTTGGCCGCTCTAACTCTCGCTTTCGATCGATGAAATGGCAAACCAATTTCACCTCTATACTCTCTGATGTGTGGACTACAGATTTGCTTTAAGGATCAAAGCTTGATTTGGATCGGTTTACAATCTACAAAGTGCTAAACATTGCTAAACTGAAACTGAAACCTGAATTCAGTTTGAATTCAGTTAAGCAAGACAACAATTACATTGATTAGCTATGTTAAGCAATTAATTAAGGGCTAACCAACAGCAACTAAACCCAACCAATTCCATGGGATCAAAGTACAAACTTTGTACTAACTAATGATGAACTGGTTTCTAGAATTTGATTTAGGAAAAATAAAATTACATAGCCCTGAAAACTGGACTTAATTACAGCAATCCAGGACAGAAAAATTCTAAGTCATTTGCTGATTTTAATTCAAATTCAAATTTAGGGCCACTGTTTGAACAGCTTAGGATGGGATTCAGCTCTAGAGCCTTAAATAAAAGTTGTTGCATATATTTTGTACTACAACTTTCATTTAGGGCTTAACCCCTAAAACTAAAGAAATCATATACTTGTGATATAAGCTTTCTAGTAGCATGAAAAAGGAAATAATCAACCTTATCATCACATGTAAGTACTTTCAAGCAAAAAGTTGTACATAAACCCTATCTCAAACATAATTCTAAACATTTTTAAGCAATTTTTGAGATTGTTACACAAACATATAGGCAGCACACATGGAACTTGCAATTGCTCATGCTTGTGATTTAAATGCAAAATGATGCTTATGCATTAATACAAATGCAATGCACTTGATTAACATTTAGAATGTTACAGCTCCTCCCCCTAACAAAAAATCTTGTCCTGAGATTTCATAGGACCTACCATTGTTCATAGAAAGTTGGGTAATTGGAATGTCATCCAAGTTGACCTCTTTCATTGGTGCTCTCAGGCTTCTTTTTAATTGGAAAACATGGAAGACATTAAATATAGCACTCATATGTGGTGGGAGTTGCAAAGCATATGCCACTTCTTCTTTGCGAGCTAAGATTCGGAATAGTCCCACATAGCGAGGAGCTAATTTCCCTTGTATACCAAATCGATGTTCACTCTTGTAGGGTGAAACCTTTAAATAGACATAGTCACCAACATTAAAAGTTATTGGTCTACGTCTTTTGTCAGCATAACTTTTCTGACGAGATTGAGCGACTTTAAGATGTTGTTGGATCTTTTGGACTCGTTCCTCAGCTTGCTTCACAAAATCAATACCGTAGTACCTCCTCTCCCCGTGTTCTACCCAGTTCAAAGGGGTCCCACACTTCCTACCATAGAGTGCTTCGAATGGTGCCATTTTGATGCTCTCTTGGTAGCTATTATTATATGAAAACTCTACCAAAGGCAACCACTCATCCCAAGATCCCGAAGCAGAAAGTACATAGGCTCTCAACATATCTTCCAAAATTTGGTTCACTCTTTCAACTTGACCAGAAGTCTGGAGATGATAAGCAGAACTTCTAATCAATTTAGTGCCAAGGTATGCATGGAGATGTTCCCAAAAACGTGCCATAAATGGTGACCCTCTATCAGATATGATAGTCATTGGAACACCATGCAATCGTAAGATATAGGCAATATATAAATCTGCATATTGCTCTGCACTATATCTGATCTTAACAGGTAAAAAATGTGCTACCTTGGTAAGACGATCCACAATCACCCAAATGGAGTCATAACCTTTTTGTGTTCTAGGGAGCCCAGTTATAAAATCCATACCGATTTCTTCCCATTTCCATTCTGGAATAGATAAGGATTGGAGTTGTCCAGCAGGTCGTAAGTGATCTGCTTTTACTCTTCCACATACATTACAATGAGCAACATACCTTGCTATTTCCTTCTTCATTTTAGTCCACCAATATTTAGGCTTCAAATCTTGGTACATTTTGCTACTACCGGGATGGATGGATAGATTGGAAAAATGAGCTTCAGACAAGATTTGCTCTTTTAATTTTTCATCTTTAGGAACTACCAAGCGATCATCAAACCATAGCACTCCCTTCTCATCCACTCGGAAATGCTTGGTCCCTTTTTCTTGTATTTTTCGCTTGATATGGAAAATACCAGCATCGGTCTTTTGACTTTCAATAATCTGGCTTTCCAAATTGCAACTAACAACAATATTATGAAGCACTGCTGGATGCAAGAGATTAAAACTTTCTTCAGGGAATAACTCTGTGTAGTTGCAATGGGCTTTTCTACTAAGAGCATCGGCTACTACATTGGCTTTGCCTGGGTGATAATGCACTTCCAAGTTATAATCTTTAATCAATTCCAACCACCTTCTTTGTCTCATGTTTAATTCTGGCTGAGTAAAAATATACTTAAGGCTCTTATGATCCGTGTAGATATGACATAGCTTTCCCAACAAATAATGCCTCCAAATTCTCAAAGCATGTACTACTGTAGCCAGTTCTAAATCATGAGTAGGATAATTGACCTCATGCTTTTGAAGTTGTCGCGAGGCATAGGCAATGACTCGACCTTCCTGCATTAGGACGCAACCGAGACCAATGCCTGAAGCATCGCAATAAACATTGAAAGGTTTTGTTATATCCGGTTGTGCTAACACGGGAGCAGTGGTTAGCAACTTCCTCAAGATGCAGAAAGCTGCTTCACACTCCGGTGTCCACACAAACTTTTCATTTTTCTGTAGTAACCGGGTCATGGGTTTAACGATCTTGGAAAAATCTAGGATAAACCAGCGGTAATACCCGGCTAACCCTAGGAAACTCCGGATTTCTCCAACATTAGTTGGTGCTTTCCAATCTAACACTTCCTGAACTTTTTCCGGATTTACTGATATACCATCCTCAGATAATACATGCCCTAAAAATTTGACCACACGGAGCTAGAATTCACACTTGCTAAACTTGGCATACAACTTGTGCTCTCGAAGTCTAGTCAGAACTATTCTCAAATGTTCCGCATGATCTTCAATGTTTTCAGAGTATACCAATACATCATCAATGAATACCACCATAAACTTATCCAACTCTGGCATAAAGACTGAGTTCATCAAGTACATAAAATGGGTAGGTGCATTGGTAAGACCAAAGGACATTACCATGTATTCAAAAAGGCCATAACAGGTTATAAAGGCTGTTTTTGGAATATCTTCTGGCCGGATTCTAATTTGGTGATAGCCTGATCTTAAGTCAATTTTAGAGAAAACTTTGGCCCTATTCAGCTGATCAAATAGGATGTCAAAATGGGGAAGTGGGTATTTATTTTTGATAGTCACTGCGTTAAGTGGTCGATAATCAACACACATACGCAGAGTGTCATCCTTTTTCTTCACAAATAAGGCAGGGCATCCCCACGGAGATGTACTTAGCCTAATAAATTTCTTCGTCAATAGCTCTTGTATTTGTTTCTTTAATTCCACCAACTCATCTGGTGGCATTCTATAGGGTCTTCTAGAAATAGGAGCAGTGCTAGGTACAAGATCAATGGCAAACTGAACATCTCTTTCTGGTGGCAAACCCGGCAAATCATCGGGAAATACGTCCGAAAACTCACATACTACAAGAATATCTTCTAGTTTTGTGGTTCGGGTGGCAAAGGACGAATTTCAGAGGTTAGGATCTACGGAAGGTGACACATAAAAGGTGTCATTGCCCTCGGGCACATTTAACTTAATTATCCTATTTGGTATGTCCATGTTCACTCCGTACTCTTTCATCCAATTCATGCCTAGAATCACATCTAAGCTCAATTCTGGCAGTACGATCAAATGTGTCAGAAATTTTCTCCCTCTAATCTCAACTTGTGCATTCCAAACTATACGGTTGCTAGATGTCTCAGCTCCAACTGAGTTGATTAGGAATTTACTCTTCACCGTACTAACTAGAAATTGATGCTTGTATGCAAAATCTTGACTTATGAATGAATGCGATGATCCCGAATCAAACAAGACGAAAGCAGGAATTTGGTTTATGGAAAACATACCCGCAGCCACTGGTTCACCCTCTGGAATTTCCTCGGCAGTGGTATAGTGAACACGTCCAACACGTGCTCCAGAAGCTTGCTTTTTATAGCCTTGGAAATTGGTTTTCTGCTTTTGTTGGGCTTGTTGATTCTAGGGTGTTGCATAACTCTGTTTGGGCTGAGAACACTCCGGGGCATAATGTCCGATTTGCCCACAATTGAAACATGGGGCTTTGGAACCACCCTGAATGCTTGGGGTGATTCCCTGACTGGAACTGCGGACGTGAAACATTTTGCTGCCCCTTCTGCTTCGGAGGTGACTTAAACTGCTTATATGGTGGACGATACTGAGACTTTTGTGTCCACTGAGTTTGACGTGGTGGCTGGGATGGACCACTAGAAGAAGGTTTCTTGCGCTTCTTATCTTCCTTATACAGACGATGAGCATTTTCTCGAGTAATGGCATCACTAACTAGATCTTCATAAGTGGTGCACTTCTTGAGAGATAGGTCATCCTGGAGCTTCAGGGATAGACCTTGCATGAAACAATCCATGCGCTTCTGGGGTGTATCCACATGCATTGGGGCATACTTGGACAAGTGGTTAAAGGCATAGGAATATTCAGTTACAGTTTTAGTCCCCTGAGTAAGCTTCTGAAATTCTTTCATTTTGATCCTCATAATGCCTTCAGGAATATGGGTTTTACGGAAAGCTTCTCTGAATTCTGCCCAAGTAGGCTGTGCATTCTCAGGCAGACTAACCAGATAATTGGTCCACCACACACCAGCAGCTCCATGTAACTGCTGGGCCACAAATTCTGCTTTCTAGCTATCAGTGATTTGGGGAAGGAGATGGAATTTCAGCTCAATAGTATTGAGCCACTCGTCCGCCTGCACAGGTTCTTCGGATTGGGTAAACACCGGTGGATTTGTGCCCAAAAACTCCTTGTAGGTGACAGATGCATTCGGACCATGGTCACGGTTATGTTAGCGCCCGGGTGTGGTATTCTGGGGCAATTCGCTCAAGGGCAGCTTCCATGTTCGCTTGTCCGCCCAACAAGCGAGCCAAAACATCAGCTGCAGTAGGCGGATTCAGGAGGTCCGAGGATCCACCATTCCCCCTTCCCGAATCATTGGAACGAGTGTTCGGCATCTGCATTTATATTCAGAGTATAATTAATGATGGTACTGGTGAAATGTGAAAGCAATTATTATGCAACACTAAAATGTTGAAGAAAATTAAAACTTCATACAACAAACAGAGGCATAATAAAAATTTTCACACTGCACCATCATAATTATACATTCTTATTTCTCATATATCGATATTTCTGAACATCACTTTATTCAAACCCTACATATAATACCTTCAAGTTACATCTAGTACACACCATATATTACATGAGGGAAGTTCAACTATTAGATCGTAACCTAGGCTAAAGGTCAACTCTAGGATTATTCTATTTTACAAACATAACAGAAAACCCATCTCTAATATTCATCATCAAAGTCTATCGGATAGTTATCATCTAGACTAACTTCATGCCTTCGTCGAACTCTATCTCTCGGTTCTTCTATAAAGTCCATCTCATCTTCTTCAAATTTATTCAATACTTCTCCTGGTTCATTTGCTTTGGGTGGTCCCGCAACTTGTAAAACATTGAGTTGCTCTTGGAGGTTGGCAATGGTTGCATTAGCTCTATCTACTTGCTCTAGTAAATTATGCTCAGCAAACTCAAAATTCTCATAGCCTCGGCAAGCTCTTGAACGACAGCATTTTTAGTTGCTTCTGCTTCATTCGCACGTGCTTCAGCTGTAGCTCTTTGGTGCTCTAAATTCATGGTCTCATTCCACAGCATGGTATATTGATGGTTCATATTTAGTTCATGCTGGATGGCATAATCCATCACTACATTGGTGGTATTTTTGGCGGACTCCCACAAATTTTCGGTCACCTTCAAATCTATATTGCAAAGATTATATCTTTGGCACCAATAATCATGGGAGATTTCTCTGGCTTTGTAAGCTTGGGTGATGGCTAAATTTGCAATAGCAGTGATGGTGAGGGTAGGGTTATGGTTTGGTAGGCTTGTATCGGTCAAAGCAACCCCTCGTTGGCACCAACTCTCATTGGTAGGATGCACGTAGGTGGAAAAATGGACACATAGGAGTGGTTCCTATTTCTTCTGTATGTTCCTGACATATTTTCTGGAGAATGTCAAAAGCAGCTACTTGCCTGGCTTCCCACTCATTTAATCCCTCTTTTTCAACTCTCATTTCATGCCAAGAAGAAGTGCTACTTAGAGCTGGAATATGCAAAAGCAAAGCACATCCCGGCGTGCCATAAACTCGAACATGTCTCCAACGATAAATTGGTGGTGTAGTATACCCAAAATTCTCCAACACCTTCCAAAGCAAACTGGGTGTACCAAAATGCTCCAATAGAGTGCCTTCCTCGGTATATGGCGAGGCTCCATTTTCTGTTATCATATGTGATACAAAGAACAAATGATATCATATTAAAATTTAAACTTTTACTTTTCTATAAATTGTAAGGGGGAGAATATTAATGCAATAAGATGAGCAAACGAATGATCATGATGCATGCTTGATTCTACTCGCCCTCACAAGATTTAGAAAAGAATAGATTTCTAATTGATGCTATACGGTGGCAATCCTACGTGCTCTCATTAAATCATACCTAAACGATTTACTACACTTTTTCGTAGTTAGCGTACCTGCAGAAGATTCATTTCAACCCGGATTCCACATGACATGTATATCCACGCAATGAAAGCGGTAAATTTTAAATGCTCCCCATATATGCATACCCCTGTATACATACATGTAGCACTAAAACTACCTGAATCATCATCACATCCCACAATTAAGTACCTTCATATGAACATGTGTGTAACATGTAAATATTCCGGTAACCACACTAGCACTCCCCTAGAACGGCGGTTGTCCGATCATGCGCTCACAACTCACACTTACCTCGGTGTAGGTGCGACGTTGCATAATTTAAAAGACAGTTTATACTGCATACTTCCATATATACATATACAAGTATACACATATACTTTCATATGAGGTCACCACCACTCTTAGGTCATCGGGTGACAAGATAACCATTCACACTTACCTTCTTACCTGAGCGTAGAGGCATTGATTCACACACATGCAATAAATGAAACCCCCTAGAGTTAGCATAGCCACCTGATAGTCCTTATATGGGCTTAACTGGAGGTTTGACACCGGTGAAGTTTTAAATTCAAAATCCTACATATAACTAGTTTTGTTGCAAATTAAGTTTTTCCAAAATCAATACTTTTTGTTTCTAAATACCCTGATGATGATATTACCCTTAATCCTGCTCTGGTACCAGCTGTGATAGAACCGACCAATCCATCCGAGATTAAGTGTAACTGTCCCCGTTAATAACGTTGACACGCATACACCGCTTCTCGAACGAACCTGGTAGTCCACCGAGTGTCACGAAGGACCTCGGTAAATCAACGTACATCCAGGATCATGATTAAGGTATATCATACATCAGCATACAGAGTACAGCGGAAATAATTATACATCGAACTTATTACAACACCGGTTCTGAATATGTTACATAAAAGTAGTCCTTGTTTCAAACTACAATAGCATAATTGTTTTTACATCACCAGTTTTATTCAAGCCTCCTTTACAAGCATGGTGACAGAGTTATAGATATGGCCAAGCCCGATGGCCTTTACTCATCCACGTCATCCACGGGATTATAACACGTAATGCAATAACCCTCATATAGCATGTCACCTGCAACGGTGGGTAAAAACCCTGAGTACTCAATTGTACTCCGCAAGACTTACCCGACGGGTAAAGAATAAAGCTCCAAGGGCACATGTCAAGTATAAAAGAAAGTTTGTGGGCTAGCAAGCTTTGCGGAAAAAGCTTACTAATTTGATCCTTATTTCAATTGTTTAAGGTCAAGTTCCTTTAGCTTAATTAGAGCCACTTTTGCATTTGGCTACATCATCTTTTAAATTTATAACAAACAATTCTACGAAGTGAGGTATCATATTATAGTGCTTCCAATCTTAACATTAGTTATCATTTCTTAACTACGTCTCTGCGGTCGGTATGAGTTTCTCACTATCCGGGAGAGGCGATTAATCGATTACACCCAGTTGGGTAAAGCCCGTATCACACACCTTCGCAAGCCGGACCAAAGCTTGCTCAAGTCACTGTTCACTCTATTCGAAAGATGGAATCGAATCCGGTTGCAAAGCTCATGGTATTGTGTCCTCACAAGTCATGCCCGTTCAGCCCGTAGCCCATAGTCATGCGGGGTTTTTGGACCAATACCCTTCCACCTTCCAATCATCCCAGCAATGCATCAGCGGTTCGAGAACCACCTCAAATAGGCTAATCAGTTTCACCGTCGAAACGAGTTATTCGGCGGTTATGTGAAGGTACGTTCAATCTCACACCTAGATCCAGAATACGGCTCGGTCCTTAATCGACACAGACAAAAACACAATTTTCGTCCGGTCTCCAGTTATTAACCATCTTATGATTAAGGACATTACAAGTATCAACCTTGGGTTGCGGATGACAGGAATCATCCGTCTTCTAATCATCTAAGCATGGCTAAGCATTAAATCTACCTACTTATACTAGTAGAAAGAAAAGGGTATATTTGAGTGGACAAGGTATTCATGCAACAACGGTATCACGCAAATCCTATAACGTAATGTATAAAGTAAAGCAATTGAGAGTAAGTAATTGCAATTCAAATAGAATGGGTTAATAAGATGCTCGGGGCTTGCCTCGGCGAAAAGTTGAGGGCCGTGGTTCGGGCACTCCGGCGGTGGAGTCGATGGTTCCTCCTTCGTCTCCGGGTGCGACTCTGCGGATCCTCCTCGATCACTGTGTGTACTCAATGGTAGGTTCTCCCTCGGATCCTATATGAATGTATGTGTTGCATAAATACCAAGAATGCATATAGGATGATGATGATAGCATGAAATGATGCGTGATGCTATGATCATGTTGATGGTAATGATGGAAAGCTACACAAGGTTCCATGTGTGCAATTCTCTTTCTCGACAACAACACTGTATTATCAGAGTTAGACAAAAGAGATTACATCTCACTTGTTTTTTTAAAACACGTTGAGTAAGTGCATATCTCTTCTCTGGAAAAAAATTAATTTAATAACCGCAAAGGATCATCCATCACTCATCAACTAGTATAGTCAAATTGTTATCACTAAACAATGGAGGTGCCGAGGATCAGTGGGGTCTATGATCCAAGGTCTTCATATAATTTCCATGTTTACATATTCTATTATTATAGTGGCCTTCTTTAAAATAAAAAGTGATACATGCACATATGCTTACACCTTTTAACAAGTATAACTTGACATAATACCTTATATGTTATTTAAAGGATGTGTCTCAGAAATAAATAGTACATTATAATATTAAAACAGTGGGGTAAGAATTGGAGTCACTCAAACATAAACATATACTCATATACATGCTTCTTTTCTTTTTCTTAATAAATGGAAAAATAATAATTTTTGTAAACATCTTCAAATTCCTCTCAAACTTTTTGTACAGATTGGTACTATCATGAAATGGATGCAAAATAATTTTCATGATTTTTGGATCAATATTTAATTCTAGAAAAATCATGGAATGTCCATTTATTAATTAAAAGGGGTAATTTTTTGATCAAAACAAAATAACTATTTTTCTAGGTTTCATATTTTTCTCACATAGATTTCATCACAAGGAGGCTACACAAAAATTTTCAGAATTTTTGGAGCTCTAATTATTTTTCTACAAAAGACAAATACCAGCACTATTTAGAAATTTAAATAAAAAGAAAAAACAATCGCGCAAGACAGTGCTCTTCCAGCGATTGATCGGCGGTGGGCTGACAAGGCGGGCCCCCGCTGGTCAGTGCACAGTACCCCAGCGCTGACCGCACCGGCACCGGCGGTTGACCGGCGATAGCTCGTCGTCGGCGAGGTTGCCGGCGATGCGGTGTGCACCTGCAGGCTCGGGGTGATCCCGCGCATCACCCTGGGGTGTTGGTTTGCCCTAGCAAGTGCTACGGCGAGCACCCCGACGGCCATGGCGGCGTGGCGGCGATGGTCCTCCGGCGATTCTCCAATGGTAACAGGGATGGCTACGGCTTCCTTTTACTCCCCTGAACACCCTTGGCTAACTAATCGAACCTAAATGACTTCTCGTAAGCTCAGTGGTGATGACGGCGGCACGGCGGCGCAGATCGCCGGCGTGACGTGTTCCGGTTACTAGGGCACGGTAGAGTCAAATTAAAGGTTTTGTAAAGCATCAGCAACCTATAGCGATCGCGGTGCTCACGTTGTTCAAGTTAGGAATGGTGCGGAATTAGTTCATCGGCGGAGCAGGGGCATACGGCGGCGTTCACCCGGTGGCGAGAGTCGTCCCGGCGTATTCTGTACGGTAGAGATGGAAAGAATAGGTTGATCACATTCTACGGGTCAAAACGAACATGAAACATCAACTAATAGGATGGAAGGCTCACTGGAGTAGCTTGGCGACGGTGGAGTCAAGCACGGCGGCGTTCTGCTCGGCCGTGAGGAAGACGACGGTCGTCTAGGCAATTCAATCGATGACAACCAGTGAGAGTGGGTGCAATCGGTGCGCAAGGAGGCTGTGGAACTGGTGGCAAATGCAATTGGACTATGACCCAGTGACGATGGCGAATTTCACAGAGAGGTGGCGTTCGGTCGTCGACGAGGAAGAAGAAGAAAACGGTGACTGGCGGCCGGTGCAGGCTTATATAGGCAAGGGCGAGCACTGGAAGGCAGCTAGCAAGCTCGCGAACCCGACCACGCGGCTACCATGGCACGGTTGTGAGCGCGCGAAGCACGGGGAGCCGTTCCAGTGTCACCGGTGAGCGGTGTGGCAAAAAGAAGGTGGACGGGCGGGGCGGGCTCTCACAACCCGGCATGGGCAACGGTATGGGGGCGCGAAACGGCTTCTCCATTCTCCTCGGCCAGCACGACACGACCTACAAGGCAATCACGGCGTGGCAGCGGCAGCCAATCGCCGGCGGGCACCAGACGCCGACGGGGGCCGCGCTGGCTCTTTGTTGCAGCTTCTGATGCCGATTGAACCCGGGATTTTTGGCCGCTCTAACTCTACTTTCGATCGATGAAATGGCAAACCAATTTCACCTCTATACTCTCTGATGTGTGGACTACAGATTTGCTTTAAGGATCAAAGCTTGATTTGGATCGGTTTACAATCTACAAAGTGCTAAACATTGCTAAACTGAAACTGAGACTGAATTCAGTTTGAATTCAGTTAAGCAAGACAACAATTACATTGATTAGCTATGTTAAGCAATTAATTAAGGGCTAACCAACAGCAACTAAACCCAACCAATTCCATGGGATCAAAGTACAAACTTTGTACTAACTAATGATGAACTGGTTTCTAGAATTTGATTTAGGAAAAATAAAATTACATAGCCCTGAAAACTGAACTTAATTACAGCAATCCAGGACTTAGAATTTTTCTAAGTCATTTGCTGATTTTAATTCAAATTCAAATTTAGGGCCACTGTTTGAACAGCTTAGGATGGGATTCAGCTCTAGAGCCTTAAATAAAAGTTGTTGCATATATTTTGTACTACAACTTTCATTTAGGGCTTAACCCCTAAAACTAAAGAAATCATATACTTGTGATATAAGCTTTCTAGTAACATAAAAAGGAAGTAATCAACCTTATCATCACATGTAAGTACTTTTAAGCAAAAAGTTGTACATAAACCCTATCTCAAACATAATTCTAAACATTTTTAAGCAACTTTTTGAGATTGTTACACAAACATATAGGCAGCACACATGGAACTTGCAATTGCTCATGCTTGTGATTTAAATGCAAAATGATGCTTATGCATTAATACAAATGCAATGCACTTGATTAACATTTAGAATGTTACACCATCGGGCACTTGTCTACCAATGAAGCGTGGGTGGCAATTTAGACTCCTACACCATAGCCGAACATGGGGGATTACAAAGGACGGAAAGGGCTATCACCACCTGCCGTCTACCATATCAACCGTGGACTATGAAGTGCATCACTGGTTCCCTTATACCCGAGCACCATGCCCACATATAGAGAAACTACCCAAGTCCCCCTAGGTCTCTCACCCTACGGTTGAACAAGTAAAGAACTTGGATGTTGTGCGATGAACCATCCTCCCTCACACAACTCTATTCCTAATCATCTAAATGTATGAATGGTTAAGAATAGAGTTATATATGTTAAGAACATGATATGAATACTATGAACTAGAAAGCATATCATGAATAAGGCATATGAACTAGAAGCCCTATGTTCTATGATCAAATCGCACAAACTATCATCTAGTTCATCTAACAGGATCATATCACTAGAACTATACTCTAATTGTAGAACATTGCTATATCGATAAAAAGAGAGGAAGAACATGATGGAAGGAATTGTATTCATACCAACGACTAGCTAAGATGTCTCCTTCTCTTACAAGATGAGCCTTGCTCCTCTACTACTACTACTTGGGATAAAGTAGAAAGTGGAGAGGAACACTTGACAGTACAAGTGAGAGGTTGTCGATGAAATATCGGTGGCAGTCTACCACGGGTATACCGACGGTAGTGATTTATCGATGGAGGCACGCTTAGACTACAAGCAAGACGTAACAAGTAGAACAGAATACACGGTTCACCCAGGTTTGGGCCGATAGATGCCTAATACCCTATGTCCTGCTCTTCTATTATTGATTGAGATTGATTTGAGGGGGTCCCTGTCCGCTTTATATAGTCTGGAGGGCAGCGTTATGGATCCTGAGATCTCGATATGGTCGGTTACAGCAGATCGTATCTAACTAGGACACAATTAGTTTCCTAACCGACTAGTTGCCTTGCATGACAAACAACTCTTGATTGTCCGCCTGGGAGTCCGACCAAGCCAAGAAGGCTTATCGGTTTTGGTCTTGTGGGCTAGGTTGCCCCGTCTAAGTAGGCCCAATACCGGTCGTGAGGGTATAGGGGTCTATACCCCCATAAAGGTGTAGTGTGTGTTGAGTGAAATGGAGAGCTCCACCCTTTGCTTTATACTTGATCCAGGTCGGTTTGGGGGAGGGGAGTGAATGCCATGCAGAACCGCCTTCGAAATCACCTCCACGAACCACCAAAGAAAGATGGGCTGGGCCGACCTCTTTAGTGGTGCAGCCGCACCAAGGGTGGGCCCCCTTAGGCCTAGCGTTGGCCCAGTGCCCCTCTTCTCTTCTTGGATCTCTCTCCCATGGGTTATTGGCCTAGTTATGTCCTTTTGGTTTGGGCTTTGCATATTTTGTGAAATACACCTTGCCGGAAAGCGTATTCTTGTGACCTTTTCCTCTTTTCATTTATGTTTCCTATAAAAGTAGAAATAGGTCAATAGTAAAGGCATATGTGAATATGGCTATGATAATTCTCCCTTTTTAGATAATAGTTGGCGGTTAGAATAAGTCGGTATTTACCGCCAACAATCCCCGTTGTGTCGACCACACTTTTGGTTGTTCAGTGACTAATAGCCATCCACAAGCCTAGCCTACAAAGGGCACCACAAGAAACCACATAAAGTCAGGGTAGCTCAATGACACGTGACTTCTACTAAGGATGCCTTTTGTGAACTCCTGCAGAGAAGGCTCAACCCCACACAATCACCAAGTGTGACTAAGAACAATCACCAACACTTGCCAACACCACCAAGCTGCTCCAAGCCATCTAGTTAAACCAACAAGACTAATAGAAATCCATAGCAACATGATCACCAAGTGCATCTAGTGCAACCTCATAAGCAAATGCACTTAGAATCACTCCCAAACTCACTTTGGATCAAGCAATATGCGAGAGATGAGAAGGAGGTTGTCATAGCTCAAGAGAATGTCAAGAATATCAAAAGTGCCAAGAGGAGTCCTGAAGAGCTGGCCAACAACCTTAAATAGGTAGCCCTCAAGCCACCTAGCCATTACCCTAAAGAGGTGCTGACTGTGAAGTGATCGGACACGACTATCCAAGTGACCGGACATGCCCATGGTGTCTGGTTGCTATAAGTTGTCCACGTGTCCTATCACGTTCAGCAATGATCGTCAATCTCTAATGGCTAGAATCGATCGTGGCCTTATGTTACACTGGACATACAGCGCCCGAGCATTCGGTCGAATCTAGAGAGGTTCTAGAGACGATTTTGCCGACTGGAAGCGTCCAGATAGGGTTGACCAGATTTACCCAGCGTTTGGTCAAACTCTGCCTTCGCGCCGCCTCACCCTATCACGCTGACTAGACACAGGCGTACTGCCATGGGCTCTATCATCTTCATGTTATTATGGACTAAATTCTACCATTTATGCAGCTATCGGTTCCATGTACTATTGTGTTTTTTCCCACAGGCCACAGAATGGGAAGACTTGATGAGGACATCCTCCACTATTAATCGCCTGGCAAAGATGCAACAAAGGGGCCAAGAGACCTAGTTGTAGTCGGGCGGTGATTGTGTGAGCCTTTGAATAATCCCATCTTGCTTAGCTTGGAAGGAGAAAGCCACCTTAAAAGGGAGAGCCATTCTTCCCCTATTGGACTAGTCTTTTAGAGACATTGGAACTTTCCCCAAGTGGGTGTGCCTAAAAACTGTTAGGGTCTGGGCAACCTTAATTTATTGGGCCTCGGCTAACCCCACCTAGGCAACCCTTGCTTGGTACCAATTGATAACTTTGATTCACTGATAAACCTCGCTCTAATATCAACTAATGTGACCCCATTATGGTTTTTGCCTGATCTTTCGATGAGAGACGTGGGATAACTTGATTGGTGAATGGAGACGATGTTCACGGCCCGACTACAATTGTCCAAGTTGCGCCTTAGTGACCGATACACCGTCTCCGATGGTTGCTCGTGATCTTGTGGACATGTACAACCAGCCACAAGGGCACTCGTCCTGCAAGCAATCGAAGGTGGGGTTCCAAATCAAGTAGAACGGATGGTCTAACTGACACACGCATCTACAAGGGAGTAGCAGCAACTAAACTTACAATAAACACAAAACCTGATTTGTTTGCGGTGGCTATGGATGTATATGAGAGGGTAGAGGACGACCTTGACCTGGTAGGTCGTCCCATAACCCTAGGACTTGTCCCTCTTAGGCCCCACTTGATACATGGTCCATTGGACAACAATCAAGTGACACAGCACCATGGACAGGAAAGATCTCTATATTAAATCGATGATTGTGCCACCTTGAAGCAGATATGGACATGATTTTGGATCTATATGAAAGTAGACTTTATAGGCTTTCTAACAAGTCCTGAAACGCTCGAATCCGACTCCGTATGCAACCGTGGTAACTGTCACAAGTTAGGAGTGTTCTGCGATCCGAATTCAACATTCAAACCGTATTGGTATTGGAATCTTTCTTTTCTTGTGCCAAAAATGATGTGGTGGCCTGGTTGAGGACTTTAGGAATAGATGGACTTGGTCCCCAATCAACTTTATTAGCCATACATGTTTTCCATATGCAATCAAACCTTCTATTGATCCATATAAGTAATTCTGAAAATAAAAATATACACACTTTATGGTGTGGACCAGTCCATCAAATATATCTATAATAGACGTCATATAGAGCAATTGTACCATTGGATGAAAAGGGTTGATATGGTCATATCTAAGCTGATAATGTCCTCATCAAGACTAAAATAGGCACTATAACCATTCTTGTTGTAAAAAAAAAAAAAATCTTCCTAGATATCGATACCCATTTATTGAGACTAAGTATTTGCCAAATTGCGTTGATTTTTATATCATGGGGGTAGAATTTATATAGAAAATGTCTGGGCATCTAAACTGAGTTAGAACGTAATTTGATAGTCTAAACAAATTCAGGCACCAACATAGACGTCTGGGTGGCTCCTCTTGCCACATGCATGGATAGTATGAATAAAATTATGAATATTTATAAATATAAATACTTATGTGTTCCGTAACAGGAGACACAAAAGTTTATCAAGACTTTATTTTAGGTGACACAAATTTAATAGTGTATTGTCATATTATTGACAACGTTAACTTAATATCATTAATGTAATAGTTATCATACAGAAAATTAGCTTTAAAATTTTATAAAAAAGATAGCAATTAAATTGAAGAGCATTTTTTTTCCAAAATCTCTTCCTAGCAATTAAGTTCCTAGAGTTTCCTCTCAGAACTCATGACACATGGGCTAGGACAACTCACGTTAGTGATAATGAATAAGTTAGGACAACTCACATCTAGAGAATAAATATAATCTAATTCCATTACCTGTTAAGGCAATATATAGTCTAATTCCAATTACGTGCCAAGGCTACGTCCTATGTATCTCATGACCTGTTTTACTCGCATCTAACGATGATCTGAAGTCTATTCATATTGGTATTACATTCCTTTTCAACGCCTGAGCACGTTTGCTAGTTAAGAAAAACTGTTACACAAAACAACTGCAGCCAAGCATTCCACAGCACACGGTGACCCAGCTGTATCAAATTTCAAGAAAATTAGGTGCTGTTTGAGAAAGTTATTCATAACTGAGACAACTTGAGCAAATCGCTTACAAATGATAATCAGATAAGTAGAGTCAACAAGACAAAACTGTATCTGGCAACGCACATCGCCTCACCCCAGCCAATTACACCATTATTCTTCAGCAAAAGCAAACAGCTCCTTCCCTCCTCGCTTCCCCTCTCAGCTCAAGCGATAACCATAACAAATCCTCCTACGCGACTGCGTATATATGATGATAATGCATATGCATGCAAAAGATAACTGACAGGCCGGCGTAGCAAACTTGATAGCACACAACCAGCCGAGTGAGCTGCGGTCGTGGGCTGCCTAGTACCGGTAGTGGGCAGGCTTGTAGGGACCCTCGATCGGCACGCTGATGTAGTCAGCCTGGGACTTGGTGAGCTTCGTCAGCTTGGCACCAAGCTTGCCCAAGTGGAGAGCAGCAACCTTCTCATCAAGGTGCTTGGGGAGGACATACACCTTCTTCTCATACTTGCCAGAGCTCTTCTCCTTCCACAGCTCAAGTTGGGCAATGACCTGCATCAAGTCAAGAATAAATAATTCAGTAATCTAATGTGACCTTGCTAGCCAATCTGTTTACATATGTCGATACCAAGAAAGATATGGATTAACATGCTTACCTGGTTAGTGAATGAGCAGGACATGACAAAGCTAGGATGGCCAGTAGCACACCCAAGGTTCATCAGACGACCCTCAGCAAGGACAATGATGCCAGTGTTGGTCTCAGGGAACACCCAGCGGTCAGTCTGGGGCTTGATAGTGATGCGCTTGACACCAGGGTAGGTCTCAAGACCAAGCATATCAATTTCATTGTCAAAGTGGCCAATGTTGCAGACAATGGCATTGTTCTTCATCTTCCTCATGTGGTCAACCATGATGATATCCTTGTTGCCAGTGGTGGTCACAAAGATGTCAGCCTCAGAGACAACATCCTCCAAGGTAAGGACCTGAAGACCCTCCATCAGAGCCTGGAGGGCACAGATGGGGTCGATCTCAGTCACAATGACACGGGCACCAGCCTGCTTGAGTGCAGCAGCACAGCCCTTGCCGACATCACCATATCCACAGACCACGGCAACCTTGCCAGCAATCATAACGTCTGTGGCCCTCATCAGACCATCAGGAAGGGAGTGGCGGCAACCATACAGGTTGTCAAACTGTTCAGAGGAGAAACAAATCAATATAAGTTAATCATGATAGTTGAATTTTGGTCCTACCAACATGCCAAACTGTTTACAAGAAATAAAATTGCTATTATTTTTTCATTATTTGTAGTTAAGAATCTAGAAAGTGCACAGCAAGACACTTAAGTTATAATAAGGCCAGGTGCAAGGCACAATGCATGACAATACGAGTAAACGGGGTACAAGATATTTTATTCTCTATTATAACAGAGTCATCAAATCCACCAAAAATACAACAAACACATCGCATGGACAAAACATCCAACTAATATTAGAAGTAGCAAACAATAACATTTTATTATTTTGAGACTACACGACACCATAGACCAAGACCCAGATCCAGCTGAAAACGACAACATGACCAACCCTAAATCAAGTATATG
Source organism: Chrysopogon serrulatus (assembly GCA_015844335.1). NCBI lineage: Eukaryota > Viridiplantae > Streptophyta > Magnoliopsida > Poales > Poaceae > Chrysopogon > Chrysopogon serrulatus. The sequence continues at coordinate 145,572 of JADLZL010003778.1, read as the reverse complement.
CCTGCAATTTAGAAGCTATACCAAGCAGCTGGAAACAAACATAAATCAGCTGACAAATCAGGCAAAACAAATAGGCCTAAAGTATCCGAGATGCTTCACTGTCAACAATCAATCCCAAATAAACAGATCCTGTCGAACAGAGATCTGAAACACAGATCCATGTTCACTATACTACGTACCAATTATTAACCACCATCCATCCACAAGATTTTAAGTATAGCAGTGAAATAAGCAGCAACAGAGCAAATAACAGACTGCTAATCATGCAGGATCTAGATCCACACAACAGGAACGTCAGATCTGAAAGGAAATGGGTCCAAAGGAAGGCAAGATTGGATCACCTTGCTCTTGGTGACGGAGTCGTTGACGTTAATGGCAGGGAAGAGGAGGGCGCCGGTCTCCTGCATCTGGTAGAGCCTCTTGACTCCGGTGGTGGTCTCCTCAGAGACGCCGACAAGCCTCTCCTTCATCTTGCGGTACTTCTTGGGGTCAGCCTTGAGCCCGTCGCGGATGATGGTGAGCACGATCTTGAACTCAGCGTTGTCGGTGGACTCCGGGTCGGGGATCTTGCCGGTCTTCTCGTACTCCTCCTCGGCCTTGACACCCTCGTGGATGAGCAGCGTGGCGTCACCTCCGTCGTCGACGATGAGGTCGGGGCCGCCGGCCTCGCCCCAGTCGAGGCAGCGCTCGGTGCACCACCAGTACTCCTCGAGGGTCTCCCCCTTCCAGGCGAACACGGCGGCCGAGTCGCGCGCGATGGCGGCGGCGGCGTGGTCCTGCGTGGAGAAGATGTTGCAGGAGCACCAGCGGACCTCAGCGCCGAGCGCGGTGAGGGTCTCGATGAGGACGGCAGTCTGGATGGTCATGTGGAGCGACCCCGAGATCCTAGCGCCTGCGAAGGGCTTGGACGGGCCGAACTCGGTGCGGCACGCCATGAGACCCGGCATCTCGACCTCGGCCAGCTCGATCTCGAGGCGGCCGAAGTCCGCCTGCGAGAGGTCCTTGACCTTGTACTCCCGCCCAGACGAGGTCTTCTCCACAGAGAGCGCCATGGCAGCGGCGGAGTGAGAACTCGCGAACTGGATCTGGGATTAGGGGGGGGAATGGAACGGGAGGAAGGGAGGAGACGGCGGCGATGGGAGGCAGGGGTGAGGAGGGTTTTATGGGGAGAGACGAGGGTGCGAGACCGTCAGTTTGTGGATGCGGCGATTAGCAGCCGTCGGATCTGGGCGGGGGGGATTGGTGGGGGTGGGTGAGGTGAGGCCATGGGATGGGAGTGCCGTTGGGCGTTGTTGGGGCAGACCGGCATGGGACTTTTTTTGATAGCTAGATATTTTTGTGTGTTGGATGATTATTAGGCTATATTAAGTGGAGCCACATCTCATTTCCACAAAAAAAAACTACTAAGGCTTTGGGTTTTAAAATCAGCATGGGCTATGCAATTGGAAACATAGGATGGATGTGCATCTCAGAAAATAAGCCCAGTCCAATTTAGCCCAGGCCTTCTCTTCGTCCTAACAATGCCATTGTAGAGATGTTTCAATTTGGCAACGTTGGCACTCCAAGCTTAGCCAATCGAGCAAGAGCCAGACTCCCTTAGTGCACGATGCTTAGAGCAGTTTACCTACCAACGTAAGATTTCTTAGGCCTTGTTCAGATTCAAAAAATTGAAAAAATTTAGCATTGTAGCATTTCGTTTGTATTTGGCAAATATTATCTAATCGTGGATAGAAAGATCCGTCTCATGATTTACAACCAAATTGTGCAATTAGTTATTTTTTTTACTTACATTTAATGCTTCATGCATGCGGCTACAAAATTAATGTGATGGAGAGAAAGTGAAAAAACTTGGAATTTCATGCCAATCTAAACAAGGGCTTAGATGCAGATGCATTCTTCTCTATCATCAGTATGGTGAGCGATCATTAATGGCAAAAGGGTTCTACGGGATGGTCTAATCCACGAAATAGGGTCAGGTGAGACCACAAGAATTTGGGACAGAAACGGCTTCCTAGAGACAATTTGCTCAAGCCGGTTTGTAGTACAATGGACAATCTATCGATATGGGTCAATGATTATTAGGTTATCACATACTCGCTCCGTTTCAAAATAGAAGACGCTATGGGTTCGTCTTGATCAAACTTTCTCAACTTTGACTAGATTTAGAAAATACGTGCAACATCTATATCTCTAAGTAAATTTATTCTAAAATTATATTCAACGATCTATCTAATGATAGTAATTATGTATGATAAATGTTAACAATCTTTTATATATAATTGGTCAAAGTTAAAAAAAAATATTGACTCATCGAAAAGTAACTTCTATTTTAGGACGAAGGATATAACCTAATGCAATAGCTTATAGGTATCATGCATGATACCCAACAGATTAACCAGAGTGAAATGAATAATACTACCTTTATCCCTCAATAAATCAGTTCTAGAGTTATTCTAAGTTAAATCATTTTATATTTGAATAGATATAGAAAATATATAAATATGTATGACACCAAATAAATATATTATGAAAATATATGTTAATAGGTATCTAATGATATTAATTTGGTGTCACAAATTTTGTTGCTCTTTTTCTTTTTTTAGAAGGACCACCTAACTGTAAATCCTAGTAGTTGCGCCACTGCTTAGTTGGTCGACCAAATAAGTCCAAACTCTGCATAATCCAGTAGATCTCCGAGCTAAATTTTGGGTGTCATCCATTGATGGAAATGGAATAGAACTCGTCAGTGGTCGGATGAATACGTCGCTATCTCGCGAGGTGCCATGGTAGCTAATTTTCGGTCCTTTTTTTCCAATGCTGGTCGAACGGCCTTTGACAGCAACGCAGAACTACTACAGCACTACCAAACCCACGAGCTGGCCCATGCCAACGTACTACCAGTAGTATTTTGCTACCTAACACCTACCACCAACCGTAGATGCGGATCTCTTCTCTAACGCAGAGCCTGTACGCCACTGGAAGTTGTACTCCACTAATTAAGTTAGGGTATGACCAATTAATTAACCGTTCAAAAAATGACCAATTAATTAGTGAAGGTGATGTCATGATCGCGGTGCTTTGTGATACGCTTGTTTCAGTATTGTAATATATACACATGCTTCAGTCACTATGCATTAGGCGATGAAACAGTATATAACTTGGACTATCTTGACACTTGAATAGCGCATTGCCTCGGAAACTACTCTGTACGTTCCTAATAAATATAAATCGTTTTAGGACACTTGTCGGGGACCAAAATAAGGGCCCTTAAGGAAAGCCCAACAAACGCAAACCTTGGCCCAACAGGCCTCCCACTACTCTATCTGAGCCACGACTCCAGTGCACTGGAGCGAGTGCACGGCCCACAGATCATCCGAGCCTACCCCGCTAAGGGCTCGGATGGCGCCGATTTTCTCCGCCTCGCCCAAGCCCCGGCAGACCGGGGCCTCGGACGAACTTCCATTCTCCGCCCCGCCCGAGCCCCCAACGTCGGGGCCTCGGACGAGCCTCCGGCTTTCGTCCCGCTTGGAGCCTCTGCGACCGTGCCTCGGGCAGGGGCGCGCAGCCCCCGAGTCAAAAGCCGTACCACCGACTTGACGTACAACCACCACCGCTCATCCACGGCCCGTGTCGGCGCGCTCCATGCTCGGCGGGGGGATGGCGTCGCCCGTCGCAGCCCACGCCCGGCGATCATGCTTACGCGGTCTCCACGATGGAGGCCACGCCCGCCCGCGGTGGGGCAACGTGTCGCCCTAACCTCTACTGCCGAGTCCCATCGCGAGAACTCTAGGGCGCCGTCCACCACGCCAAGGCCCCGCCAGCCCCGCGTCACCCCCTCGCGGGGGAGTGGACCGGGCGCCCATTCCATCAACCAACAGTCCACCCCGTGAGCCCTGGGCACAGGATGGGCGACCATCTGCGCCGGCGGCCGTCGCGAGTTTGCCCACCTACTCCTAATGCGGCAACAAGCTCCGAGGCCCCGAGCCTCGGACTCCCGAGCGGTCAAAGCTACAGGGGCTCGCACCCCCTCCATCGCACTCCACCAACTCCAACGGGGGACGTCCGTCATTCTCGACAACAGGGGCCGAAGAGGCGACGTCGCCTTTGCCTCGTCACGGTCCGGGGCGACCGCCCGCTCCGGAGCCTCGGATGAGGGAGGGCGGAAGCCCATGACCCGGCCACGAGTGCGACCACCTCTTGTAAGGCTCTGCCTTCCCCTTGTGTCTATAAAAGGGGAAGGCAGGGGCCCGTAGACAACAGGGATACACAAACCCGATATTGGCACCTCACTCAATCATCCACGAGATCTGGGACTCCGTCCCTCTCTCACACTGCTTGTACACCCTACCTACGAGTACTTCGGTGCAAGATAATACAAGAACTCCACCCCCCACTGGACGTAGGGCCTTCTCTTGCCCGAACCAGTATAAATCCTTATGTTCATCTTGCACACCATCCGGGGTTGAGAACACGCACCACAAATTCACTCGTTGGTGTTAGGGCCACCTGTTCTAGCACCGACAGTTGGCGCGCCAGGTAGGGGAGCTGTGCGTGTTTCGCCTCTCTTCCCGCCAAACCTCCGGATGGCCAGCAGACGCGACGACACTTCGGGCGGTTTCTCAGCCCCAACTCTCCTCCACTCCAGCCGCTGGAGCCGGGGACCCTGATCCGGTTCGGTGAGCTTGAGTTCGTGTCGACTGGTGTCCAGTACGACATGGAGCTCCTCCCGGCCGGAGTTCAGGGACCTCCCGACGAGGCCCCGGTGGACCCATCACCTGCCCGGCGCAGGAGGCGCCGTGGCACTCGCTCCCGCCGTGCACAACGGATTAACCACGACGCCAGCGGTTTGGAGGAGGACCTCGCGGCGCTGCAGCTGGGTGACACCTCCCAGCCATTTGGCTTGGTCAATACCGCCGCCACGAGCGCGGCGTTGGTCTCCACCGCCATGGGAGCTCGGAGGAGGCGTCCACGTCGCCGCAGGCGCTCCACGGAGCGCTCCAACACGGACATCCCCGACGGATCCATCCACGCCTTCGAGGAGTACCTGATCAGGCAGGCGGAGTGGAGCGGCCACAGCACGCCGCTTACGTCCACCGATCCGCGCTACCTCGAGGACACGAGCCCGGGGGTTCATCCCAGAGCATGCCTTCGCCTTCGGCTACCCCGACTCCGACTCCCCGAATGACATGTACGACCCGACTCGCGAGTGCTTCCACGTGGATGTTGCAGACTTCGCCACCGGCGGCCGCGACAGCGACGACGGCGATCGGGGTCGTGATCCTAGGCACACCGCTAGGTCCGCCCCGTGGTTGCAACCCCAAGTGGATCCAGGTGCTTCCCGTCTACCGGGCCAGGAGCGACGGACCCCGCCGCCCGCAGCCACTCCAAGGGCGGAGGACCCAGCAGCCACGCCTCGGGAGCCACGTCGACACACCGTCGAGCAGATCCGTGACCTCAGGGCCAAGCTCGACCACGACCGTCTTCAGCTACGGCAGAAGATAGACGCGCTCGAGCAAGGCAACCGCGCAGCGCTCAACCCAAGCCCCGTGGCACGACAGCACGCTCGTGACGTCCACGAGAGGATCATCAACGACGAAGGGTGCGAGCGGCCTCCCGCTTTTCGGCGTGCGGCGAGCTAATGTCGCCGCCGTGCGGCCCTACTCCTCCGAGCAATGCCGGAGCCCTCCACCCCGGAGGGGCGCCGCATCCGCGACGAGATGCGGAGCTACATCGAGACCACCGCTGTCCAAGGCCGAGAGCTCCAGCCTCACGACTTCTCGCCAAGGATGAGGAACTCCGCGGCGCCCCCGGGGGGAGCGCGAGGCCTCTGTCCACCAGACCCCGCGCCGAAGGCCGGCCGCGAGCGCATCAGGACAACCGCGGCAGCCTCAACGACGGCGACGCGCGCAACATCGTGAGGAAGGCGAGAATTGGGACTAACGCGACCGCCCGGCGGCGGGCAGGGTGGTGGCGGCGCGACAGCCGATTTAGGACCGGACCCCACCTCGGGCCTCGCGCCCGGGCCGAAATCCGCGGCGCTCAGTTCCCCTTCCGGTTCCGCCCCGGCTCGCCAACCTCACCAAATACTCAGGAGAAACGAACCCCGGGGTTTGGCTCAACGACTACCGCCTGGCTTTGTCGGTAGGCGGGCGGACGACGACAGACTCATCATCCGCAACCTTCCCCTTCACCTGGGCGACGCCGCTCGGGCCTGGCTGGAGCACCTTCACGCCCGCACGATCTTCGACTGGGCCGACCTGGTCAAGGTCTTCGTGGGAAACTTCTAGGGCACATACGTGCGCCCTGGGAACTCCTAGGATCTCCGCAGCTGCCGCCAGAAACCCAACGAGTCGCTTCGCGACTTCATCCGCCGCTTCTCCAAGAAGTGCACCGAGCTGCCCAACGTGGCCGGCACCGCCATCATCGGCGTTCCTCGACGGGACAACCTACAAGGAGCCGGGTCCACGAACCGGGTCGGAAGATGCCCTCCACCGCCAACGAGCTGTTTGAGGTGGCCACAAATTTCGCCTCCTGCGAGGAAGCAGTGGGGGCCATCTTTCGCGGCGCCAACGACAAGGACAAGCAGAGGAATGAAGAAGCCAGCGGAACAGCAACCCGCAACTAGAAGGAGAACAAGAGGGACAAGCGGAAGGGGAAGCAAGGCAAGAAGGAGGAAGACTCCGAGGATGATCTCATCGCTGCGGCCGACCGCAAGGCACCCCAAGGCCTCGCGGGGCCCGGGGCGTTCGACGACATGCTCAAGAAGCCGTGCCCCTTCCACAAGTTCTCTGTCAAGCACATCATGGGGGAGTGTGACTTGGCCTGCCGGTTCTACCAGAAACTGCCCCCGCCCGAGGACAAGAAGAAGAGGGAGAAGGAGGACGAAGACAAGGACGAGGGGTTCCCGAAGATCCACGATGTCTTCATGATCATCGGAGGCCTCCCGGCAAACCTTTCCCCGCGTCAGATCAAGCGCGAGCGCCGAGAGGTGTTCTCGGTACACCCTGCCACGCCGCAGTTCCTACCGTGGTCAGCCGAGGCCATCACTTATGGCCTCGACGACCACCCGCTCTACGTGCCGAACCCTGGGAGGTACCCGTTCGTGGTGGATCCCGTCGTCGACAACGTTCGGCTCACCAAGGTGCTGATGGATGGCGGCAGCGCCCTCAACATCCTCCACTCCGAGACCCTCAGCCTGTTGGGGATGGAGCGCCCGCACCTCTGACCCTCCAACTCCCCCTTTCAGGGCATCGTGCCAGGCAAGCGCGCTTGGCCCCTAGGGCAGATCGATCTCCCCGTCGTCTTCGGAACGCCGTCGAACTACCGCAAGGAGGTTGTTGGTATTTTTAACTGCACTCCATTTAAATAAGTTTTAAGTAGGATTATCCGCAAGCGCACAGATATCATACCAGGTGTCACATTTTACCCTGAGGTTTTAAATATCGTATCCACGAGGAACAAATTGTGTGATGTTGACAAAGTATATAAACTTAACCCTACAATTAGGCATAGATCATATCAAGAAAAAGAGAAATAGCTAATGTACTCTAGTTCGACTACCGGTAAACTTTGTATAATATCGTCTTATCGGGCAAGTGACCTGAATAGGAGAAGAAACAGAGTAATCTACCTACCGGACACCTATCGGCTGTGCGTCCTATCAACGGGAAGTGGACTACAGAGGGATTCAACGCAGCTATAAAGTCACCTACGCGAGCTACCACTATCCGGCTAATCGGGGACATCCACAAGTAAACCTAGAATAGGCACCACGCCTACACTACGAAATACTACTTCAACCAAGCAATTACCAAGATCAAAGTCCTCAATATGAGATGTGAACTAAAGAACGAATATAAACGATTTGCTTACTTGAATCGAAATAGTAAATACAAAAGTACCTCGAACGCAGCTCCGGGCGAGGAAGTGAATCCGAAAGAATACAACCACGAAAGAAGCGCCGACATGCCGGAGCTCCTCCGCATCTCTACTCCTCTACTCAATCTCTCTAATCTCTAAACAAGACTAGATCTAGAAGAACTAGTCTCTCCTAATTGCTACATCTAGATGAACTAGCTAGAACTAGATGAACTAGACTAGATCAACTGGAGGGACCCTAACCCTAATCTAATGAAGAATATGAAGCCTTGGGGTGTAGAATGCCTCTTGGGGGGAGCCTTGGGCGTCATTATATAGGCCGAGGTGGAGTAGGGGGCAAGGAACCGCCACGTCAGCGATCCGTGTCTTCATCTCATGTGCACCGTCGGATCAAACCGACCTCAAATCAATGTAGGGATGCTGCGATTGGACTCCACGCAACCGAGGGAGGAAGACTCCGGGCGGCGGTGATCGGTGGAGTTAGGGCGCCGGGCGGCCCGGGGGGGGGCGGCCGGCCCCACCTTATCTCCTCTCAGGCTCCGCCGCCGTGTGTGTCTTCTAGACCCTTCCCGAGTCCTCTAGCGATGTTGTCTCGACGTGGATCAATTTCGTGATAATTATGCATTGAAATCCTTCTTTTATCCTTTTCTAGAAAATCCCCGGAAAATATAGAATATGCAAAACTCGTGGAATTTGTCGATAAAAGCGCTAGACTAGTATGTTTTCATGTTCTCCTTCAGGTTTAAAGTGCTAGTAAAAGTTGACGCTAAGGAGTGTCAACAATACCCCCCTGCTTACCTTTTTGCCGGTCCCTTGGCAAACAATCTAAATCTAGTTCTTAATAAACTTGGATCAGGAATTGTTGTCATACTTTTATTTCTTTTTAAGCTCACTTGCTTTTAAACATAAATTTTCCTTTGGTTTAGACAAAACTACTCTAACTTTCAAACTTACCCATTTTACCTTTAACTATGGAGCTTTACAGCTTTGTGCATAAATCTTGAGCAATCGAAAGATAGAACAATCAAGTCAAGCACTATGTCTCAAATTCTTTACAAAGTACCAATATTCCGAGTTTTTTAAATTTTTGCAATAAAACTCAGAGCTTAATTGTATGACACCCTCAAGTCTCTCAATGTATGTGGTATTTATGGTTCTCTCTTGAGGCATTAATGATGTTATGCCTTTCCTACAACTAAGTATTTATAGTGGTGCTCATAGGAGTGGCAATAACAAGGATGAACATACTTGCAATTTATATATTGTAAAGTCAAACAATGGATCCATAGAGAATCAAGGCATTCAATCAAATCAAGATGTGCATGTGTGTGGTGTATGGTGGATAGGTGCATATATGATATTTAGTGGCTAATCCTAATTTTAATTTTTGCTCTTTTAAAAATAATCTTCTTCCTTAGAACTCTTTTCGCTGGAAAACATGGGATATCTTTATTCTCTCTTCTTTTTTTTCTTCTTTCTTCTTTTTTTTTAATTTGGGAGGCGGGCATTTATGTACCCATTGTTTTAATGCTGGGACACTTGTCCATCTTTTACTCCCCTTTTTTTTCACTCTTCTCTCTTTTTTTCAATACTTTTGCATAGCCACATGTATCCTTTGAATATAAATAATTGAAGAGATAATGATAAGAACTTAGAGCAATTAAACGGAGGGTTGTCCTATAGGGTCTATTTTTAGGTGTTTACTCCTAATGTAGGAGAGAAACATTTTTAAAGTGGATCTAGATGAAAGTGGAAATGACAGCGCTTACTTCCTAGAGTAGGAGTAATGCATATGTGGGTGGAGTGCGTAAGTGATCTTGATTTTAAAAAGCATGACAAGACTCTCATAAGGTATATTCCAAAGGTTGACTAAACTCAATGTAAAGCAAGCAAAGATAAATGTGCAAAGGTTTTTCTAATTCTAAATGTATCATATATGGCTTTGGTAGGAATTTAGATTTTGTCATACAAGAGCTCATCATGTAAGATTTTAGGTTTTCAAAATAAATCTCCGAACTTAGTAATGATAAGAATAAGATAAATAGTAGCTTAGACCTTCATGTATCATTGTCGATCAATTACCTAGACTTTAGCTCAAGCGTGTGCCTCCACAAATTTCAGGTTCGAGTAAATTCTTATATCAAAGTAGTCATATCCAAACTCGGGAGAATCCATGGTTAAAAACTAGGCACTTAAAAGAAATTTCAAGTAGAGCAACTATTCATCATTTCCACTTTAAAAGATTAGAGAGAGAGAGTTCTTTAAACATACTTTAATTATTAAATCTAACACACACTATAGCTTACTAAAATAAAATTAATAGTAAAGACATACCTTAATCACGATGATAACGGGGGGTGCATCTCCCCAAGCTAGTCCCTTCGATCGCATCGAGCCTTCATGTGCCCGAATATTTTTGTGTTTTTTATGACTATAAAAAGTAGACTCGATAATCGCCTAGGTATAGTTACCTGATAACTAGGGGATGCTCCTCCCCCAAGCTAGATGTTTACAATTCTTGGTGTTAATGATCTTCGAGTGAGGTAACCAAAGGCCCTAGTGGATGCCACCGATAGACTCTCTCCTTGTTATAATGTTATTCCTGCATAATTATACTCCAACAAGAAAAACCAAAACTCGAGGCTCGAATTTAATAATAGGTTAGTGATCAGCCAAGAATTGATTATTCCTTGAGTTGATTTGAATTGATAGATTCTAGCAGGATTCTTTTTTAGGATTTTCTAGATTAATTATGCAAAAATTGAATATATGAGTATGATGATATATAATTATATTTTTATGCCTCCACAGAGAATATTTATTCTTATGGGGCTTAGGCTTTTATAATGTGAGAAAGTAAATATAGAAGCTAATACTATTTTTTTTTTATGCCACCGCAAAGAAATATTCCTCTGAGGGTTACCATAAATTTATTCACTTGGGAATTTTAATATTTTATGATGCAGTAAATGAAGCAATAAAGATTTTATTTTATTTTATTTATTTTTTTTCTTTTTAATATTTATGCAGATGAATATATTAAAGTAAAATTATTAATGTAGATAGAAATACTAATTAATTAGATAACTACCATATTACCTTATGGCAAGGGTACGGAATCTTAAGTTTACCGACAGAACTTATTCTTCCACTCTTGTGTATCTCTCCATCTTGAGAGATGGAGGTCTTGATAGTTGCATACCTCTAGTGATGATGATGTCACTTTTGTTCTTTGATTTGACCAATAGGTTGAAGTAGTGCTTTAATTATAGCGGCAACATCTTGCTCGGTGTGCACGTTCACGTAACACTCACTTATAGAATTAATGAACTTTGCTCGATGTGTTCTTCTATTTACAAAACCAAGGTAGAGATCAAGTGCATGGGTTCTGCTGGTGGTAAAACACCAACAAAACCAAATCTATTTCTTTATTTATTCTTCTCTATCCTTAAGCATATTGAATAAGATAAAGTTGGTGTTATATGAATTGTTTATTTATGCCATAAGTGGTAGGATCAAAAGATTAAGTATTTAATGTTGCAATTAAGTTCTCATGGTAGAAAAGAATAAATTGTTTTAACCAATGGAAGGATTGTCCATCTTCCCAAGATCGAATATAATATTTTAGCTTGTTTGGTTAAGACTGAGATTATAAGAACGGTGCCATGAATAATATTAAAAGATTGATCATATTGAGTTAATTAGGTTAATCAATTAAAATTGTAACTCTAACATGTTTGTGTTTTAATTTATGTGAACATTAAGATCAAGAGAAGAGCAAAGGACCACTTACCTTAAAATATTACCTTTATTATTAGAACGTGATAGCACTAAGTGATGAAGAGTAATTGACTGGTGGTGCTTTCCTTCTCTTGCATCTTGAGTTGTTCATAGACATCTTGACTCCTTTGTCGTATTTATTCTTTTGCCATCTTTTGCTTCTTTGATCTTTTGACTTTTTTCACTCTAATTATTATTATGCCTGCAATAGATTAGTGGACAGTACATACCCGAAGGAATATACAGATTTTGAACACAGGTTGCTTGTCCAAGATTTTTATTTTGTCTATGCTTAATGAAAAGATAATATTAATATTGTTTAGCATAAATCATATTTTATACAGATATAACTTAAGCCAAAGTAACTTGTAGTAGAAGATAAAGTGAATGAATCATTAATGCTCATAGTTCTCTCATTCATGATGAATGAGCTATGTCTTCTTTTTACAAAGTTATTAAAGTTAAGCATGTACTCTATCGCATCTCTAATTCGAATTTATCTCAAAATATCCAATGTCTACTACAAGTATCTTATCAGTTCAAAAATCAACCTAGACACCACGTCTAATTTGACTTAGAAAGGCATTCTAACCTAAGCACCACGCTTAATTCAAAAAAGCCTTTGAAAGTAAAATCAATACACCTCTTAGTTCAAGAATCAAACTAAACACCTTGTCTAATTATGACTCAAGAAAACAGTTTAAACTAAGCACCATGCCTAATTCAAAAGGTATATGAAATTTCTCTAAACCTTAAACATACTATAGCAAGCAAAGGTAACATAAAAGTTTATAGAATGTTATTCAAACAGAGATGAAAGAGTATGATTAATAAATTGAATAAATGTAGAGACAACCAATATTAGCAATATAGAATTTTCTAAATAAGACCATTCCCCCAAGCTGGAATTTTATAAAGTAAATGTAAGCTTGAGTGGATGTAATTCAAAATTGCATAATGGTTGTTTTTACATACCTGTGCCGCCATTAGTTATTTTCTTACTTCAAACCTAAAATGGTTAGTGACAAAAATACCCAAAGGAATATTTTGATAATTATAACTCTGCTCAATTCACAAGGGTATAACAAAAGGTGCAAGCTCAATTAATTTTTTTTTAAGAGTGGTTATTTTGGGACACAAAGTTGTTCTTAGGAAACCTTCTAATTATTGTACTTCAAGTTGGTGAGGTGGGTTCCTCTAGAACATTAGCCTTTGTGTATCGAGATCTATAATATTTATGAACATATGCATCTACAACCACCCTCTTAATGATTTTATGAACAGGAAAACTAAGGGGGTTGAAGATCTCGTGTGTGGTAATATTAGAGAGAGGCCAAAAGATTCAGGAGATTTCTAATATGAGCATGGATTTAATAAGGTGTTGATGAGATAATTCTCATGCTCATCGATGTAATCTCTCTTTTTAAACTCTAGGGGTGTCTATTCATGGATGTCTATAGGCAACAAGTTTGTCTCTATCATTTCATGCCTATGATATTGATTGGATGTTTTATTTTCTAGGATTTCCCATGAATCGATGTCTCCAAGGTTGGTCTCACCTAAAGTTTCCTCAAAATTTGGGTAGTTCTAGAAATTAATTTAAGCTCACCGTTTGAATTTAAACCAAGTTTAGATGCTAGAGCTTCATCTTCTTCCATCTATTCTTTCACAATGGCATATGTATTTCTAGTATGTTCTATGCATTCCTGCCATTGTTGCTCTTCTTGGGTATTCCTATAATCATCATGACCCTTATTTTTGAGATGTCTTGATAGATTTCTAGGATTATTATGAAGTTTAGTAGAAAGAGCATAAAAAAAATTCTTTGGAGTCAAGGATGGGTTTAGAGATAGGTTCAAAGACATTTAATGTGAGCATAGAAGGGAAGAGATAGAATTTATTCCTAAGTGGGTTAGCTCTCCTTCTATGGCATCATTCAACATGCCATCCTTGCATTCTTTCCAATGCCTTTCAGAAGGAAAAGGAAGTTGACTACACTTTTCCTAAGATGCTCTTTTGAGAAGATCTAATGTGTATTGTTTTATGAGCATCTTAGCCAACTGGAAGTCTAAATCATTAAAGTGGAATTTTAAGGGTTTAGGATTGATAGCTAAATCTTGAGAATAGAATGATTATGTTTTAGCTACCGAGACTTCCATATCTAGTTCGGGTAATAAGATATCCCGAATCATATTAATTAGACATGGGCGTAGCTCATAGCCAAGTGTTATGATAGGTTCCATAGATTTTGGTGGCTCAAAGCTTCGCACATGTCATAAAGATAGATAGAAATAAAAATTAAAGACATCCATAAGGATGAACACAAAAAATAATGAAGAGACTGGGATAAAAACAGATTGAAGCATCCATAAGGATGAACACAAAAATTATTGAAGAGACTGGAATAAAATAAGAAAAGATAAAAAGTATAATACAAGATTAAGCTAAACTAAGTCAAAAATCAGCAAACCGTTCCCCGACAACGGCGCCAAAAATGCTTGTTGGTATTTTTAACTGCACTCCATTTAAATAAGTTTTAAGTAGGATTATCCGCAAGCGCACGATATCATACCGGTGTCACATTTTACCCGGAGGTTTTAAATATCGTATCCACAGGGGAACAAATTTGTGATGATGACAAAGTATATAAACTTAACCCTACAATTAGGCATAGATCATATCAAGAAAAGAGAAATAGCTAATGTACTCTAGTTCCGACTACCGGTAAAACTTTGCATAATATCGTCTTATCGGGCAAATGACCTGAATAGGAGAAGAAACAGAGTAATCTACCTACCGGACACCTATCGGCTGTCTGTCCTATCAACGGAAGTGGACTACAGAGGATTCAACGCAGCTATAAAGTCACCTACGCGAGCTACCACTATCCGGCTAATCAGGGGACATCCACAAGTAAACCTAGAATAGGCACCACGCCTACACTACGAAATACTACTTCAACCAAGCAATTATCAAGATCAAAGTCCTCAATATGAGATGTGAACTAAAGAACGAATAATATAAACGATCGCTTACTTGAATCGAGAATAGTAAATACAAAAGTACCTCGAACGCAGCTCCCAGGCGAGGAAGCTGAATCCGAAAGAATACAGCCACGAAGAAGCGCCGACATGCCGGAGCTCCTCCGCATCTCTCTACTCCTCTACTCAATCTCTCTAATCTCTAAACAAGACTAGATCTAGAAGAACTAGTCTCTCCTAATTGCTACATCTAGATGAACTAGCTAGAACTAGATGAACTAGACTAGATCAACTAGAGGGACCCTAACCCTAATCTAATGAAGAATATGAAGCCTTGGGGTGTAGAATGCCTCTTGGGGGGAGCCTTGGGCGTCATTATATAGGCCGAGGTGGAGTAGGGGGGGCAAGGAACCGCCACGTCGGCGATCCGTGTCTTCATCTCATGTGCACCGCCGGATCAAACCGACCTCAAATCAACGTAGGGATGCTTTGCGCGATTGGACTCCACGCAACCGAGGGAGGAAGACTCCGGGCGGCGGCGGTGATCGATGGAGTTAGGGCGCCGGGCGGCCGCCTGGGGGCCGGCCGGCCCCACCTTATCTCCTCTGTGGGCTCCGCCGCTTCGTGTCTTCTAGACCCTTCCCCGAGTCCTCTAGCGATGTTGCTCCGACGTGGATCAATTTCGTGATAATTATGCATTGAAATCCTTCTTTTATCCTTTTCTCGGAAAATCCCCCAGGAAAATATAGAATATGCAAAACTCGTGGAATTTGTCGATAAAGCCCTAGACTAGTATGTTTTCATGTTCTCCTTCAGGTTTTAAAGTGCTAGTAAAAGTTGACGCTAAGGAGTGTCAACAGAGGTCATCACCTTCGACGTGGTTGACTTCCGAGGAACTTATCATGCCATCTTCGGATGTCCTGCGTACGCGAAGTTCATGGCGGTCCCGAACTACACGTACCTCCTCCTCAAGATGCCGGGCCCCAACGGCGCCATCACCGTTGGCTCCTCCTACGAGCACGCATTCAACTGCGACATGGAGTCCATCGAGCACGCCGAGGCCATGGCCGTCTCCGAGGCCCTCGACTCCAAGCGCCACGCCGGCACCTTCGAGCCGTCCGATAGGGTGAGGGAGGTCCCGCTCGACCCCTCCACCTCGTCCGGCAAGACGGTGAAGATCTGTGACTCCCTCGACCCAAAATAGGAAGCGATTAACGACTTTCTCTCCGCGAACATCGACATCTTCGCGTGGAGTCCCTCGGACATGCCAGGCATTCCGAGGGATGTCGCCGAGCACTCCCTTGATATCCGGGCCGGATCCAGACCGGTGAAGCAGCGACTGCGCCGATTCGACGAGGAGAAGCGCAGGGCCATCGGTGAGGAGGTGAACAAGCTTTTGGCGGCCGGGTTCATCAAGGAGGTGTTCCACCCTGAGTGGTTATCTAATCCTGTACTGGTTAGGAAGAAGAGTGGGAAATGGAGGATGTGTGTAGACTATACTAGTTTAAATAAAGCATGTCCGAAAGTCCCTTTTCCCTTACCACGTATTGATCAGATAGTCGACTCCACCTCGAGGTGTGAGCTCTTATCCTTCCTCGATGCTTACTCCGGCTATCACCAAATAAAGATGAAGGAGTCCGACCAGCTCGCGACATCCTTCATCACCCCGTTCGGCATGTACTGCTACGTGACAATGCCTTTCGGGCTCAGGGACGCAGGGGCCACGTACCAACGGTGCATGCAAGGCGTCTTCAGCGACCATATCGGCGAAACGGTAGAGGCCTACGTCGACGACATCGTGGTCAAGACCAAGAGGGCTGACGTTCCAGTGCCTCAATGCCAAAAGCGTCAAGCTCAACCCCGAGAAGTGTGTTTTCGGGGTCCCCCGAGGCATGCTCTTGGGGTTCATCGTCTCAAAATGCGGCATCGAGCCCAACCCGGAGAAGGTGACTGCGGTGACGAGCATGGGGCCGATCAAGGATCTGAAGGGCGCACAGCGAGTCATGGGCTGCCTCGCGGCCCTCAGCCGCTTCATCTCACGGCTCGACGAGAAGGGCTTGCCCCTGTACCGCCTACTGAGGAAATCCGAGCGCTTCTCCTGGACCTCCGAGGCCCAGGAGGCCCTCGACAAGCTCAAGGCTGCCCTCACCAACGCCCCGATCCTCGTCCCGCCCACCGAAGGTGAGCCCCTCCTCTTGTACGTCGCTGCGACCACCCAGGTGGTCAGCGCGGCCATCGTCGTCGAAAGGCAGGAGGAGGGCCACACACTGCCGGTCCAGAGGCCGGTCTACTTCATCAGCGAGGTGTTGTCCGAGACCAAGATCCGCTACCCCCAGATCTAGAAGCTGCTCTACGCGGTGGTCCTGACTCGGCGCAAGCTCCGGCACTACTTCGACGCCCACCCCGTGACGGTGGTCTCCTCCTTCCTGTTGGGAGAGATCCTCTAAAATCGGGAGGTCTCGGGGCGGGTCGCCAAGTGGTCCGTCGAACTCATGGGAGAGACTCTCTCCTACGCGCCAAGGAAGGCCATCAAATCTCAAGTCTTAGCCGATTTCCTCACGGAGTGGACCGACACCCAGCTGCCGCCGCCTCAGCTCTAGGCGGAGTGCTGGACGATGTTCTTCGACAGGTCCCTGATGAAGACTGGAGCTGGCGCCGGCCTCCTCTTCATCTCTCCCCTCGGAGTGCATATGCGGTACATAATCCGTCTCCACTTCCCAGCGTCGAACAACATGGCAGAATACGAGGGGCTCCTCAGCGGGCTGAAGATCGCCATCGAGCTCGGCATCAAGCGCCTCGACGTCCGCGGGGACTCGCAGCTCGTCATCGACCAGGTCATGAAGGACTCGAGCTGCCACGACCCCAAGATGGACGCGTACTGCAAGGCGGTGCGCGCCCTGGAGGACAAGTTCGACGGCCTCGAGCTCAACCACGTCGTCCGGAGGTACAATGAGGCCGCCGACGAACTCGCCAAGATCGCAGCCGGAAGAGCCCCAGTTCCCCCGACGTCTTCACCAAAGACCTCGCGGCTCTCTCCGTCGCTCTCTGCGGACAAAAGGAGGCCTCGGAGGACCACTCCGACCCCCCTCGGGGGCTGGGGTGACGTCAGAGGCTCCACCTACCGCTAAGGCTCCCTCGGCGGCCGAGGCCCACTCAGTCTCCGGGGCGTCCTCGGCGTCGAATCCCGAGGTCATGGAGATCGACGGGGAGGACTCAGAAGCCGACCTCAAGCCGGACTGGAGAAAGCCATACCTCGACTGGATCGTCCGGGGAATCCTCCCCGAGGACTTCAATCGGGCCAGGTGCATCGCGAGAAGAGCGAAGTCCTCCGTCGTCATCGAGGATGAGCTCTACAAGCGAAGCCCCTCGAGGGTCCCGCAGCGGTGCATCACAGTCCGAGGAAGGCCTTGCGCTAGCCCGCAAGATCCACGCCGGAGTTTGCGGCCACCACGCCGCTCCCCGCTCCCTCGTCGGCAGCGCTTTCCGACAAGGGTTCTACTAGCCGACCGCGGTCGCTGACGCCACTGAGGTGGTACGCACCTGCGAAGGGTGCCAGTACTATGCTCGTCAGACGCATTTGCCGGCTCAGGCGCTCCAGACCATCCCAATCACATGGCCTTTTGCCGTGTGGGGTTTGGACCTGGTGGGACCCCTCAAAAGGCGCCCGGGGGCTTCACTCATCTGCTTGTCGCCATCGACAAGTTCTCCAAGTGGATCGAGGCACGCCCCGTCACCAACATTCGGTCCGCACAGGCGGTGCTCTTCTTCACCGATATCATCCACCGCTTCGGAGTCCCAAACTCTATCATCACCGACCACGGCACCCAGTTGACGGGGGCGAAATCCTGAGACTTCTGCGACGAGCACCAGATATGCGTCGTCTGGTCCTCGGTGGCGCACCCTCAGACGAATGGGCAAGTGGAGCGGGCCAACAGGATGATATTGCAAGGGCTCAAGCCTCGGATCTTCAACAAGCTCAACAAGTTCGGCAAAAGATGGCTCGACGAGCTCCCCTCGGTCCTCTGGAGCCTCAGGACGACGATGAGCCAGGCTACGGGGTTCACGCCCTTCTTCCTGGTGTACGGCGCCGAGGCCATCCTGCCTACCGACTTGGAGTTTGGGTCTCCGAGGCTCAAGGCCTACGATGAGACACGTAACCAAGTGGCTCAGGAGGACTCGCTGGACATGCTCGAGGAAGCCAGGGACGCCACCCTCCTACACTCGGCGAGATACCAGCAGTCTCTCCGACGCTACCACGACCGACGAGTCCGGACCCGAGACCTCAAGGAAGGTGATCTGGTGCTTCGTCTTCGCCAGGACAACAGAGGACGCCACAAGCTCACGCCGCCCTGGGAGGGTCCCTTCATCGTCGCCGAAGTCCTCAAGCCGGGCACGTACAAGCTCACCAACGAGGCCGGTGAAGTCCTCAACAACGCTTTGAACATCCAACAGCTACGTCGCTTTTACCCTTAGAATTTCCAAGCATTGTACACACGCTTTGTACCGCTCGCAAAAGAAAAACTAAATCCTTGGGTGTTTTTCCCAAGTCCCAACATTTTGTCCTCGGTAGGACTCAGTGAGACTTGGTTTTGGCTCCCCAAAACCAAGCCTCCCTCGGGGGCTAGAAAGGGGGAACCCCCTCCTGGAAAGCACCCCTCAAAAATCTTTTTTCGCTTTCCCGGCAGTTTTTCGTAAGTCCTACATTCCCGAAGGTTTCGCGTACTTAGGAAAAGGCACGACCGAGGTCGTCCCAAGGCTGAGGATGGCCGAGCCGCGAGGCCACCTACGCCCAAGCGCTACGGTACCTCCGCTTGTCGCCCTCAGCCAAAGGATGACTTCATCCGCCGCGGGGAGGTCACTCGTTACGAAAAGGCAACAAGGCCGAGACAACTACTCGCGCAGTCCTTACCTTTGGTTAAAGAGTGACCCTCGGCGCAAAGCATCCGTGCAAGACCAAGTAGCGAATACAAATGGAAGGAGAATGCTAGAGACAATGAAAAAGCCATTAAATATAAGGCCTCGACGGGCGATTCACAAAGTGTTTCATAAACACGCACCAACACGAGTTTCTATTTACATGGGCACTTCGGGCCCGGCTGCGAGATCTACCGAGGGGCGTCCGGGTCGCCAGCGTCTTGGGGGTGGCATCCACGGCCTCGGGGCCTCGGCCGCAGCATCCACAGCCTCGGCGTCTCCGGCGTCGGCGCCCACGACCGACGGCCACGACCTCGGCGTCGCGGCCTCGGCGTCGCCCGGCTTCCTCGGCCTCCTCGACGAGTTGCGCCAACACATCGTCCTCACAACCCATCTTCTCCTCCGACACGACAAGCCCCTCGACAATCCGAGGGAGGTCGAGCCGGTAGTGGGACATGGTCGGCGCAAGCGTATGCGACACGCCCGACTTCGGAGGGCCTCCAAAGACGTGCGTCTCCACCCGGCTGTGGCACCATGGTCGGCCGCGTCACCAGGTTGCTCCCGCCGGGCGTCCTCGGCCTCCACCGCGCACGCAGGCGGTCGTGGCCTCGCGTGTCGGTCTCAAGCTCGCCTGCGCCGAGTTATAGGCGGCTGCGGCGACGCGGAGGTTCTCCTCCCCTCCAACTCCGTCAACCTACCCCGCAGGCTTGCAAGGACCCAAGAGTTAGGCTCTCGGGCGGCGTAGCACAAGCACGAGGGGCAGTCATGGTTCTTACCTCGCAACTGGTCGCGGAGGGTCTCGTTTTCGCCGATCCCCTGCATGACCGCTTCCTTCAGCTTGGAATACTCCTCGGCTAGGACGACGTGCTCAGCCTTGGAGGCCTCCAGTTTCTCGGACAGGGACTTGATGGAGTCCGTCAAGCGCAAGGCCTCGGCGACCATCGCCTCCTTCTCCACCCGAGCTGGTCAAGGCTTTTGGCGTGACCCGCCGCGATCTCCCCCGGGCGAGGAGGCATCCTCGCGCCCGAGACCTCGGTGCTGCACCGGGAAAGCGAGAAGACGGAGCTTCTCGAGCTCGGGCGGTCCTCTCCCCACGGCCGTCGTCGCCTCGGCGCCTGTGCCCTTCCCTTCGCTGGAGGTACCTTGTGTCGTGGAGTCCGACCGACGCTCGGAGCAAGTCTGACTTCTCGCCGACGCCTGCGCCAACTCCCCGCAACACACACTCTCTTTCCGGTCAGTCACTGGGAAAGGGCCCCCAAGGGGAATGAGGGCGGAGCTTGACTTACCCAAAGCAGAGGGGGGAGCCCCTGGCACAGCCCTCACACGATGGTCCGGGCGGCCTCCTCGTAGCGATCGATGCATCAACGGCCACGCTCACCCACTCCTCACTTCCTTGGCGTCGTCGGCACAAAGGCCCCCCTTCTCCAAGGCCCCCCAGCGGCTGGCTCTCCGGTTTCGGTGGGCCCCCGGTGACAGCCAGGCGCTCCGGCGAGGGGCCGTGGCACCACACGGGGTGCCTCGGTCACCTACGCCTCCCCGGCTTCTCCCTCGGCCGAGGCGGTTTTACGCCTCGGCCCACGACTTGGCGAGGAGCGGAGGTCGGCCGCCTCCGCCATGGCTGCATCGGCAGTAGCAACCACCGCGGGCTCCTCCACCATCCCCTCGGCGACGGCCGAGGGTCCCATACCGGCCGACACGGCAAGGATCAGCACATCGTCCTCCTCGGCAGACGCGTGTGCCGCCTCAGCCTCCGTCGCCGAGGACTGCTCCGCGGTTGGCGGCACCTCGGCGGTCTTCTCCCTCTCCTCGGTCCCGCCGTCGCCCGACGGCGGAACCAAACTCACGCTCCCCCGCCCCCCGTTCACCGCTTCCGGGGCGAGGGGCTGCCCACCGCGGCCGTGCGCTTCAAGGCTGCGGATCGGGACAAGACAGAAGTCAGCAGGAGGAAAAGAAGCGAACCCCAAGGTCAACGACAAGGCGTGAACTCGACTTACCCACGCACTTTAATCTTGGCGCCGGGCGGGACCCTCCCGAGGGCGAAGCCTCGGGAGCACCGCCGACCGTGCGCCTCCTGCAGGCGTCCCCCCACAGCCCCTCCGTCCCGCTCCTAGGCGACGCGGGCTGCCGGCGGGGGGACGGGCCTCGGCGGGAGGAGGGGCTCGATGACCTCCTTCCCCGCGCGACGTCGCGCTCTCCCCGACAGGGGACACCCCGGCCATGGAAGCGTCGCGGGCGCCCCAAGTCCGGCGACGCCGGGGGGGGGCTCTCCCGATGGCCCTTCCGGCGCGCGCTGCGCCGTCAACGAGCTGCCGCCCGCTGGGCACGCGACGCGTCACCTCCGGGGGTCAACCCCGTGCAGCGGCTCGGCTCGTCCTCGTCCCATTCCTCCCCATCGCCGCCATCATCGTCACCGTATTCGGTGGTGTCCGACGGCGCCTCCTCCCAAGGGAGGCCCTCCTGCTCCTGCCACCGCCGCAGCTGAGCCAGGTCATCCCTCTCCTTCTGCTTGCGGGCGTTGCGCGCCGCGGTGCTCTCCTTCTTCTTCTTCTCCGCCTCCGCGCAGTCGCGGTTGGCCTTCATCTACGCGGCGATCGGGGGCTTCGACGCCCTCAGCTTCTCCGCGAGCCCCTGCAGGCACGATGACTGGGATCATCTTCTCTGCAAGGGGTTAGTGGACAACACATACCCGAAGGGATATTCTATTTATCATAGTACGGATAGTGTTTGCCTAAGAGTTAAAGATTAATTTGTAGCTCGTGCTTTCAATGATTCACCACTATTTCGAAACTCTTTTCTCTTTTTTTTCATCAAGGTTAAAGCAAGGATATTATTTTGAAGCATATCCTTAACCTTGAATTGATTCTATGAATAGTCTCCTAATATGATTAAAACAATTTTTTTATATATAGGAGAGGTTAGTCTATATGTACAACTAAATTCTTATATAAGTATGCTTGATTTTCATAATATTTAAATAATATTCTAAAGCATACTTATAATAGAATAAGGAAGTTTATAAGACTAAAAGTGTTTATTCACATAGAACCAAGAATATGTATGGTGAACCATAGGAGCATTTTGTTTTATATATTTATTAGCAAGTTATGTTTGAGCATGGCATAGGGTAGAAATGACCAAGACAAATTAGCAACATGGTATAAGATGTTAATTGTAGTTACATGTTGCATGAGGCTTGGACAAACGTACCTCATGTCTTCATCCTTCTAAGTAAGTGGTGACAATACTTACTTGGAAGAGGAGGGTTCGGGTCTATTGGAGATGCAATAATGCTCACTTGAAAACTTCTTCTCCAATAGATTAAAGTTGTTCTTTCCTACAAAATGTTAATGGACACATACCCGAGAGAATAGCAAGATTGCAATACGGGTTTTGTTGTCCATATTCTTTTTTTTTGTTATTTCCTTTTATGCAAATTAAGATGATATAAGGTTTAAGATTATTTAGCATAAACTGTGTCTATCGTGTTTTATGTTGTTGTTGCAATCTAGCATGGTTCGAGGCAAAGATAACTTGTAACAAAAGATAAATAAATATTAATACTCATAAGTTTGGACTTCTTGTGCAAAGTTATCATCTGCCTTGATTCATCTCATATGTGAATTCTTTTCTTAACTTACCCAGATTGAATTTGAGAATTCTCCTATAGGGGTTAGTCTGACAAAATAACTAGTATCTACTAAAGTGTACTATCAGCTTAAGAATCAACATAGACTCATGTCCAATTTAAATCAGGAAAGGATTTTAACCTAAGCACCTTGCTTAATTCAAAAACCTTTTAGAAGTAAGATCAAATCACCTTATGATTCAAAAATTAAACTAGACACCATGTCTATTTTAACTTAGGAAAACAATCAATGCTCAATTTTAAAGGTGTATGAAGTTACTTCTAAACCTAAGCATACTATAGCAATTACGAGTAGCATGAAAGTACTGTAGAAGTTTATTCAAGTAGAGATGAAAAAGCATGATCATGGTGAGTTTTTTTTATTATTATTTATAATAATGCAGGTTGGGATGGATACATGAATGGAACTAAACATGTTATGGATGAAAAACTTTAAACTAAATAAGATGGATGTTTGGATTGTAAAAAAACATGTAACAATGCAAAAGATAACTACTCATGAAATTTAAAGTCCATGAGCAAGACTTCCTCACCTTTATTTGATCATACTTACCATGACTCACATGATGGAATTTGTGAGTGATGAACATCTTTGTTCCCGCCACTTGAGATATGAATTAGAGTCTTGTGACGTCGACCTCTTTCTCCAACATTGGATTTGTTATGTTTATTTTTATTTTGTGGGGGCATGCCGGAAGGTCGTAAACCGGTCGTTTATTACCCTGCATATGATATAAAAGTAGACAAACAAGGGTAATCCTGCTTGAGCAGGGGTTAATGGTTATTTCGATCACATAATTAAGTATAAGTCTATCAATGTTCTTAATTGCCTAGCTACCTTCCCCGCAACGGCGCCAAAAATGCTTGTTGGCATTTTACTAAAAAGCAAAGATAAATCCTACCACTAGCAACAACGTTGGTCATATAAATTAACTTGTCGTTAACAACTAGCCACCTATTTATCACTATCATTCCTAAATCCTTAATCATATTGCTTAAGAAATAACTATAGATTTACATGTATTCAATATGACTAGGCAAAAATAAAAAGATATGAATATAAAGATAAGAATATAAACTAACCGGGTTTTGCAAGCGACAGATAATTATACCGTTGTAGCATTTTACCTAGGGAAGTCTACCAGGTTGTCGATTTATATTTATACCACTTTGGAAGGTCTATATGTAGGACTTATAAACTATAACTTATACTATTGATGTGAAAGGCAAACCATAACTAGAATCCTACTCATAACAGGGATAAGTCACATGATAAAAGATATATATATGATAAATAATAATAATGATCAGTCATCATAAATAGATAAACATCGAGCTCTTCTAGTCATAACAATAGCTAGCCAATGGATAAACTCAGGGAATAAATACTAAGGTAATTCAATAACTACATCAATGAATAACTCTAATTAGTGCAACTACATCTAGCAATCATTGTTAAGTTAACCCTACATCATTATCACATGTAAAGAGGCATCAACTAATGAGGGTATTAAGACACAAGGGTCACCTCCTTCACGGCCGTGCCCATGCTAGTCCTACGTGCGGAGGGTGGACTACTACAGGAACCAACGCAAATTGTCACCTGCGCGGACTACCACACGTCCCGCACGTCGCCGGGTGCACTCGCAGATAAACAAGATATCTAGACACCACGTCTACATATTGTCTACCATCTACCCAAATGTCACGCTTGGGTAAACGCTTATATCTGAGCAATTACATGAATTCAATAAGATCAAACCAACTATCCTAGACATATAATCAAAGTAGACAATGACTATTGCAATTAAGAATATATAAGAGATTAAGAACAATGTTGCCTGAATCATAATGAATACAATAAGAGAAAGGTACTAGATCTATACCGAACTCCACGCTCGCATGCACGCACCGGGGGGCTCGGATCCCGGCGAAGAACTAGAACTCTTCTACTTCTAATCTAACTAGGCTAAAGCTATGAACTAGAGAGGCTCTCGATGAACTAGAGAAGGCTCTTGATGGCTGGATCTCCAAATGACTTGATGCCTTTAGAGAGGGGGTCTACCCCTTTATTTATAGCCCTAAGTGGGATCGACGTGCGCCGCAGGATCAAACCGACGTAACAAGGGCCAAGATGACTCCTCATAGGCGGTGGGGGAAGGTTCCGAAGGGGGCCAAAACCCTAGCAATAGGGCGGGGCGGCCCCAAGGTGGGGCCGGTCGGCCCCACTTTTCCTCCTCTCGGGTCCCGTTGCTTCGGTGTCTTCTAGATGGTTCCCGAGCCCAATCGTGATATTTCCGTGGCGGATAAGTTTTCGTGCTAAATATGCACTAGAATCCCTCTTTTTCAGCTTTTCTCAAAAATCACCCCGAAAAATACGTAATATGCAAAACTTCGTGGAAATTGTCGATAAAACCCTAGACTAGTGTGTTTTCTTGTTTTCATTCGGATAAAAAGTCCTAGTAAAAGTTGACGCTAACGAGTGTCAACAATACCCCCAAAGCTTACCTTTTGCCAGTCCCTTGGCAAACAAACTAAGCCTAGCTGATATTGTATTTGGATCAGGAGTTGCTACAATGTCATTATACTTTCCAGTACACATGCTTTCAAACGAAAATTTCCTTCGGATCAAACAATGTATATTTCAATCTTCAACTTACTCATTTCACCTGTAATATGGGGCTTCACAACTTTTGCATAACTCTTGAGCAATCGAAAGATAGAACAATCAAGCTAAATGCTATGTCTCAAATTCTTTGCAATACCAACATTCTAGAGTTTTTCATAAGTTTTCAGAATAGAACTCAGAGCTTAATTATATGACACTCTCAAGTCTCTCAATGTATGTGGTATTTGTGGTTCTCTCTTGAGGCATTAATGATGTTATGCCCCTATGGCTAAAGGTATATACGGTGGAGCTCATAGGAGTGGTGATAACAAGGATAGGCATACTTGCAATACATGTATTGTAAAGTCAACTAATGGATCCACAGAGATTCGAGGCATACAATCAAACCAAGACGTGCATGTGTATGGAATATGGTGGCTAGGTGAATATGTGTTATTTATGGCTAATTTCTATTTCTACTTGTTGCTCTTTTTGAAAACAACTCTCTATTTGAAATTTTTTCTCAGAAAGTCATGGGCTATCTTTATTATTTCTTTTTTTTTATTCAGGAGGCGGGCATCTAGTACCCATTGTTTTAATTGCTGGGACACTTGTCCATCTTTTACTCCCCTTTTTTTTTTCTTTCTTTTTTTTTTTTTTTTCTTTTCTTTTTTTTTGCATAGCCACATGCATCCTTTGAATACAATAAATGGATCGAGAGATATAATCAGGGACTTAGAGCATTAAAGACAGGGGGTTATCCTATAGGGTGATTGTATATTTTTGTGTCCTCTCCCGGTGTAGGAGGTGAACATTTTATGATGAATATGTATGGAAATATGGTGAATGATTGCGATTACCCCTAAAGTAGGAATAATGCATATGTGGACTGGAGTGTGCAAGTGTTTCTTGGTTTTAAAAAGTATGACAAGACTCTCATAAGGTATACAACACAAGTTGACTGAACTCAATGCAAAGTAAGCAACTTTAATGTGAAAAGGTTTTCCTATCCTCTAAGATATTAATTTTGGCTTTGGTAGGAATTCACATTTGTCATACAAGAGCTCATCATGTAATTTTTAGATTTTCAAAATAAACCTCCAGAACTTAGCAATGCTAGGAATAAGATAAATAGCAGCCTCAACCTTTATGAATCATATCAATCAACTACCTAGACTTAGCGCAAAGCTTATGCCTCCACAATTAAGGTTCAGAATAAATTCTCCAATTAAAACATCAATGCTTAGAACCAGAGAGATTTTAAGTTTGGCAAGTATGTACTTAGTAAGCATTATAAAAGAGCAACTATTCATCATTTTCAAGACAAAATTTTAATGTTCATCAAATTTTAATTAACTCTAGCCTAGACTGACTCTAAACACACTCTAATATAATTAATACTAACTAAGACTTCTTTTTATTGGTTTTTAGATTTTATTTAACCAAAGACTCATAAAAGACTCAACAGGCGTGGACCTTCATGTGCCCACATATTTTTGGTATTTTATAAATATATAACAAGTAAATTTAATAATCGCCTAGGTGTAGTCACCTGATAACTAGGGGATGCTCCTCCCCCAAGCTGGATGGTTGCAATACTTGGTGTAGATGTCTTTTAGAGTGAGCTAACCAGTAGCGGACCTAGTGGGTGCCACTGATAGACTCTCTCCTTGCTATGATGTTAATCCTGCATAAATACTCTCCACAAAGAGAAACCAAAACTCGAGGCTCAAATTTGTTAATGGGTTAGCGGCTAGCCAAAGAGTAATTGATCATCTTTATGAGCTAGCTTTAATGTTGTCTAATTTAAATAGGATTTCACTTTTCTCTTATTTTTAAATTTTCTATTTATGATGCAGGAATTAAATATGAATGCTATATTTTTGTTATTTTTATTTTATACCACCACAGCGGATGTTCCTTCAGAAATACCATAGGGTATCCACATGGGGCTTTGTGATGCCATGAGTAATGCAAGAAATATTTTTGTTGTTTTTATATCTTTTAGTGTGTAAACAAGATTATGCTACTAAATAAATTGCAAATGCATTTAATGAGATATCTACCATTCTAACATTATGGCTAGGGTACGGAATTTAAAGTCTACCGACAGGACTTAGATAGAGGAGAACACTTACTCAGTGGGTTCATCGTCTGAGGTAACCTCAGTCAACTCCCCGTTTCATGGTGATGCCGCACGTGCCTCCTTCCATCTCGTTTCTATCTCTTTTGCTTCTCTCTTTTCTGGCTCCAGCTCTTCAGCTTTATTCTCTTTCTCCCACGCTTCTAACCATGCTGATAACTAGGGGATGCTCTCCTCCAAGCTAGATGTTTGCTTATGGTTGATCATTGAAGCTGAGTGGTCCTTACAGAGGAGCTCATGCTTATAAGAGCAAGTGTTGCCAGGAATACTTCAATCTCATCACCCAAGAAGTTACTTCCTTTACACAGGGGTCAGCTACATGTCGGAAAGGTGTACTTCAAGTGATGAAGATGAATATTCCTAGGTAAGTCGGCTCTTGGAGTCATCCTACGCAAAAGCTCTCACAAAACACCAAAACTCGTGGAATGGTATTAGGATAAAACATTAATGATTAGCCGTTTTTAGAGGATTGGTTGTTGTGAAGGTTTGAAAGTATTTTTAAGATAGCAAAGATTGCAAAGGGGATGCTCAGTTAATCTTTTTTTAGATTTTATGGGTTTATATGCATAAAGTGTAAATGCATGATATATATATTTTTATTTTATAGGCCACCACAGGTGAGAACTCCTATAGTTTTTACACTACAAGGGTTTCACATGGGGCTTTGAGTTTTTTAAGATGCATGAATACAGCCTAATGCAAGACTATTTATTTTTATTATTTTATATGTAATACTAATATAGAAAAATAATCATGCTAAAAAGAGAATAAATCATACGATGCAAGAAAGTAAATATAGATAACTACCGATGTTACCTCACGGCGAGGGTTCAATATTTATAGTCCTTCGAACTATACTTCTCCTTGCAGTAGTTCATTGAGTACTTCGAGTTGCTCTTGAGGGTAAGGATTAAGGTGATGCCTCCACTAGTGGCTCCTAATGGTGGTGCCATCTTCTTTTTTTCTGTTGTAGGCATCTCGAAGTCAATCTTATGTGCATCACTATTATAGTTGAGAACTTTCACTTGTGGAATTTAGGGGATTGTCTCCCCACACTTTAATTGAAGTGTGTTCTGTCCATAAAGATAAGGTAGAGATCAAGTGCATGGGCTCTGCTGGTAGAAAAACACCAACAGAACTAGAAATTTATTCATCCTCTAACCTTGGGCACAATAAGATTGATATTATTCATATTGTTCATTTCTATCATGGGTGAGAGGACTAGAAGTATAAATATGACATTTAAACTTGTGAGATAAAGAGTAAAGTTACTTAACCACTAGAAAGACTATTCATCTTTATAATATATCAAGAATAATAGGTGAGGTATTTCTAGCTTACTTGGTTAAGACTGAGATTTAGATAATAGCGCTATGAACAAACTCAGAGAACAAATCATGTTGAGTTTAATCAGGTTGATCAATTTAAGTTGTGACTCTAACATGGTTGTATTTTCATTTATTGCATACTAAGATCCAGAGGAAATTAATGACCACTTATCTTAAGATGTTACCTCCATTATTAGGGCATGACGAAGGGTAAATAAATTTTAATGGTCTCTTTATTTCTTTTTTCTTGTATCATGGGTTATTCATTAGCATCTTGTCTCGTATGTTGTACTCCTTTCTCACTCCTCAGATCTCCTTCTCTCATTATGTCTTCTCTGCAAGGGGTTAGTGGACAACACATACCCGAAGGGATATTCTATTTATCATAGTACGGATAGTGTTTGCCTAAGAGTTAAAGATTAATTTGTAGCTCGTGCTTTCAATGATTCACCACTATTTCAAAACTCTTTTCTCTTTTTTTTCATCAAGGTTAAAGTAAGGATATTATTTTGAAGCATACCCTTAACCTTGAATTGATTCTACAATAGTCTCCTAATATGATTAAAACAATTTTTTTTATATATAGGAGGGGTTAGTCTATATGTACAACTAAATTCTTATATAAGTATGCTTGATTTTCATAATATTTAAATAATATTCTAAAGCATACTTATAATAGAATAAGGAAGTTTATAAGACTAAAGGTGTTTATTCACATAGAACCAAGAATATATATGGTGAACCATAGGAGCATTTTGTTTTATATATTTATTAGCAAGTTATGTTTGAGCATGGCATAGGGTAGAAATGACCAAGACAAATTAGCAACATGGTATAAGATGTTAATTGTAGTTACATGTTGCATGAGGCTTGGACAAACGTACCTCATGTCTTCATCCTTCTAAGTAAGTGGTGACAATACTTACTTGGAAGAGGAGGGTTCGGGTCTATTGGAGATGCAATAATGCTCACTTGAAAACTTCTTCTCCAATAGATTAAAGTTGTTCTTTCCTACAAAATATTAATGGACACATACCCGAGGGAATAGCAAGATTACAATACGGGTTTTGTTGTCCATATTCTTTTTTTTTTATTTTTCCTTTTATGCAAATTAAGATGATATAAGGTTTAAGATTATTTAGCATAAATTGTGTCTATCGTGTTTTATGTTGTTGTTGCAATCTAGCATGGTTCAAGGCAAAGATAACTTGTAACAAAAAATAAATAAATATTAATACTCATAAAATTCTTCTTGTGCAAAGTTATCATCTACCTTGATTCATCTCATATGTGAATTCTTTTCTTGACTTACCCAGATTGAATTTGAGAATTCTCCTATAGGGGTTAGTCGACAAAATAACTAGTATCTACTAAAGTGTACTATCGGCTTAAGAATCAACATAGACTCATGTCCAATTTGAATCGGGGAAAGGATTTTAACCTAAGCACCTTGCTTAATTCAAAAACCTTTTAGAAGTAAGATCAAATCACCTTATGATTCAAAAATTAAACTAGACACCATGTCTATTTTAACTTAGGAAAATAATCAATGCTCAATTTCAAAGGTGTATGAAGTTACTTCTAAACCTAAGCATACTATAGCAATTACAAGTAGCATGAAAGTATTGTAGAAGTTTATTCAAGTAGAGATGAAAAAAAGCATGATCATGGTGAGTTTTTTTTATTATTATTTATAATAATGCAAGTTGGGATGGATATATGAATGGAACTAAACATGTTATGGATGAAAAACTTTAAACTAAATAAGATGGATGTTTGGATTTAAAAAGTAAACATGCAAAAAAAGATAACTACTCATGAAATTTAAAGTGCATGAGCAAGACTTCCTCACCTTTATTTGATCATACTTACCATGACTCACATGATGGAATTTGTGAGTGATGCAACATTTTTGTTCCCGTCACTTGAGATATGAATTAAAGTCTTGTGACGTCGACCTCTTTCTCTAACATTGGATTTGTTATGTTTATTTTTATTTTTGTGGGGGCATGCTTGGGAAGGTTAAACCGGTCGTTTATTACCCCGCATATGATATAAAAGTAGACAAACAAGGGTAATCCCGCTTGAGCAGGGGTTAACGGTTATTTCGATCACATAATTAAGTATAAGTCTATCAATGTTCTTAATTGCCTAGCTACCTTCCCCGGCAACGGCGCCAAAAATGCTTGTTGGCATTTCTAACGTCACTACTAAAAAGCAAAGATAAATCCTACCCCTAACAACAACGTCAGAAATGGTCGGTATATAATTAACTTGTCGTTAGCAACTAGCCACCTATTTATCACTATCATTCCTAAGCATGAATTAAGTTATCATCCTTAATCATATTGCTTAAGAGATAACTATAGATTTACATGTATTCAATATGACTAGGCAGAAATAAAAGATATGAATATAAAGATAAGAATATAAACTAAGCTGGGTTACCCAAGCGGACGGAATAATTATACCGTTGTAGCATTTTACCTAGGGAAGTCTACCAGGGTTGTCGATTTATATTTATACCACTTGGGAAGGTCTATATGTAGGACTTATAAACTATAACTTATACTATTGATGTGAAAGGCAAACCATAACTAGAATCCTACTCATAACTTGGGGATAAGTCACGTGATAAAAGATATATATGATAAATAATAATAATAATCAGTCATCATAAATAGATAAACATCGAGCTCTTCTAGTCATAACAATAGCTAGCCAATGGATAAACTCAGGAATAAATACTAAGGTAATTCAATAACTACATCAATGAATAACTCTAATTAGTACAACTATATCTAGCAATCATTGTTAAGTTAACCCTACATCATTATCACATGTAAAGAGGCATCAACTAATGAGGGTATTAAGACACAAGGGTCACCTCCTTCGCGGCCGTGCCCATGCTAGTCCTACGTGCGGAGGGTGGACTACGGAGGAACCAACGCGAAATTTGTCACCTGCGGGGGCTACCACACGCCCCCGGCACGTCGGGGTGCACTCGCAGATAAACAAGATGTCTAGACACCACGTCTACATATTGTCTACCATCTACCCAGCGGCCGCTTGGGTAAACGCTATACTGAGCAATTACATGAATTCAATAAGATCAAACCAACTATCCTAGACATATAATCAAAGTAGACAATGACTATTGCAATTAAGAATATATAAGAGATTAAGAACAATGTTGCCTGAATCATAATGAATACAATAAGAGAAAGGTACTAGATCTATACCGAACTCCGCTCTTGAGCAGGCGCCGGGGGGGCGGATCCCGTGAAGAACTAGAACTCTTCTACTTCTAATCTAACTAGGCTAAAGCTATGAACTAGAGAGGCTCTGATGAACTAGAGAAGGCTCTTGATGGCTGGATCTCCAAATGACTTGATGCCTTTAGGTAGGGGGTCTACCACTTTATTTATAGCCCGGTGGGATCGACGTGCGCCGTAGGATCAAACCGACGTAACAAGGGCCAAGATGACTCCTCGTAGGCGGTGGAGGAAGCTTCCGGAAGGGGGGCCAAAACCCTAGCGGGGGGGGCGCGGCCCCAAGGTGGGGCCGGCCGGCCCCACTTTTCCTCCTCTCGGGGTCCGTTGCTTCGGTGTCTTCTAGATGGTTCCCGAGCCCAATCGTGATATTTCCGTGGCGGATAAGTTTTCGTGCTAAATATGCACTAGAATCCCTCTTTTTCAGCTTTTAAAAATCACCACGGAAAATACTGAGAATATGCAAAACTCGTGGAAATTGTCGGATAAAACCCTAGACTAGTGTGTTTTCTTGTTTTTATTCGGATAAAAAGCCTAGTAAAAGTTGACGCTAACGAGTGTCAACACACCGCTTGTGCGGTGCTCCACATCCCGCCGACCGCTTTGAAAAAGACGTGCCCACGCCCCCACCACGGGGCAAAACAGGGGTTCCTTCTCCACGAAGGAGCCCGGGCGACGGCCCATTTACGGTCCAGAGGTTCGCAGGCTGGCCCATCTAAGGGTTCGACAGCCACCTCAGGGCAACAGAGTCAGGGGCCGGTCGGACGGCCTCATACCTGGCGACCCCGCGCAAGCGGGCCGTCCTGCAAAGATCCGAGGCCGGCATGGCGGCCGGAGTAGGGGGATCCCGCGTGAGAGAGAACCGAGCCCTCGGGACCCGGCGGACGGACCCCGAGCCGCCTCGAGCACACCGTGCGAGGCTCTTATGAACCGCGCCTGGGCCCAAAACAACCCCTAGCGAACGGGGCACAGGCGGTTCACTTGGATCCTCCCGTTAACAGCTCGCCGGATCTAGTCGTGTTCGACGCTCGTCAACGATAGCACGATGAAGTCCACGCTCCTCCCTGCGGAAGGGAAGCTGAGGTGCGTAAAAAATTGACGGCTGAGTACCAATTGGGTTCCCCTCGTCACTACGAGGGCTCAGGGGCTTCCCCAACGCGCGAACCAAATCGGAAAAACGTCCCAAAACCCAGCCGAACCCCTAGACGAGCCGACGGGCCTGGGGGCTCGGCAGCACGGACCGTTTGTCCACCAAAGCACGCACAAGCCCTCGGATGAGTGCCCTCATGTAACACCCCGATCCAGGGCTTAATAGGATTAATATGATACTCATACCAACAAGTTGCAACTTCTTTTCCAGAAGCTCATCTCGAAAGAACTCTAGGGTTAAGCGTGCTTGGCCTGGAGTAATTTCAGGATGGGTGACCGATCGGGAATTTGTTCCCGGGTGCGCATGAGTGAGGACAAAGTGCGCAGAAAAGACTGGTATTGGTATGTGAGGGTAGTATTGGTCCTATTAAAGCTGTCGGATGTAAGCGGGCCCGGCCTCGAGGAGGCGGGACGTTACAAATGGTATCAGAGCCGACTCTCACGGTTTCACGGGCGCGTGTGTGTCGCGATTCTTGCGAGCATGGTGCGCATGGTCGGTGTGGATCCGTCGTGGTCACACAAAGCATGGCACATCTTGCCGCACTGAACACACGGATGTGGCCAAGAGTGGAGGTCTCCACAGGGGTGATCGGCGAGGGGCGTCGATCGCTTAAGGGGGTGAGGATGTAACACCCCGGTCTAGGGCTTAATAGGATTAATATGATACTCATACCAATAAGTTGCAACTTCTTTTCCGGAAGTTCATCTCGAAAGAACTCTAGGGTTAAGCGTGTTTGGCCTGGAGTAATTTCAGGATGGGTGACCGATCGGGAATTTGTTCCCGGGTGTGCATGAGTGAGGACAAAGTGCGCAGAAAAGACTGGTATTGGTATGTGAGGGTAGTATTGGTCCTATTAAAGCGTCAGATGTAAGCGGGCCTGGTCTCAAGGAGGCGGGACGTTACACCTCACTCCTCCGAGGCCTCGGGGGCTACACCCGGCGGGTGCGCTCGCGCGCCCCCGCCAGAGAGCACGGCTCTCGAGGTAAACTCCAAAAGCACACCGTGCGAGCTAAGCACAAGCCCTCGAAGGAGTCCCCCAAACTCCTCCGAGGCCTCTGGGCACTACACCCGGCCAGGTGCGCTTCGCGCACACCTGCGGAAAGCGTCGATGGCAACCGAGGAAGCACGACCTCGGCCTCACGAACGAGTGCTCCCACTCCTTCAGAGGCTCGGGGGGCTACTTGTCGGGGACCAAAATAAGGGCCCCTTAAGGAAAGCCCAACAAACGCAAACCTTGGCCCAACAGGGCCTCCCACTACTCTATCGAGCCACGACTCCGATTACCTTTGGAGCGAGTGCCGCGACCCACCAGATCATCCGAGCCTACCCGCTAAGGGCTCGGACGGCGCCCGATTCTCCGCCTCGCCCGAGCCCCGGCATCGGGGCCTCGGATGAACTTCCATTCTCCGCCCGCCCGAGCCCCCAACGTCGGGGCCTCGGGCGAGCCTCGGCTTTCCGTCCCGTCCGAGCCTCTAGCGACCGGGCCTCGGGCGGGGCCGCGCCGCCAGTCAAAGCCGTACCACCGACTTGGCGTACAACCACCACCACCGCTCATCCATAGCCCGTGTCGAGAGCGCTCCATGCTCGGCGGGGGGATGGGCACGCCCGTCGCGGCCCATGCCGGTGATCATGCTTACGCGGTCTTCATAGTGGAGGCCACGCCCGCCCGCAGTGGGGGCATCTTGTCTTGCCTAACCTCTCTGCCAGTCCCATCGCCGGAACTCGGGGCCGCCGTCCACCACGCCAAGGCCCACGCCAGCCCGGCGTCACCCCCGTGCGGGAGTGGACCGGGCGCCCATTCCGATCAACCAGCAGTCCACCCCGTGAGTCCCGGGCGCGGGATGGGCGACTGCATCGCCCGACGACCGTCCGCGGCTGTTCCACCCACTCCTCAAATGCGGCAATAAGCTCAAGGCCCCCGAGCCTCGGACTCCAGAGCGGGTCAAAGCTACAGGGGCTCTGGCACCCCCCATCGCACTCCACCAACTCCAACGGGGGCGTCCGTCATTACGGACAACGAGGGGCGAAGAGGCGATGTCGCTTGCCCTCGTCACGGTCGGGGCGAGTCTGCCCGCTCCGGAGCCTCGGATGAGGGAGGACGGAAGCCCATGACCCAGCCACGAGCGCGACCACCTCTTGTAAGGCTCTGCCTTCCCCTTGTGGCTATAAAAGGGGAAGGCAGGGGCCCGTAGACAACAGGGATACACAAGCCCGATATTGGCACCTCACTCAATCATCCACGAGATCTGGAACTCCGTCCTCTCTCACACTGCTTGTACACCCTACCTATGAGCACTTCGGTGCAAGATAATACAAGAACTCCACCCCCCACTGGACGTAGGGCCTTCTCTTGCCCGAACCAGTATAAATTCTTGTGTTCATCTTGCACACCATCCGGGGTTGGGAGCACGCACCACAAATTCACTCGTTGGTGCTAGGGCCACCAGTTCTAGCACCGACACTACGTAATTGGCTAAGCTTTTCAAAATTGACCTATTATTAATGAATGAAAAGTTGCATAGGCTAACAACACATCGCTGTTGTCACCACTACAATAGTAACTTTGCGAGACAGGACCAAACAGTAACGAAGACCTAGCGACTGCCGCATAAGTGGTTATATAAAGGATCTAGAAAAATGACGGTTGTGAAGAAGTTTGCACAGCAGGACAAGGATATGGTGTTTATGGATAAGCCTGGCCAGACAACGGAGACACTGCATGACTGAGGGCATTCCTGTGCCTCGTGAAGTGTCAAGCAATGCCCCAATGTACTTCAAAATGGTTAGGCTGTCTAAATCCGTGGATAACCTGAGGCAGGCTGTTGCAAGCTTCATTCATGAAGGATTGGGAGCCCCTCAATTGGATGAAGCAACTTTTTTTTGATAATATGTATCTATATTACTAGATAAGAAAGGCGTACATGTGTATGTACAAATATAGACACATACACAAAGGATACAGAGACTTGTTCCTGCCAAGCATCACAAAGGACCCTAAAAAGAGAAAAAATTACATAGAGACCCCTGGAACCTTTGTGAAGCATCCAAGATCGAAGCCCTCGTCGCTGGCCATCGCCGCCTCCGAAGATGTCGACCGCCACCATGAACTGGAGGAGCCGCATCGCACATCAGCTTTTATAGTAGTCGAAGTAGAAGAAGTCATCGACGGTAGCCCATCAACCGGGGCCGCACCCCAACCTCTCCAGCTCATGGAACTGCGCCCGTCGGTGACGGCCACCTCCACCAAGGGAAAGACCAGGCAGATCCAGCCAGCCACCATCCTCAACTCCCACAGCATACTCCGCACCCATGAAGAAAAAGGCTAGGAACAACATCACCTGAACGACGCCGCTACTCCGGCCCGAACTCCAAAATAGCAGCTCCCAAACTCGCCGATGACACCGGACAAAAGCACCATCGGGGCGGGGCAGGGAAGATTTGGAGTCTTATTCCCCTGGGCCATCGCCGCCTCCGCCTCGCCGACCGCGCCAGGAAAAGCAAGCCGTGGAGGATCATCACTCACCCGACAAACCCTAGCTCCACCGGCGATAAGCACCGGCGAGCACAACCTAGGACTAACTATATAAGAAGCTAACCTATATACATCTGCACAACGATTCTCCCATCCCCTTCAATCTCCGACGTCAACTCAACCGCCTGAGAGGGAAGGGGCCGGCGGAATCGCCGCCGGAAGCTTGCATCCCCCTCTATTCTCCCTGGGCACTGTAGCTGGGGAAAAGAATGGTGGTTGAAAAGCTTCATGACTTGTACTAAAAGAAAGTAGGAAACTTGTATTGATGTTATGTTATTCATCACTGTACTTTTTCTCCCAACATATATGTTTATTTCTCCCCGAAGCTAACGGGTGCAAGTTCGTCTTGTAAAATGATATTGACTGAGAAATTAATGTCATTTAATCTTACATTTAAACTAATAGGTCCAATTATTGATATTGCCCCCAAATCTAAAACAGACAAACTAAAATTTTTGCACTTTAATCATTTTGTCACCATATTTTGCCTCTCACTAAACACCATTAGGAGCTTAAATGAATAGAAGGGCATATAGGTAAGTGCATATAGTTTTCAGGCCTCACAAGTAAGTTTAAAAAAATGAGGCGAAGAAAGCAAACCTGACATTTTTTAGGGCCATACTGGTAATTTTTTTCTTTAGATATCTGTCATGTTTGCTTATCTTATTAGCCAGGCTTATTAGCCATTCGAACATTATTTTTCTCTCACACCAAATCAGTCGGCTTGCATTATCGGCCGACTTTTATAACCAACCGAACACGCCACGAAGGAATCCCATGTAGTCAACCATGGTAGTGTACATTTGTGTTCCAAATATCGTAGTCTGGGAGCCTACAAATATCACAGCAGAGGAATCCTCGCCCGAGTAGTCAACCATGGTAACATTTGTGTTCCAACAGCAATTGCACTTGGGAACGAGAATAACGGAATGAATTTGTTCCTGCAGTTAGAGAAGAAGCAGCACTTGCATTGCTACTGTTTTAGTAGTTAGCAATCTATAGTCTTTGGCTCACTCGATCTTCTTGGAACCAAAACTAGGTTGGTTTCTGAATGTTTGCAGGTTGTGGTGGTGGACCATCATGGCTGGTCAGGTTAATTTTCTGGTTGAGATGTTTAACAATTCAAAAAATCATCAATGCCATATATATTGTCATTCATTTTTGTCTTGTGTCATTCGATTAGTTCAAGAAATGCCATATATATCGCCATTCATCTTTGTAGGCACTACTGCTGATCATTAGGGTCTACTGTTATTTGATTCTTACTGGTAAGGTTATAAGCTTCCAATTCTAAACTCTAATGAGCTGCAGGTTTGTTAAACATGATTCCATCCAAATTGAATGGTGCTAGAATTTTTTGCAATTCACTGAATATGCAGGCATCCGACATGAGAGATTAGGTTCGGTTCATGCATGCCAACTGCAGTGGATCAGTCAATCAATTTCAGTTAGTAAAACTAGTCTTCACTTGTATATAGCCTCATCACATACTGGTCAACAGATGAAACATGTCCTTTTTTTAGTTGTTGTAAGTGTTTAGCATTTTGCACTCAAGATTTGAAATATCATCAGCACTCTCGTATGTGAAGTACACACGCAATATTATCAGTACTCATATCTGAGACACACGCACGCATGCATGCATATATTAGGTTCAAAAATATTGGATGCAGGAATAAGCTGTTGTTGCAGCCTGCAACTGCTGCTATAGTACTTTTAATTTGAGAAAGAAAAATAGGCATATGTTTCAAGATAGCTTTGAATATTTTAAACCATACTATCTCTTTCTCTGAATAAATAGCAGATTTTTAAAGTTATCATAAGTCAAGTTTTCTAAATTTTAACTGAATTTTTATAAAAACTGTCAAGATTTATGATGTCTATTATAGATTTACCATAAAATATATTTTTATAATATGCCAATCTTATATTGACTGGCATGAATTCAATAAATTATTTTATTTACGCACTGTGTGGTAGAATATGTCATCTAGATATGCTGCAAAGCATAAACAAGATTCTTCCGCAACTGTGTTGTACTATATGTATTGGGTTCTTCGTGCACTAATTTGCAGTGATGATTTGAGCTACATCTGTGTATTTTATTGTTCCATCAGTACTTGAACGTTTTGGTCCTTTTTTTGAAAGGACGGCAAAAACTTTGCCGTGATTTCTATTAGACGAAGAAAGAAAAAAAGGTAAGTGTCATTTAATTTTTTATGGAAACTGGGCTAGAAAAACCATACAACTGAGGAGAGTGCCTCACTCATCCTGCACCACTTCGGAATCACTGACACAAATCACGCCACCACTTGTAGCTCGGTCAAAACTACTCAACTAACAACTACGCAACTAAAAACTCAATTCAGGCACCTCAACTAGAGAAGACAACTTGAGAAACCGAGCACCGAGCACTATCACCGTAGGGAAAGCGTCTAGCCAAACGACAAGAGGTCCACGAAGGAAACTGGATCGCCTAGCAGAGCCTTGAAGAAGGAAACGGCGCCAAGGACGTCGACGCGATGACTTTGTTGCTGCTTACTGTCTTGCTAATTTCCTGACTGAGTGTTGCCAAACTCGAATTAGCTGAACTGGATGGTATCTGATCAGCTGTTCATATGCACACGATCTATATGCGGGCGCGCGGTGCGCACACACACACACGCAGAAAGCGAGAGTAGTAGGAATAAAAAAATCGTCAGCGCATGCCCAGACAGTGGAACCGGAACGGGACCTTCTTTTGTGTGTGCGCGCGCGCCGAAGCTTTCTGGTCCAGAACCATAGCAAAAGGTGGAAGCCCCTGGCTCTCCCTGATTCTTTCAAAAAAAAAAAAAAACCATAGCAAAAGAGCACCAGCTGTTTGCTTGCTCCAACACGCACTCCACCTCTCCACTACCTTGGCAACTATAATTGCTGAACGGGAACACGATCATTGCTGTCTCCACCGCGCGTCCGTGAGACAACGCGCGGAAGGCCGAAAGCGTGTCTCGATCGTCGGCAAGGCAACGGCCATCGCCACCGCTCTGCTCCGACTCCGACTCCGATGATGCAGCTACCAGGCCAGCCGGCTGCCATTACCTAGCAGCAGTTCAATGATTTTTGGTGCATCAAATGATACAGCATCATTAAAGAATATTCCAAGCATCTGGATGGTTCAGTCCTAGACAGATTGGTTCAGTCTGGCAACCAAACAATTGGACGAGTGGGACCCAGCTAGTTATCCAGGATGGAATGGTGCATGCACGATTCAGTTCAACCAACCAAACGCTGCCTAAACCACTCGAGCGAGAGACTCGCCTTCGCGGGGCAGGAGCCAGGAGTGGGGGCTGGCGGTGGGGGTTGGTGGAGAGCGAGCAGCCACGGCCGGCCGGTCGACGCCGACGGCGACGGGCGCGGGGTCCGTTGTCAGTCCATTGTCACGTGGAGCAGGATGCATGCACGTTGATTGTGTCCCCGTCACGGTAGGTGGGACGGCTTTCCGACTTCCGTTGGTATGGTCAGCCAGTGTGCTGTGGGGCCCACGGGAATGGAGGTACTACCGCGCGCGGATCTGGTTTTAGTGCTTCACTTACCACCAGCGACGACTAGTGAGCTGCCCTGTCAGGCTGTCTGTCACCTAATCTGGATGGTGAGAGGGGGCCCGATCTTTTCGATCATGCACGTCCATTTTTTTTAATGATGGAACCTGCCCAGACTTTGCACCGTTGCACGCCACTTTTCCAAATTTCTTACGATTTTTATATTGGGGGAGGAGCCTGTGTAGTAGTACTTATTAATTTAGATTAGAGGATGGCATCATACGCATAATATTCCCTTTTTTCCCTTTGGTTCAGGAGGCTCAAAATTCTTGTGCGTAGGTCAGGGATCGTCGGCCCAACATGAAAGCTCGGCCTCATAAGTCAATGCGAAACTTTGGGGGGCTTACGCAGTAGGATATGTTTTTTTACACTCTCAAGAGAAATGGCGTTGTCCAAATCTTGTCTTAGGCAGGCCCAGTCCGTAGTTTCTATAAGCTGACTATATTGATTACTACTACATACTTATAAAACTTAACGTTTTGGATAAGGACACGGTCTTTAAAAAACCCAACTTTATCTATTGTTTTTATTAAAATATAAAAGAAAAATTAAAAATAAAATTACTTCTATAAAAATGTGTTTCAAGCTTTGAATCTATACATATAAGTTTCACATTTTTATACCAAATATTTTAAAAGTTATTGATAGTTTATGTTTTCAATGCTTGATCTAAATTTTATCCAAAACATCAAGTTTTATGATTATAGAGGGTCGGGGCGGATCTATTGGGGGGGCTCCGGCCCCTAATTATTTGATTTCAATTAATTATCAGTAGCAAAAAAACGTGATTTCACCATTAAATCATCATGTAAATCAATATTTTCATTGTTTTAGCCCCCCCTTATCCTCCATCCCGGATCCGCCACTGTAGAGGGTGTATCATGGAAGAAACGAGCTCGCCACTAAAGGGGTGGGGTCCATCGTTTTTAATAAATTCTTTAGAGCTTGGGTCTCTCTATGCCAATCTTATTGGCATTGAGAATTTATCTCCCAATGACCTGAGGAGGCACGGTGGATCCGTTTTCTCTATGGCAACTCTGTTGAAGATGGGGATGACAACTACGACATTAACATTTTTCTCAGTATGACAACATGAAAACTTAGGTTTCTGAGCAATGTCCAGATCAAGCTGAACCGAGGCGAGAAAGATGTTCATCCAAACGCTAAATCCGTGATTCCTAGTGCGTAGGAACGAGAGCATCCACCGTTTCTCACATATTAAACCGGTTTCTCTCTCTTTCAACATGAGAATCACGTGGGTAATCCATTTAAAGCTATGGAAATTATCACGGTTTCATGTTGGACAAAGGTTAAAAAACAAGAATAAAATCACTATTAGAATCTAAACAATGGCAAAAGCACCGTTTTCCATTTTACTTTAGTTCACAACATGAATCCTTGATGCCTGAAACAATGTGGGGCCATCATAACGTGACGCAAAGATCAACAAGAGCCTCGTGCTACGTGCTCTTAGGCTATCCGCACTCGTCGTCCTCCATTTCCATCCTCTATATGGAAATATTCTATCATCGTCACCAAGATTCTTTACTCTATACCCATTTTTTCCGCACTCGTCATCCTCTATATCTCGTACTTTACATCCCAGTCATCAATATTTTTTACTCAAACCTATCCTACCCACCTAATCTATAGCCGCTGACGAGTGGGGCCCACGGGCACCCTTTTTCTCCCCACCGGCCCCTTCCCCTCTCCTTCCTCGCCCGGCTCCCCTCTCTTCTCCCACTCCCCCTCTCTCTCCGCTTTCGCCGGTGCTCTCTTCTCCACCCCTCTCTTCTGCTGGGACGTGCGCGGCGCCGGGACGGCCGCGCGCCGGGGGGGGCCGCACGCCCGCGCCCGCGGCGGTGGTGTCCGAGCGCCCACTCCGCCCGGTGGCCCGGTGCAGCCTTAGCCGGCGCGGCTTCGCCCGTGGGGCCGCTAAGCCCGCTCCCCGCAGCGGCGCAGGCCGCGCGCCCGCCCGTGCTCACGCGCCGGCGGGTGCCGCGCGCCCGGCGCCCGTGCTCGCGCGGCGGGGCTGCGTCCCTGCTCCCGTGGCGGGTGGGGTGCCCGCTCACGGCGGCCCCGGGAATCCGCGCCCGCGCCCACGCTTCCCGGCGGCCGGCCTCGTGCCAGCGCGTAAGACGGCGGCGTCGGCCCTGGCGGCCTCGGGCGTGGCGGCGGGCGCACTCCCACGAACCGGCGGCCCGGCCGCGCAGGCGCGATGGCAACGGCCTTTCAGCGCGTGCCCAGCCAGCAGTCGGCGCGACGGCGGCTCGCATCGGCGCGGCGGCCCAGCGGCGCGGGGCGAAGGCGAGCGCCTCCTCCTCCACTCCATGGGCGGCGAGCACGGCCGCGGGGCGCGTGCGGAGCTTGGCTTGCAGGCCCGCCGGGCGCGCGCGGCCGGCGAGAAAGCGGCTGCGGCGAGGGGCACGCGCGCGCAAAGGAGGGAGCGAGAGACGCGGCGGCAGGCGGACGCGGGAGCCTGCTTTGGCGGCCGGGCCTCGGCGGCCATGGCGAGCGCGCGGCGGTGCTCGCACGCGGCCGGAGGCTGCGGTCCTCCCCGCCGGTGCTCGGCTTCTCTCCTCTCCTCCGGCACGCGGCTCCCTTCTCTCTCCTTCGCCGCGTGGGGCCAGCGCCACGCAGCGCGCTCCCCGACGAGCGGTACCACGCCTGGTTTGG
The DNA here is from genome assembly GCA_015844335.1 of Chrysopogon serrulatus. Taxonomy (NCBI): domain Eukaryota; kingdom Viridiplantae; phylum Streptophyta; class Magnoliopsida; order Poales; family Poaceae; genus Chrysopogon; species Chrysopogon serrulatus. The sequence continues at coordinate 102,086 of JADLZL010003778.1, read as the reverse complement.
TGGGCGGGGCGAGTGATTCCGGACCAAATTGCTCACCTTCACCGACGCCCGTTGGGCGTTTTTCGTCCGGAAAGGGCGTCCCGGATCGCTTCCCTGTGGTCCAAAGCTGATAGCCTTAGCATGCTCTTTCTCCACATGCACATGCATGTGCGGCATTGAATTAAAAAAAGGGCAGAATTGAAAAAATTGTTTATTTAGGCTGATCTTAGTGGAGAGTAATATTGATGTTGTTTTTAAAATTGTCATGTCACATAAAATAAAATAAAACTCTCACTCTCAATGGAGATTTATATTCTATAATTTCATAGACATTTAATTTTATGACTAAAAAAGTTGGTAATCACACTTCTGTCTCTTCTTAATATCATTATAATGTCATAAAAAATACCTATGTACTCCCTCTATCTTTGAAGAATGAATTTTTAGAGTTATTTTAAGTCAAATTATTATACTTTGACTAAATTTTTAGAAAGAACATTAAAACTTATGGTATTAAATTAATATCATTAGATTTACCGCATGAAAAATATTTTCATATTTATTTTTTGTCATAATTGTTGTTAGTCTTTTTCGTGAAGTTAGTCAAACTTAAAAAAAAGTTTGACTGGCATGGATTTTAAGAACTCATTCTTTTTATGGATAAAGGGAGTAGTAATCTATTTAATACAAATAAAACTCACTCAGTACTTTCATCGAAACTGGCCTTATCAGCCACCGGAGATTATACAGCGTCGATGCTGGTATATTTCTGAAGCAAGCTGCCTTCTGCAATGGCAAATCGATGACTTTCTCTTTCCAGATTGAAGCACCGATTTCTCACACGCTGTGGCTGCTCTTAGAGCGAAAGCCTGCAAAACCTTACCAGTTTTTGAAGCCGTCGGGCCTTTTTTTTTAAGCCTAATGGGCTGCCCACTAATTTTCAATATGATATAGTTAAAATTAATACTTCAAGTTGCACTTAAAATGCTAAGGTTTTGTTGAAGTACAAGTGAATTGCCTACCATTTTCATTGTATTGGCTTTTCGATTAAATTATTCATTACTAACTGCCTCCCAAAATTTTGACATTTTAATTTTATCCTATGTCAAACTATCATAACTTTGACCAAGCTTATAAAAAGGATTATATTTATTTTACCAATAAGTGTTAGTGGATTAATCATGAAACATATTTTAATGGCATGGATATCTGCTGTCACAAATGTTCACACTTTTCTATGTAAATTTGATAAAATCCAAAATAGTTTTACTTAATACAAAACTAAATGCTAATCTTTTTTAACAGAGGTAGTACATGCAATTAAATATGATATGAAAGCCAATGATTGACTTTGAATCAATATTTGACACAACTTAATTAAAATATATCATGTCTAAGGAGAGTACAAAATGAATTGTGTAACCTTCTTCATGAGCTCAAATTTTTGGGGAGCTCAAATTTTTGGGTTTAATTGGTTTCATGTAGGTTAATAGCTTGGAAAGAAGATATGAACTTTTGAGAATAGATTTTCCTGTCTTTATTCCTCGCAGAATGAAGCCCAAACAAGATTCGGTATAACGCATTCGAGGCGCCCGCCAAAAGAGTTCAAATCTAAACTACTAATCACCTGAAAAGTTTCTTTGGTAAAGAAAGAATTTTATTAATTCACTGTTATTACACCGAGAAGATATAATAAGAGTGAATTTACTTCCAGCTTCTGCCTAAGCAGATAGCCTAAAAAAGAAACCACAACACTCTAATGGCCATCAATTCTAAGACTAGATCGCCACTTATGTGCCTAGGGGACAAACATCATAGCCACTTGCATCAATTTTTGAGATGCCTTCAACACCAAAGCCCATGCGAAGGGCTTTTGGAGATAACCCATGTGCGTAGCCAATGGATTACCAAACTACCTGCAAGGGAGAGTAAACATGTTAAAACATTTTTGCACAACCAAATCGCCTAGCAAGTAGTTGTTGCATCCAACATAATTATAGGTTTGAGGTTCTTCTAAAAACCTTGAAGCTAACTCTCAAAGAGATGAGAAATACTACGAGGTTCAGAGAGATTCAATGCAACTTGCATGCAACCCCAAATTATCCGTGTAAATCGGCATTTCAAGAAAAGGTGTTTCATTATCTCATTCTTATGACAAAAACAACACTTCTCACTGTCTTGCCGATTAAGTTTTACTAAGTTGTCTTTTGTTAAGATAACTCCCCTTCGAAGGTATCAAAGAACATCTTTATCTTTAATGGGGCCTTTGTTTTTCGCTTAAATCAATTTATTCACGTTTGGGAGGTCTTGATGAATAATAATATGACTTCCATCGAGAACTAGCTTTTTAGGTCCAAATTCTAGTGAAACATATCTTGTTCTTAATCGAGCCTAAGGTTAGCAATACGAGGAAATAGATCATTTCAACCTATTAATTTAGGACCAATAAAATCACGTCTCCATGAGTGGTGTACCGGTGTTGAACTAAAAACCTATGCTATAGTTTGGTGTATGTCTAACGATGTTATACAGACAAGGATACTATTTATTAAGAGGTGAATTTCCAAGCCACTTGTCCACCCAGAGCCATATCTAGGAACCATCTTTAATTACAAACAAGCCAAATCAAAGAAAATCTTACTTGACCTTCATGAGACTGCCTAAAAATGAGAATCTCCATTTTTTCAATACGCTTGAGAAAGCAGTTTGGATCCCAAGTATTTGTTTATGATTTTGTTATCAAATCCCTTATGTTGTCAGCAACTTAAAAAGCCATTTGCTTTGTGGATATTTGAACTGTGATGACGCGTTGTGCCTCTCTGATTATTTGAATCTTATTGTTATTGTCCTTTTTATTGGTGTACGTAAGCTAACAAGAAATCTGACGTTCTTAGAGTTGCTGATCTTACTCAAGAAATCTATAAAGATCTTTAAATTTGGTGAACGAGTTCTACTGTTTACAAGCACTATTCATGCCATCCTTTTTCCCTCACATAACACTATTCATCCATAGTAACGGGTCAGGGTTGATGAACAGTAGCACCCGTTAGTAAATAGTATGGGGTCGAGTTCCTTGAATAGTAACACCTATGTAAAATAGTAGCAGACCGGATTCCATAAATTATACCACCTGTTAACAAACAGTAACAGGTCGGGTTTCATAAATAGTTTACCTATCCCCCCTTTTCCCCGTTGTCCATGCGAAGCGCCAGGCCTTCCCTCTAGTAGAAGGCATATATAACCAGAACCAACTTTGTTGTAGACAATCTTTGCTAGATGTGGTGCTCTCGGCATTCTCGCATGGTAACGTCTAAATTAGTAAATTCTAAAAAGAGCTACGAACCCGTTAGTACATTCATGGATCTATTGAACAGCTTGCCAAAGGTGTCTAATAACAGGACCATCTTTTATGGATATTTGTTATAAATTAAATTAATTAATACACTTTAGGTATACAATGCATTTGAGAAGATACGAGTATGGCGTAAATAGGGAGAGTTTAGTATATTTTCATATTTTGGATAGTAAATTAGCATGATTTTGCAATAGATTTGCATGAAATGGACAAATTAAACAATAAGTATAGAGTAGAGTTTATTATATCAAGGATGCAACCAACTTTCTAAATTATAGTTCATTTTGTCTTTGTAATTCAAATGATATTCTAAGTTTTTAGAGAAATATACACAAATATCTAAAATATCAAATTAGTTTCTTTAGACCCACCGTAAAATATGCTTTTGCAGTTCATTTATTTGGTATTGTATATGTTAATATATTTTATTTAAAAGCTTAGCCAAAATTTAAAGAAGTTTAATTTAAATAAAGACCAAAGTGACCTAAAAATTAAGTCAGAGGCTGCCTATACATAAGTGACATCAAAATATAGTATTCCCTCCGTTCTAAATTGTAAGTTGCTTTAACTTTTTTTTGACAAAAAGTTGCTTTAACTTTTTAGGTTTATCTATTTTGCTATGTATCAAGACACATTATTATATCTAAATACATAGCAAAATAGATGTACCAAAAAGTTAAAGCGATTTACAATTTGGAACAGAGAGAGATATAAAATATTCCTTGCAGTCAATTTCTTAAACCTTTGACTGAAGATTCAGGCAAGAGGGTAATAGGTCGGCAACGTTTGACTTGGCGCAGGAGAGGTGATCCTATTAGAGATCAAGCAACAAAAACTGGAGTGAAGAAGCGAATCGACGTACTAACCGACGTACTAACAAGTATTTTTTCCTCCTTTTTTAAATTATAAGTCGCTTTGCTTGATAAATCTATTTTACTATATATCTAAATATATCTAAATACATAGCAAAATGAATGTATCAAAAAAGTGAAAGCGACTTATAATTTGAAACAAAAAAGAGTAAATAATAAGAGAGACGAGGTTGCTACTGATGAACTTCATTAGGCTTAGGACCTGTTTGATAAGCTAGTGCCAATTAGTAGTTAGACTAAAAACTAGTTTAAATTAGCTAAGATTAGATAGTTAGTTGGCCAACAATTAATTAAAGCCTTAGTTAAAAAATATCTTACCTTTTGCCCTCTTATTTAGATGGACTAAAATTAATTTTATCTAATTTTTAGCTAGTTAGGATTTAAAATGACAATTAGGCCAATCTTATGGAAGTTTTATGAAGTTTTATGGGCATTAAATATGTTAACATGCACTATGTTATTGAAGAGAGAGATTGTGAGAGTTTTATATAAATAGATATAGTTTCAAAAGATAAAAACTCTTCTGTTTCTAAAAATCGAATGTATTAGAAACTAGACCATAAAACCCTCACTAAGGATGGCCTTAGCCCTTATATTATATCAAATATAAACCTTCACACATTAGACGATGATTTCATTTATTATTTATTATATATATTATTTGTAGGTGAGAAACGTGCTTTTGTTTTGCTTCGATCAAAGTGAACTACAATCATCGAGCACATACAGGGCCCATACACATAAATAAATAAACAAAATAGTGCACTCTTCTATATATAAAACCTATCGTGGTGGCAAAGAACGATTTCTAAAATAATAAGGAACTAAGATGATGCCACTGACGCTATAGATGAAGAGAAAAGAACGTTGTTGTGACAACGACTGTTGGCCTAACCGTAAGAGGATACAAATATGATCAACAACAATCTGAATCTGACATGCTGTGGAACATGTCCACATGACCACATGACGACATGGTTGCCTCACGAGGCGAGCAACCTCACCTACTCCTACCTTCAATGATGCAACCTTCCTCAACTTCCGGTCTCTTTCCCTCACCAACCTCAACAACCCTATATAAATCCTCCTTATATATAAAAAAAAAATCTTATATAAATCCAACTTCCTATATCCTTAAAAGAGTGTTGTTACGGTGTTCGTGTTAGTAAATCTTTCATAAGTTTAACTAGATTTTTCAAAAAATATTAACAATATTTATGTTTTAAAATAAGTTTATTATAAAAAATATATTCTAATGATATTATTTTTATCATAAATATTAATATCTTTTATATATATTTGGTCAAAGCTGAAGGTGTTTGACTTTTTAGGAAGCAAGTATGAGTACATTCTCCCAGCATGTTGAAAAGTTTATCGATCATCTAAAGTTTGTTTGGATCATCCAACTAAAGCCTAGTCTATCTTTAGATAACCATAGACTAAACACGTCTTGAAAAAGTTTACCAATCGTCTAGGGTCTATTTGGATCACCCGACTAAAGTTTAGTTCATCATTCATAATAAGCTAAAACACGTCTTGGAAAAAAAAAATTATTGGTCATCTATTTGATCAAATGACTAAAGTTTAGTCAGTCATTAGATAATATAAGCAAAATGTGGACTATTTAAAAATTTCTTTTTTCTAATGTGTTATACTTATCAATTAGCATCTATTAGTTTTTTTTTGTTAGACTTCTATTTGGCATCCAAAGCATGGATTTGAGTTTTGTTTAGTCCATCAAGATAGCCCCTAGTAAGGTCTGCTAGGATGAACTTTGAACATGAACCTAAAAAATTTGAAAGAACACAATTGCAAAATCTAAAAAATGGAATTCATATAAATTTTAAAGTAATGATGAATAGGCCATAGGGAAAATCCCTCCATTTTAAACTATAAGTCAGTTTGATATTTTTGGTAAGTGAATTATATTTTGGAATGGAGAAAGTAGCACCAGAAACTAACACCACAAATATCAAAGTGAGTTATAATTTGGAATGGAGGAAGTAGCAAGCAAAGGAAATTCTATTCCTATGCTTCGAACCAAAGGCATGAACAATAGTAATTTATATAGGATTTCCAATCCTATGTTTTCTCTATTTTTCCTATAAAACAAAGGAGGCCATAGCCCAGTGAAAAATTAGTCAGCTAATTAACCGACCATAGCTTAGCTCAAAAGTGTTTGCATCCTAGCTAATAGTCTCTGGATAAGTAAAAGTAGAGAAGTTCCTCTCCCTTCTCCCTCTTCTCTTCTTCTCTGATCGCTCTAACTCCTTTTCTCTCTTCATTGACCCATCTAGCTTCATAAGTGGAGGGGCGACACTAGAATCAACCACCATTGCATTGATGGCAGAGGACCTTCACGGCAACATAGCACAAGAGTGTCCCTTAGATCCCTCGATGTTGAATTAAACTGATGTGTTGTATAGACGATGCAACCAAGGAGACAAAAACAAATGTAGAGATATTTCCAGGCTGATGAGGATGGGGGTCTCTATCTTCCTCAAGCTCAATATAATTATCAATTTGATTGGAGAGCAACCATAGCATCACATCTTCTCTGGTTATTAATCGCGTCATAATCTTATTGACCTCGCTAAGAAGGCTATCTAATCCTTAATGTAAATCGAAGAGCAAAACCAAGAACAAGATAAAACACAACTCAAGTAAAGTGACAACTGCAGATATATGATTAAGATCTCAAACATGGGGGATTCAAGAACCAAAAATGGTGACTATTCAATGAAAGATTGATCTAAAGTAAAAACCCAAACCCTAATGTGGATGATGGCTACTGAACTAATATATAGTCTGAGGGGCCTCAAAGTCCCCTATTCACATCATAGATTGATAGTATAGGAGTGATGTCCTCATCATAGGCTATGCTAACTGATATTGAGGCAACATAGATTGACTAGATCTAGCCCTTCCATTATATTATTGATAATCTTGGTGTGAACAAATTGAGTTTTGTGAACATGCCTTGTCCACATTGCCTCCCTACTCGCTTCCTAACGTGCATGAGCCTTGTCCTCCTCCATCGCTCATCGCACCACCATTGTTTGTGGAACAAGAACAAGTAGGTGGAGCAGGAACTTTACTAGCTCGTTGTTGATGGCACCATGGGCAAGGCAACCTCCTTAATGTTGAAAACCGATAGGACGGGTAATAGAATGAGGAATAATCGTGGTGAGCTTAAGGAGGCAAGCCAGAGGTAGAAGTGAGAGAAAGGTAGGAGAAAGAGACTTTTGTGGGTTGGTATCACTTCTAGCCCAATTAGCTTGGTGTGGAGAGCCAATGGACTAATATGTACTCCATCTTTCCCAAAATATCTGTCGCTTTTTTGCTTCTCCGGAAAAAACATTAACTAAATATATGTTAAGAAATATTAATTATTATAGTGCATAATTGGTATGATTGGAAGGCTATTTGAATCTAGTTTTTCAATAAATTTATTTTGGATTAGTCTCAATAATGGTTTGCTTCTTATGAATAAGAAGAGTTTGATAGTGAACTAGCCTTGATCAAGATTGAAGAATGAATCAAGAATGCATAAGTGAGGAAATACCAAGCAAAGATCAAATGATAAAGAACACAATTCATATTGGATATAAGTTAGTCTCTACATTGATTTGCTTGTATGGATAAAGATTTGAAAAAACACTTTGCATAGATTTGGATCAAACTAAAAGTATGAAGACAAAAACTGAAGTGAGTTTTAGGAGTGTCAAGCCAAAATAAAGAGGATATAAGGAATTATGAATTGGCTTGACCACATTAATATTGATTCATATATGTTTCTATGTGAATAAAAGTGAAGCTTGATTGATATCAACAAATCATATTTAGAAGAGCAAGCGATGGCTTGAGACATCAAGGTGCCAAGTCTAAGGTGAAGAAGAGAGTATTTACATTGAGTCGAGGTGCTAATCAAACTATGAGGAGTCATATTGTGTTGAGGACCAAATCATTAGTGGAAGAGACTTGAAGCCATAAGTTAAACTAATATGTATGGAAACGCTTGTGTTTACTAAAAGAGAGGAGACAAAGATGATTACAAACCTTTATGAAATGATACTAAGAAAGAGAATGATACATGCAATGGTGGAGTCTCCAATTTCATATTTTGAATTAGAGTTTAGGAAAAGTCATACTTTAAAGAGGGATACAATGCATAAGTTTTTTATGTGCAACCAAGTGCTCAAATGTTCTACCAAAATATCCTCAAAGATTAGCCATAGTAGAAAGACACCATTTCCTATTCTTGTGCTGCCTAGCAGGTGAGGCATTACCACACTTAACTGATTGTTGGGATGAAGGGGGTATTTATACCTCTTCTTCTCTTTCACAATAGTCACCTTTACTAGATCCTGACCATACCCTCAAGCCTCTCCATTGATTCCCATCCGATTTCATGAGAGATTGAGCCTCCAAACTGTATTAAAGAGCTCCCCAAGCTCTTCCTCATCTTCAAGAGCACTTGGTTCGTGTTGAAGCCAATGAATTGAGTTTATTACTCTTGGAGCAAGGCTCCTAGCTAGCTAAATGTCACCCTTGAGTTTGCTAACTTGTGTGGCAGTCAAGAAAGGTTTATAGCCACCCATTGCAGCTAAAAAATCACCCCTCACTTTAAGAGCTTACTCTCTAGATTTGAGAACAAAGGTAAGTCAAGCTTTTGTGGCAAGCCCCTTGGTGGTGAGTTGAAGCACGGAATAAATACGCTATCTCTCTTGTGTTCTTGCTTTTTTTTTGTGCTATATTGTATTTATGGTGATTTTAGGGTTTGATCCCAATCTACTTGTTCATACACTTCCGCTAATATCCAAATGGCGGAATAAGCTCTACTCAATCCTAGGAATCTCCTAAATTTATCTGATCTAAATTTTCTTAGGTAGTTTTGAATTATGAATTGACCCTCTTGTAGGAGTGAGGTAGTGTTGTACCCCAGCAATGTCACACTCAAGTGAGGCAGTGTTGCACCAAGTTTTAACTTTTTGTGAGTTTGTTTTAAACAGGCCTATTCCATCCCCTTTAAAGGACTTGAGACTGGGGGTTGATTTGAGGATATCACCCCAGGCTGGGCATAAAAATAAAAAACCGAAAACTGCACCGAAAGAATTGGAACCAAAACCGAAAGAACTGGAACAAAAAATTTTGGTTAGCCGGTTTGGTTCTCAGTTCTCAGGAACCGAAAACTAACCGATCAAATTCGGTTCTTGGACTCGGTTAACTGAAATAACCGAAGGAATCAAAATTCACAAACAAGCCTAATAAACCTTACAACCTAGGCCTAATACCAACTTAACCCTAGATATAAAAGGTGGATCGCACCCCCTCACAGCTTTACGCCCTCACATTTTTTAAAATCTTAGCATCATGCTTTTTTAAAATTCTACTATTTTCTTTTTTTCTTTTCTTGTTTTGCTGCTTGTGTATATTCTCGGTTAGTTCGGTCGAAACTGGAACCAAAAACTAATCAAAATCGATTTTGCTTAGTTTCAAGATTTATAAAGAACCGATCGGTTTCTATTTACGAAGAACCGAATTTGTGTCCAAGACTGAAGAACCGAACGTCCAGATCACCCACATTTAAGGACTTGAAGAAGGATGCTGTTGGGCTTGTGTTTTGGCGTGAGCCTTCAAATTGGGCCCTGACCACAGTTCCTACGTCAAAACCCAGCCCATAAGACCCAACCCGACCAAGCAAATCTGCATCTCGCGCCCGCACCAACCCCCTCTGACTCCGAGGCTCCGACTACACCAATCTCCGCCCCCGCATTCCGTCGAACATACATCGTCCGCACTCGCACCCACCGCACCACCAACACCACCGCCACCATCACCCACCTTCCACATGTGCACACGCGCCCTCCTCCCGTCCACCACCGCTATATATCCCCGCGCACCCACCTCCATCCCCCGTCCTTCCCTCCGCCTCCGCCCCCGCCCCCTCCTCGCATCCGCCACTCGTGTCACCCCCTCCCACGCCGCCGCAGCCGCCATGGACCCCGTCGCCACATGGGGCTAACCCCGCTCGCCGGCGCCGACCCGGAGATCTACGACCTCCTGGAGCGCGAGAAGCGGCGCCAGCGTCGCGGCATCGAGCTCATCGCCTCCGAGAACTTCACCTCCTTTGCCGTCATGGAGGCGCTCGGCTCTGCGCTCACCAACAAGTACTCCGAGGGCATGCCCGGCGCCCGCTACTACGGCGGCAACGACGTCATCGACGAGATCGAGAACCTCTGCCGCTCACGCGCGCTCGCTGCCTTCCGCCTCGACGCCGCGTCCTGGGGCGTCAACGTGCAGCCCTACTCGGGCTCCCCCGCCAACTTCGCTGCTTACACCGCGCTGCTCAACCCGCACGACCGGATCATGGGGCTCGACCTCCCCTCCGGCGGACACCTCACTCACGGGTACTACACGTCCGGCGGGAAGAAGATCTCCGCCACCTCGATCTACTTTGAGAGCCTGCCGTACAAGGTGAGCGCCACCACCGGATACATCGACTACGAGAAGCTCGAGGAGAAGGCACTGGACTTCCGCCCCAAGCTCATCATCTGCGGTGGCAGCGCGTACCCGAGGGACTGGGACTACGCCAGGCTCAGGGCCGTCGCCGACAAGGTCGGGGCCCTGCTGCTATGCGACATGGCGCACATCAGCGGGCTCGTCGCCGCGCAGGTACAATGTTCATTGATAACAATGATCTCGATTAACTAGTTGCTTTCGCTAACAATGATCTCGATTAACTATTTGCTTTCGCGAAATTGTATGTTTATGCTGTGCAATCCTGTTGAAATGGCAATTCGATGGATATGGTACATGTGGTGGTTTAGATTCAGATTCTACTTGGGATTTAATTTAGGCAATCAATTCTGGTGGCTGATCGAAATTTTGGACTGTTTAATCTCATATTGTAGATCTGAGTGTTAGGGACATTTATATGGAAGCTGGCTGTGTGTCGTTTTGTGCATTGTCTTTGATTATTTAATCGCATATTATAGATCTGAGTGTTTTGCATGTTCACTGATTTAGAAACATTTTATATGGACGCTTGCTGTCTGTCGTTTTGTGCATTGCCTTGTTTCATATATATCAAAATGTGGATTGTAACCATGGAAATGGGTATTTTTGGCCTGCTTTAGTTTGTCTAAAAATGTATTCCTTTGATTGTAATAGATCTGATATTCCATTTATTTTGGTGTTTTGAGTATTCTCACTCAATGGATATGAACCTGTGCACTCAGATAGTTACCATACCAATTGAAACCTTTGCACGAGGTCTCAACAATTTTTACTCTTTGACAACAAATACAAGAGAACTAATGCATAGTTGTGCTTTTGCACATCACATTGTGCATTCTTGTGCACATTACTGCTTATGAAATTTTGGTCATGTTAATGTCACAATAGTGCCCTTTGGTCTACTTTTGTTATGCAAGAATCATGGATACAGGCAATCCACAGTTAAATCTAATAAACAATCTGCTGTAACAGGAGGCATACAGATTTCTAACTCAACTTTAGTGTTTAGACTTAATGCACTATTTAGGGTCATAGTACAGAAGGTGATAAGATTTGGCTAATCCTTCCATATCGTCCTTCTTTGAGTACTGGAGTTGGGAGGCACTTAGATAATGCACTATTCTAGGGCCATAGTACAGAAGGTGATATTATTTGACTAGTGCTTCCATATTGTCCTTTTGAGTACTGGAGTCCTGACGAGACCTGAAGAGATTATTCACTCCAGATGTTTAGTTAGTTGAATAATCTGTGTTAAAGAAGTCTCACTATTTGCCTTACTCCATTTCAGGAAGCTGCAAATCCTTTTGAATATTGTGATGTGGTTACCACTACCACACACAAGTCTCTCAGAGGGCCAAGGGCTGGCATGATCTTCTACAGGAAAGGCCCTAAGCCCCCCAAGAAGGGCCAGCCTGAGGGTGCTGTGTATGATTATGAAGACAAAATCAACTTTGCTGTGTTCCCATCTCTCCAAGGTGGGCCTCACAACCACCAGATTGCTGCACTTGCTGTTGCTCTGCAGCAAACTATGACACCTGGCTTCAAGGCCTATGCAAAGCAAGTGAAGGCCAATGCTGTTGCAATTGGAAACTATCTCATGAGCAAGGGCTACAAGATGGTGACTGATGGAACTGAGAACCACCTTGTTCTCTGGGATCTCCGCCCTCTTGGCTTGACTGGTATGCAAATTAGCATCTAATTGGCTTCATTTTCAAGGGTCCATATTATAACTTGTTTTAACGTTGTCTTATATCTGCAGGAAACAAGGTTGAAAAGGTCTGTGACCTTTGCCACATCACATTGAACAAGAATGCTGTCTTTGGTGACAGCAGTGCATTGGCTCCGGGTGGTGTCCGCATTGGTTAGTATCATTTAATTTGTTCATTACTTCTGTTGTGGTGCAAGCTTCAATAAAGTATTAGTACACATTGCTATCCACATGTCAGTTTGAAAAATTGGGATGGTCTTTGAGGCTTTCTTCTTAATGAAGAGATGATATGTCTAGATATTTCCTTGGTGTCTAGCCCTGGTATACTCATTGTTGCCAAGCCAAAAATTGGCTACCATTTGGGTTGGGTGCCACAATTTAGATTAGAGCTCCCATTTGGCCACATAGTTCATCTTGGTGACCAATAAGCCAAAGTCTTGGCCACCAAATTGGTGGCCCTGATTCTTGCATGCAAAAAATTGGCTTGGCCTCCCCATGGCAAATTTATGCCTAACTAAACTGCCCCAAAATGATTCCTGAAAGCGGTAAACTTTCAATATTTCTGGACATTTTTTCATGATGCATCAGATGCCTGATTCACATGCCCTCTTTTGCCAAGTGTAATCTTTTAATTCTGAATTGCAAGTATATTGGACCGTTATACACTGGTTGCCATGTCCCAAATCCATATAGAGTGATGGTTGTGCCTTTATTTGGTCCTTGTTCCTTGTGAAGGGATGTACACCTGAAGAATCATCTGGTCTCTTGAACTGTTGCAGTTAGATTAATAGTTCTGGTTTCATTTCACTTTCCTGTTCTTCACATTTTTCCTTCGCAGAATAGTTTAGCTCTTGCAAATATTAATGACTAATGAGTTGGTCATCAAGATCCAAAGTTCCAAACATTGCTTTATTGGGGTCACAAAATACATGGCCTACATGTGTAATCCAAGACTTATTGGTTGTCCACTATAGTTCTATAATGCTTTACCCTGAAAGTGCTTGTATACACTTTAACACAGCTAAGAACTCTACTGGAAAATAATGTCATGATAAAATAGTGTAACCCAATTCATGTGTATTGATGAAGCTCTGGAAGGAAATTCTGTTACATCACAAGTCTACAACATTCCTGAAACTCTAGTTTCCCATATATTCTAGCTATATAGTACAATATTAGTCACATATCTTTGCTATTCACTTCAGGTACGCCAGCAATGACCTCAAGGGGTCTAGTGGAGAAGGACTTTGAGCAGATTGGAGAGTTCCTCCACCAGGCGGTGACCATCTGCCTGAACATTCAGAAGGAGTACGGCAAGCTCCTCAAGGACTTCAACAAGGGCCTGGTAAACAACAAGGACATTGAGAACCTCAAGACCCAGGTGGAGAAGTTCGCAGACTCCTTCGACATGCCTGGGTTCACGCTTGAGAGCATGAAGTACAAGGAGTAGATGCCTCCCATGTGCGGCTAGGCCCTCTTGTACCAATGTCTTTCTTTGCCGTGGCGCAGGGTGCCATGGCACTGCACCGCCACACTTATGATGATGATGGCTTATGGAATTTGTCTACAACATCTGCAGGATAGGCTCACAAGTGCCCCCTGCCCTCTGGTTTGGTCGTCTTACTGGGTTTATCAGGTTTTTCTTTTGGTAGTTGTTCTCAGGGAATCATTTGAGAATGTCAATCAGGTGTTTGCCAATAATAATTCGGTGGTTTCTTCTCTTGCTGTCGGTGTTACCATGCATTCTTGATTATGGTGGTTGATTGATTATCTTCTGAGGGCACTATCGATGGTTGATTGATTATCTTCTGAGGGCACTATCGATGGTTGATTGATTATCTATCGCACACTAGCCCAGAACTGATTTAAAAGAGGACATTGTCAATTAAATTGTCACGGTGAACAATAAAGGGTGGAGCTGCTGTCGCTGAGTTAACATTTTGATGAAACTATAGCGCCTGACGCTGCCTTATATCTCTTGGTGTGCACCGTTTGTACATGAGGTTGCTGGTATGAAGCACCTGACTTGCTTAGGGCATGCACAATATTGACATTCACATCTGTAGGTGTCCCGGCTGAAACCACGATTCTCTTGTCTCCGGCTCTTATAGATGGCCATCGGGCCGTGCCAGCCCGCACGCGGCGGCCCGTCGGGCCGTGCCGGTCCGGTACTGCGTTGTGCCTCCTCGGGCTGTCGTGCCTGTCGGGCGTGCCTGGCCGTGCCGTGCTTGGCTACCGGCCCAAGGCACGGCCCGTGGGCCCATTTTGTCGGCGGTGCCGCCCGTGGGCCGCACGAGCACGGCCAGTGGCGTGAGGCCGCGAGCGCGAGGGATGGAGGTCTGGTGCCGCCGATGTCGCGGCCCGCCGGCGCGCTTCATGCTGGCCGAGCAGCTAGCCGCGTCGTCCAACCCCGCGACCTCCTCAAGCTCCGGGATGACAACGGCGACGGCGGCGGAGAGAAGAGGCTGCCCGTCGGCTGTGGCGGGTGTGTGGCGCCGAGCGGCGCACGCTGCTCGGCGTCCTTCCGGCTTCCGTTGGCCAAAGCAACCGCGGGCGGCGCGGAGAAAACACGCCGGCGCCTGCGCTCCACGGCAGTGCAGCATTACCGCATCCCCTCCTCCTCCTCCCTCTCCGCCCGCGGCGGCCCGCGATGACACCTGAGGGTTCGCCTCGGCCCTCACGCATAAGCCTTGGTGGCGGCGGCAAACGATCGGCGCCCACCCGCCCGCCGCCGCAGCTGCCTGCTCCGCCTCGCCGGTCGCCGCCAAGATGCCCACAACTCCTGCGCGCCCCGCTCCGGCTGCTTGCTCGCCTCGCTCATCTCGATTGGAGTTTGGAGACAGCTGCCGAGTGCGATTCAATTGCTCTCCATGCCCTTCCGGTCGCCGGCTGCCCCACTGCTGCTGGAGGCCGGGCGTGCGCTCGTGCCGTGCCACGCGGGCTGGGTGGCGGCCCGACACGGCGCGGCCTCGGCCGGCGGCCGGCACGGGCACGGTGGCCACCGGGCCGGGCCGTGCCTCGTGTCCGTGCCATTCCACCGGGCCTCGTGCCGGGCCGCGCCCACGAGCTGCATGGCCATATATACTGGCTCTCCAGATCCCTTTGCCGCCGGTCACACTGCCATCCCGTGCTGCCGCCAGGCGCGATTCCACCGCCACCTGTCGCTAGGCGTCATTTCGCCATGTTGCCAAGGACCTCAGCTTTTAGATCAAGCAACCTAAGAGAGCCAGAGAGGGAAGCGTTGGCTCTGAGAAAAGAGAGATTAAATAATTTTTATTCTCTTGTGGTTATTCATAAGCTTTAAGGTGTTTCCTAGTGGTGTATTTCTATATCAGCATTAAATGCCTAAGGTTATCTTTTTTTGCAATATTTTGGTTGCCATAAGAGCAGTGGTCTTAGAAATCTAATGGGCAGGACCTATAGCGAGACGAAGGTTTTGTGTTGTTATCCTGCTCCAATTCTGGTTAGAGGCGGGGTGACATGGTCAAGGAGAGTTTTTTTTAATAAGAAAAAACTTCACGTATTATTGTATTAAGTAGTAGAGTTTTAACAAAAATACAATATGACATCAAAGGAGGTCAGTCTAACACAGTAATAAGAAACAAAATACCTCATATTTCAATATTACGTAATAGAAAACAACCAGTATCGATGAAGTGGTGCGACCTAGAAGGTGACCTTACGTCTTCGCGGCGGCTTGGATGAGTGTGGCAGAACCTTCTAAATTATATGGCCCACAAGCACCTGACATTGTCCCTAAAACCTCTGTCGGCTATGCTTGTACACCACATAACCTAGAATGTCCCGTCGGGTGAACCCCGATAAACCACAATTCCTCCAGGGATCGATACTTACGTAGACATCACAAAGATTACAACAGTTTTCATACAAAATACCGAGTAGCGGAAGACTTACAATAACTTAATTTACAAAACTTTTGTCAAACTTATACAAACTAGAGTAGCATTATTACAAAATAGCGGAAGTATCATTATATAACTTTATTACAAGCCACACAACGAAAGTGCCCCGCCTGTAAGCCACACAATCTATTCCTCATCAGTTCCTTCTTCGATAACCGTCATGCAACAACGGCCGTAGCACACTTGTTCACGCGGTTCACCTGCAACGGGGATTTAACAAACCCTGAGTATAAAAAGTACTCCGCAAGACTTACCCGACTAAAAATTGGGGAGAAGACTCAGGAATGCTGGCTAATAGGAATCAAGGTAAGGCTTTAGCAAGATCAAATGACACCTTTGCAAAAAAAGACTAAGTGTTGACACTCGTTAGCATCAACTTTTACTAGGGCTTTTTATCCGAATGTAAACAAGAAAACACACTAGTCTAGGGTTTTATCGACAATTTCCACGAGTTTTGCATATTCTCGTATTTTTTTCGGGTGATTTTCGGAAAAAGCTAAAAAGAAGGATTCTAGTGCATATTTAGCACGAAAACTTATCCGCCACGGAAATATCACGATTGGGCTCAGGAACCATCTAGAAGACACCCGAAGCAACGGGACCCCGAGAGGAGGAAAAGTGGGGCCGGCCGGCCCCACCTTGGGGCCGCCTCCCCCCCTGCTAGGGTTTCGACCCCCTTCCGGAAGCTTCCTCCACCGCCTACGAGGAGTCATCTTGGCCCTTGGTTACGCCGGTTTGATCTGCTGGGCGCACGCCGATCTCATCAAGCTATAAATAAAGGGGTAGACCCCCTCCCTAAAGGCATCAAGTCATTTAGAGATCCAGCCATCAAGAGCCTTCTCTAGTTCATCGAGTCTCTCTAGTTCATAGCTTTAGCCTAGTTAGATTAGAAGTAGAAGAGTTCTAGTTCTTCACGGGATCCGGCCCCCGGCGTGCAATGTCTGAGCGCGGAGTTCGGTATAGTTCTAGTACTTTGCTCTTATTGTATTCATTATGATTCAGGCAACATTGTTCTTAATCTCTTATATATTCTTAATTGCAATAGTCATTGTCTACTTTGATTATATGTCTAGGATAGTTGGTTTGATCTTATTGAATTCATGTAATTGCTCGTATAGCGTTTATCCAAGCGGCATTGGGTAGATGGTAGACAATATGTAGACGTGGTGTCTAGATATCTTGTTTATCTGCGAGTGCACCCTCGACGTGTCGGGACGTGTGGTAGTCCGCGCAGTGACACCGTGTTGGTTCCTCTCGTAGTCCACCCTCCGTATGTAGGACTAGCATGGGCACGGTCGCGAAGGAGGTGACCCTTGTGTCTTAATACCCTCATTAGTTGATGCCTCTTTACATGTGATAATGATGTAGGGTTAACTTAACAATGATTGCTAGATGTAGTTGCACTAATTAGAGTTATTCATTGATGTAGTTATTGAATTACCTTAGTATTTATTCCCGAGTTTATCCATTGGCTAGCTATTGTTATGACTAGAAGAGCTCGATGTTTATCTATTTATGATGACTGATCATTATTATTTATCATATATATCTTTTATCACGTGACTTATCCCTGTTATGAGTAGGATTCTAGTTATGGTTTGCCTTTCACATCAATAGTATAAGTTATAGTTTATAAGTCCTACATATAGACCTTCCCAGTGGTATAAATATAAATCGACAACCTGGATGACTTCCCTAGGTAAAATGCTACAACGGTATAATTATCTGTCCGCTTGCAGAACCCAGTTAGTTTATATTCTTATCTTTATAATCATATCTTTTATTTCTGCCTAGTCATATTGAATACATATAAATCTATAGTTATTTCTTAAGCAATATGATTAAGGATGACAACTTAATTCATGCTTAGGAATGATAGTGATAAATAGGTGGCTAGTTGCTAATGACAAGTTAATTATATACCGATCATTTCTGACGTTGTTGCTAGGGGTAGGATTTATCTCTGCTTTTTAGTAGTGACGTTAGAAATGCCAACAAGCATTTTTGGCGCCGTTGCCGGGGAAGGTAGCTAGGCAATTAAGAAACATTGATAGACTTATACTCAATTATGTGATCGAGATAACCATTAACCCTTGCTCAAGCAGGATTACCCTTGTTTGTCTACTTTTATATCTTATGCAGGGTAATAAACGACCGGTTTACGACCTTCCGGCATGCCCCCACAAAACAAAAATAAACATAACAAATCCAATATTGGAGAAAGAGGTCGACGTCACAAGACTTTAATTCATATCTCAAGTGACGGGAACAAAGATGTTGCATCACTCACAAATTCCAGCATGTGAGTCATGGTAAGTATGATCAAATAAAGGTGAGAAAGTCTTGCTCATGGACTTTAAATTTGATGAGTAGTTATCTTTTACATTCCACTACATGTTTACTTTTTACAATCCAAACATCCATCTCATTTAGTTTAAAGTTTTCCATCCATAACATGTTTAGTTCCATCCTAACTTGCATTCTTATAAATAATTAAAAGAAAAAACTCACCATAATCATGCTTGTCATCTCTACTTGAATAAACTTCTACAGTACTTTCATGCTACTTGTATTTGTTATAGTATGCTTAGGTTTAGAAGTATCTTCATACACCTTTAAAATTGAGCATTGACTATTTTCCTAAGTTAAAATAGACATGGTGTCTAGTTTAATTTTTGAATCATAAGGTGATTTGATCTTACTTCTAAAAGGTTTTTGAATTAAGCAAGGTGCATAGGTTAAAATCCTTTCCTGAATTAAATTAGACATGAGTCTATGTTGATTTTTGAGCCGATAGTATACTTTGGTAGATACTAGTTATGAGAATTCTTAAATTCAATCTGGGCAAGTCAAGAAAGTAATTCATTGAAACAACCCGCTTTTCCTCGAAGGGAAAAGACACAGTTTTTGTACAATAATGCAATGGCCTCGAAGGGCTCATTGCTATCATCGACATATCGGGCGGTCCAAAGTGCGCATACAGCGGAATATTTAATTTAGAGAGTACAAATAGCGAGATTTAAGTACTTTATTACATCGCCAACAAGGCGGAATCACACTCACACACACATACGGAAAGGCATAAGGTAGGTAGAAGCGGATCGACGCGTCATCCACTTGCGCGTAGCTCGAGACACCTACTCCTCCTCGTCATCCTCGTCGGTCTCCCACTCGATGTTCTCCCCTGAACCACAATGTATCAGTACGATTTGTACTGGCCACTAATCCCACCCATATGAATGAAGCTTGCTATGAGGAAGGTGGATGCAAGAGTAATCAAAAGACCTATTTGAGGCTCTGGGTTTCCTATGCAATAGCATAATTAAATAATATTTATCAAGTTTTAACCCATTTATATCCATAAACCTCCCATCCATAACCATCCACACATCACACCACACTCTCACTCAGTTCGACGAGGAAGACTCCCACTCCTCCTCGTCTCAACGGCCCAAAGCCGGAAACCACCACACCCAGGGGAAGAGAAGAGAAATGGACTCCACTCACTATAACGAACGAGGGTACTCGTAGGGACATGTCCATAACCGGGGACACGGCTATACGTATAGATCAAACAACTCTGCAGAGCGTGTACACCTGGAACCACAAGATCACCATCATCGGCGATGCGCCTCGCCTAGGCTGATACCAAGCCGCCGTCTGACGGGCCCACTGCCATTCTACCACTCAGCTCTGGGGCACCCCGGAGTCCACCGGCACGCTGAGACTGTGAGGCGTGGCACCGGATCCCAGGGGGGCACCACGCTGTCTCAGGAGGGTGTGGGTCTCGACACCCGTACCTCCCTACACTATCACCTAACAACCTAGTAGTAATGGCAGGGGGCCAAATTGGCCAAAGTCGTTTCCGCCCATCGAGGGAGTGGTGTGTACGAAAAGGATCCCACGAACCGGCAGGAACGCCAAATCAGTCCTTAGGAGGACCGGACAGGATGTCTTCACCTGGGGCCCGATGCCCCGTGCCTCGACGGCACCTCCCGTCCCGGCGATTCGTACCACAAAGGCACTCCTCCCGGAACCTTCTCCCAACACATATACCCGCCACAGGTACTCTCATGTGGGGAGTGCCCAGATCACACTCCCCCAGCATGGCTCGTCCTCATGACTTGCCCTAGATCCTGCCCAGTCGACACAACCCTCACTACACACCCAAGACTCACGCCAAGATCTCTCCTGAAAACCCGGTTTCCACAACTTCGGCACCACGTGCCTTAGCCACTCACATTCATGGTATATCTACAGTAATGATAGTAATAAGTGAGCAAAGATAAAGATAAACATGATAAGCGCGAGGCTAATCATAGCAGCGGGTATGCAGGGGATTGGTTTTGACAAGGCATAGGCTGAATCAATCAATCTACCATGCATCCTATCAACAGCAGCGAGCAACAAGTAATAGAGCGTTAGCATTTCTAGTTATTGCATGTCTAGATAGGAGCTAAGAGGTTGGGTGGGACGTGGCACCTGCAATCGGTCGTCGTCTCCCGTGTCCTCGGTGTACTCGTAGTCCTCTCCCTCCTCGGCCAGGCTCTCCTCCTCTCGAAAAGCGTGGCATAACACCGCGTTTAGCTCCCTATAGAGGTGCACAAAGAAGCAACTGAAAACCAAAAGAAGCAAATGCACTCATGGATAAGCCTATGACCTAGAGCTCATTTTTAGAAAAATTTGGACACTTGGTTTCATATTTTTCGGAGTTAAAATGGATTTATTATGATTTTCCTCAAGATTAAATCATATCTCAAAAAAGAGAAAATCATTTTATTATTTTCCGAAAATAGGTGACACGTGGCAGGTTGTGATTGGCCGGCTCTGGTGGGGTCACTGACCGGTGGGGCCAGGTCAACGGTCAACGTTGACCGGTCAAAGGTCAACTCCGGCCCGGGCTCGGACCGGGCCTAGGTGGGCCGGATCGGGGGGCCGGGTTGGGCCGGCCCGGCCGGACACATGTCGGCCTCCGGTGCGGCCGCGTGGTGGCACTTGGGCCTCCACCGGGTTGTGGTGCACGGCGCGGCCTATGGTGGTCCCGCGCCCGGTGCACCGTGGGCTGCGAGCTCGGTCCACAGTGGACCACGCTGTTCTCCCCCTTCTCCTCTCTTCGGTCTATGGCGCACGGGTGCACCGATACATGGCGGCGCCCTCCCTCTCTTCTCCCCCCCCTTTCTCCTCTGTTCTTCACGGGCCGGTGCCCGCCGGGCTTCCCCCCGCCGGCGTACATCCCCGGTCCCCGACGAGTTGAGCTAGGGCTCCCTGCGGCCTCGGGGAAAGCCCCATGGTCATGGCTAAAGCGAACAAGGTGGGGTCTTGGCTCCTGGGCAGCCGGCGTCGGCAAGTGGCGGCCGTCGGTGTCTGGTGACGGCGGGCTTCTTGTACCGTGCGTGTGAGTGTGCGCGGGGCACCTTGGCGTGTCCTCGGGTGCTCGGGGCCTCGGCACTCACCTAGAAGGCGTCGGTGGAGCTTCACGGCGGCGGGCCGTGCGGCGGCCCGGCGGGGTCAGCTGGCGAGGCGGCCCGGTGAGGCGCGCCCCGGTGCAATTAAGGGCAAGGCGGGGCCCTTTAGCGCTTAGCGACTAGGCGGTGGCGTGCGGTGGCGGCGGGCTTCGCCCCGTAGCGTCGGCTACGCTCGTGGTGTGTGCGGGAATGCGGCGGAATAGCTGCGCCACCGCGGTGGCTGGGCAGATGGCGAAGCACGCCTGGCGTGGCCGTCGAGACCGTAACCGTGCGGTGGCAAGCCAGCCGGCCGGTGGGCGCTTGCGCGAGGCACGGCACTCCGCGTGGCGGCGGGGCCAAAAACCCGCAGCGCCCGGCGACGTCGCGCGGATACGTGGCGGCGGCGTGACCGTGGCGGCGTCGCGCGGCATGGTGTGCGCCGTCGCGGCAATCCCGGATCGTCGTGGCCCAGTGGTGCTCCGCGGCAAGCGCTGATGCGTCTTGTAGCGTCGCGAAGCCGCGCTCAAAGCGCGGCCTTGAACCACCGGGTAAGGAGCTCTGGCGGCGTCCTCGGCGGCGGGGGAAACAAGCGCGGCCTGCAAGGCATGGCGCTCACCGTGGGCTTGGCGATGCTAGGGTAGCGGTGCAGTGACGAGGCGGGCGATGGCGGCTCGGGGCTGTGCGGCGGGACGAGGGCGTCGGAGGTAGCCGTTCGGGCGCGCCTCCGTGTCCGGCTCGGCGGCGAGCAGGCTCTCCGGCGGCGGCTCCACTCTGGCGTCGGCTCCCCCTCTTCTCTCCACACCTCGGTCCTCTTCCCTTGGCTCGGTGAGGCCACCGAGGGGGGGGGCGTGGGAAGGGAGGCCACGGCACCGGTGAGTGTTTATGTAGGGAAGCGGAGGTCTTGGCGGCGATGGACGGTTGCCGCGATGCCCCGGGGCACGTGGAGGTCATCCACGGGCGCTTGGCTAGGAGTTTCGGGGCGCGCTGGGGTGGTTGCAAGGGCGCGGCTCCTCAATTTGGAGCGGCGGCGGGCGGAAGAGCGAGGCTCCAGCGGTGGCGTCGGCGGGGGGCCGCGCCGCTCCCGTGTTGTGAAGCGGTGCGTCGGCGCGGGACGAGCCGGCGTGGCGGCCATCCAGCCCAGCTTCGCGAGGCGGTTTGGCATGGACGCCGAGGATGGCGCCTAGCGTAGCCCGGCGCGGTGCTCTGCTCTCCCGGAAAAGCAAGAGGAGGGGAGAAAAGGTTGGGGATGACAGGTGGGTCCGTTGGGGCCCGCCTGTCATCGTCTCCGTGAGAGGGGGTGGAGGGCGCGGTCCTCTGCGCGGTAGTGGGCCGCGTTGGCCGCTGGGCCGCGCGTGCGTACAGGTGGAAGGGAAGAGGGCGTGGGGAGATGGGCTGGGCCGCGAGGAGAAGAGAAGGTCGAGGGGGCGTCTTTGTTGGGCCGCGCTGGCGTGGGACAAGGGAGGGGCAGGCCGGTTAGGCGGGGGCCAAAAAGCGGCCAGCTTGCCGCTTGTTGGCCTTCTTCTATCCCTATTCTATTTCTTTCTCTTTTCCAATCCTATTTTCTCCCTTTTGCTTTCTACTAGGTATAAGGCATAGCACATACATAGGTGTACATGCTGGTGGGGTTCACCTAGGGTGGTCTAGGGCTTGGTCATGGGTGTACACATGTCACCTTTGTTAATTACTTTATTAGCTTACAAAGCAACACATAAATCCATAAAGAGGCAAATCACATGTGTGCAAGAAAAAGAAAAATGCACATGCTACTAATTCAAGTTTAGGAGCTAGTGCAACTCGCTAAGGGATGGTTTCCTATATGACACTCACCATGCATGGGTTAGTTTTCGAAAAAGTTTTTTGAAAGTTGTGATTTCTGGGTATTGGTTTAACAGGGATGTTACAGACTCCCCCCCTTACGAGAATCTCGTCCCCGAGATTCAGAAGAAGGCGTACCTTTCGAAGAGGTAGGGATAGAGTATCCGGAGTTCCGATTCCTTCTCCCACGTGGCTTCTCTTTCAGTGTGGTTGCTCCACTGAACCTTGCACATGGGGATTGTGGTGCTTCGGGTCTCCTTGGTTGCTCGATCAAGGATACACGTGGGGTGCTCCTTGTACTCAAGCGTGTCTTGGAGATCCAAGATGTCCGTGGGCACCTGCTGCTCTGGCACCTTCAAACATTTGCGGAGCTGAGATACGTGGAACACGGGGTGTACTCCGGTCAGCTCCTCCGGCAACTCCAGCTTGTAGGCTAACTTACCTACTCTCCGGCAGATCCTGTATGGGCCGACATACCTGGGGGCTAGCTTCCCCTTCACATGGAATCTGCGGGTGGCTCATAGCGGAGACACCTTAAGATAGACGAAGTCCCCAATCTCAAACCCCAGCTCTCTCCTCTTATCTGCGTAGCTCTTTTGTCTGCTTTGAGCAATCCTCAGGTTCTCTCGCACTTGGGCGACTCCTTCTTCAGCTTCTTGTATCTTGGCGGGTCCAAAGAATGACCTCTCACCAACCTCGGACCACATAAGCGGGGTCCGACATTTCCTCCCGTAGAGGGCCTCGAATGGTGACATCTGAATGCTAGCTTGGTAGCTGTTGTTGTAGGAGAACTCTGCATGGGACAAGCTTTTCTCCCAGTCCTTCCCGTACTTGAGTACGCAAGCTCTCAACATATCTTCTAAGATTTGATTCACTCTTTCAGTCTGCCCATCTGTCTGGGGGTGGTAAGCGGTGCTGTAGTCGAGTCTTGTCCCGATGGCCTTGTGAAGGCTCTTCCAGAACTGAGATACGAACTGACTACCTCTGTCGGACACGATGCTCATTGGAGCCCCATGGAGTCTCAGAATGTGCTCTATGTATAGGTCGGCAAGCTTCTCGGCTGTATAACCTGCCTTGACGGGGACGAAATGGGCTACTTTGGTTAGTCAGTCGACTATCACCCATATGGAGTTGTGACCCTTGGGAGAACAGGGTAGCCCGACGATGAAGTCCATGGATATACTATCCCACTTCCATTCCGGCACATCGAGCGGCTTTAACAGCCCAGCTGGTCTTTGATGCTCTGCCTTGACTCGGTTGCATATGTCACATCTTGCCACACGTCCGGCAATGTCTGCTTTCATACCCCTCCACCAGAAAGTCTTCTTGAGATCATTGTACATCTTGGTGCTTCCTAGATGTATGCAGAACTTGGAATTATGCCCTTCTGACAGAATCTCTTCCCGTAGCTTCTCGTCTAGGGGTACACAGACACGATCTTTGTACATGATTGTGCCTTGTCCGTCTTCTCTGAATTCAGGACACTTGCCTATCCTCATGAGCTCTCGAAACTCTGTGATCTCAGGGCAGGTCTCTTGGGCCTTGCGGATTCTCTCTTCAAGATTGCACTGCACTCTCAGAAAGTTCATCTGACTCCTCGGCACTTCTTCTAGCTGGAGCTTCTCCATTTCACGACATAGCTCAGGAGGGGTGGTACTCGTC
Source organism: Chrysopogon serrulatus (assembly GCA_015844335.1). Taxonomy (NCBI): domain Eukaryota; kingdom Viridiplantae; phylum Streptophyta; class Magnoliopsida; order Poales; family Poaceae; genus Chrysopogon; species Chrysopogon serrulatus. Next base: position 76,809 of record JADLZL010003778.1, on the reverse strand, counting down.
ATGAGGTAGTGGCAATAGCTCTTGCGGCTCAGGGCGTCTGCGACTACATTAGCCTTCCCCTGATGATAGTGGATCTCCGGTTGTAGTCCTTGATCAATTCTAGCCATCTTATTCATCTCATGTTCAGATCTTCCCGAGTGAAGAAGTACTTTAGGCTCTTGTGATCGGTGTAGATGTCACACTTGTTGCCAATCAAGTAGTGCCTCCAGGATCTTCAAAGGCGTGTACAAGCTGCTTCTTGCAAGCTCGAGATCATGTGTCGGATAGCGTTGCTCGTGTTGCTTCAGCTGTCGGGAGGCATAAGCGATCACTTTTCCGTTTTGCATAAGGACACACCCCAAGCCATGGCCAGAAGCATCGCAGTAGATCACGAAGTCCTGACGAATATCTGGCAGGGCTAGCACGGGGGTAGTGGTAAGCTTCTCCTTCAGAGTCTGAAAGCTTCTCTCACAATCCGGAGTCCATTCAAACTCATTGGTCTTCTTCAAGAGATTGGTCATGGGTCTTGCAATCTTGGAAAAGTTCTCAATGAAGCGGCGGTAGTAGCCCGCTAAACCAAGAAAACTCCGAATGTCAGTCACGTTGCGTGGCTGCTCCCATGCCTTCACAGCTTCAATCTTGGCTGGATCCACTGCCACTCCTTCTGCGGTGAGCACATGTCCCAGAAATGCAACTTCTTCGAGCCAGAACTCACATTTGCTGAACTTGGCATAGAGCTGATTCTGCCTTAGCTTCTCAAGCACTGCCCTCAGATGCTGTTCGTGTTCCTCAGCTGAAGCCGAGTAGACGAGTATGTCATCAATGAACACGACGACGAACTTGTCTAACTCGTCCATGAACACCTTGTTCATCATGTTCATGAAGTAGGCCGGGGCATTAGTGAGCCCAAACGACACTACCGTGAACTCATACTTGCCTGCACCGTGTAACAAAGGTCTGTCTTGGGTATATCTTCGGGCCGGATCTTCATCCGGTGGTACCCCGATCGGAGGTCAATCTTGAGAAGAACTTGGCATTCCTCAACCGATCAAGCAAGTCATCGATCCTTGGAAGAGTGTACTTGTTCTTGACAGATCACGGCATTTAGATTCCTCGTAGTCTATGCACATCCTCATCGAGCCATCTTTCTTCTTTACTGAACAGACGGGGAGATCCCCAAGGGGAAGCACTAGGCCTAATATACCCCTTGTCGGAAAAAGCTCCTTAAGCTGCTTCTTGAGCTCCTCCAAATCGTCGACCGACATGCGGTAGGGTCGTTTGGCAATCGGTCCCGTACCAGGCGGAAGGTCGATCACGAACTCCACATCACGATCCGGTGGCATTCCCGCAACTCCTCGGGAAACACATCCGGATACTCACATACCGGGTGAGCATGAGATCACACCCTTGTCTTTGGGTTAACCAATCCATCCCCAAGATGACATCTAGACCATTAGAAGGAAGGAGGGTGAGGTTGGCTAGAAAAGGGTGACCCTCGATGTTTATTCTCACTCCCCGACATTTGTGCGTACACCTCAAGTTTCCCAAGGGGGGAACTTGTTACAATAGCTCCCCCGTTGTGGAGTGACGGGTGCGTGATTCTCTCGTGCAAACTTGGATGATATGTATGAGCATGTAGCACCAGAATCAAAAAAGCACCGAAGCCTTAGCTCCGTTAACCATGAACATACCGTACACCACGTCGGGGGCGTCCCGGGCGTCCTCTGCTATGAGGTGGGTCGGGCGGCCGCGGGTGGCTCCCGGCACTCCCGTGGGGCGTCGCCTGGATGGGCGGCCTCCGTCTTTGGAGCCGTCGGTGTAGCAGCAGTCTTCCTGTCGGGGCAGTCGAGAATCTTGTGGCCGGGCTTGCCACACCCGAAGCAAGTGAAAGGGATGCCGCCTGTGGGGGTAGACGGCGGCATTCCACGTGCTCGGTGCGGGGTCTTCCACGCGCTCGTACCACGAGCAGGGGGTAGTTGGTGGTGTAGGTACCACCACCCCTGGCTCACAGTAGGCGCGGCCCCTTGACGGTCTGCAAGGCGCGGAGGTGCGAGGGCAGCCCTCCACGCGACCTACGTGGAGCGGAGGTGCGGGGCGACCCCTCGAGCGTCTCTTCTTCTTCTCCTTGGATAGGTCAGCCTCAAAGCGATCCTTCTCGATCTCCGGGCACTTGTTCATCATCTCCCGGAGGGTGTGGCGAGTGTGTGCCCGGAGAGAAAAGCTTGATGCGCGTGTTGAGACCTTTCTTGAAGAAGTACATTTTCTTCTTTTTCGTATCGGTGTCGCCGGGGCATACCGCATCATGGAGGTGAAGCGGTTGCCGTACTCACGGATCTTACGGGATCCCTGGCGGATGTTGCGAACTCCTCCACCTTGGCGTCCATCACCCCCTCTCGGCACGTGGTACTCAATGAAGGCCTCCTCGAACTCCTCCCGGGTGATGTGCGCGGGGTCTACGTGCATGTCGCGGCCCCCCACCACGCACGTGCGGCTCCGACGAGTTGGTGTGCGGCGATGGCCACACACTCCTCGTCCGTGCAGGTGGTGAGGTCGAGGTTCTTCACGATCTCCTTGAGCCGGTCGAGGGCGGCGATGGGGTCGTCGGAGTTGTCGAAGGTCGGTGGCCTCGGCTTGAGAAAGCCCTCAAGCTTGCGCCTGGAAGTCGTTAGGCGGACCTCCGTGGCGGCGAAGGACTCCCTCGGCCGGGGTCTCCAATAGGCGGGTCCTTGCGCTGCATGACCTCGGCCAAGAGCGGGGGGAGGCGGCGGCGGTGGCGGCAGAGCCAGCCTCCGGCCGGTGGTGGGTCGGGGGGCAAGACCTCCGGCCGGTGGTGGGTTAGGTGCAGCACCCCCCCTGGTGCGGGCTGTGGCACCTCGTTCTCCTCGAGAACGTTCTCCACGACAACCTCGTCCTCCTCGAAGTTGATCGGGCGTGTCCGGCGCGGCCGGCGCCACGGCGGCCACGCCCCACGACCACGTCCCACGACCTCGAACTGCCGGCATCGGCGTCTGCGGGGCGGTTCAACAAGCGGCTAGAGCGGCGGAGGGACATCTGTTAGAGGGGTTGATTAAAGATACCAAGCTTGCATTAAAATTGGGTGGTTAAGTTATTAGTCAATTAATTTGAAAAACGCTAACAAGACACTCAATCAAGGAAGCATAAAGATCCATAAGAATTGCATAAAACCCAAGCATCCATTACATTCATTTTATTACATGGCGATGTCTCTAGCGCCTACGCTTAGAAGACTCGCGAGAACGCTCTACTCGCAGTAGGCTCCAAAAAGGGTGACAATTACTCTATCCTTGGGTAGGTGAGACATGTCTCCTATGCAGCCTTGGGGCATACATGTAAGGATGCTAGCCTACACTACTAGTAACATGGGTAGAACACCTAGGTGTCGTAGGGTGGGGTAGCTGGAGAGAGTGGGGTGGAAGGCTCGGGCCCAAGGTGGTGCTGCTCGACTGGTGGAGATGGTGGTGGTGCAGGGGTGGAAGGCTCAACAGGCCAGTACAACCGGTTGGTGAAAGAGGCCGCCGACTCCATCCGGGGAGTCCCAGCCGAGGTCGAGCGGTGGGCGGGTGTCGGCTCGCGATTGAGCGGAGGCTCTGCTTGCGGGGCGGAAGTCCTCGGCGAAGGGCGGGCGACGGTACACGGCGGGCACAGCTTTGCAGGTAAGTGGTACTCGTCGACGCGCCGCTTGTCCGACCTCCTCCGGGCCTTCTCCACACGACGGCGGGCCGGGTCGTGTGGCGATGCGCTCGCTCTTCATGAGCTGCACTGGTGGAGCACGTTGTTCCGGGCATGGTGCGCCTCTGAGTGATCCTCTTCTTCCCCAGTTGACCTCGTTCGAAGCCCCGGGTAGCGGAGGTTGAAGTTCCTGGTGGCGTCCTCTCGCTCCCGGAGGGGCCTCCGTGGTACGAGCAAGGGGTACTCTCGAGCTCAAGGGCGCGGTTGTCCAAGTAGTGGTTGTGGAGCCCGAAGTCCCCAACCTGGTCTCGGAGGTTGGCGATCTCCGCCTGGAGTCGCTCGTTCTCCCTCTCGAGCATGGCCTCCTTGGAGCGGCGGCTCTCTCTCCCCAGCTCGGCTCGTCTCAAGCAGACGAAGCTCGTCCCCGCTCCATCTCGGCGACGATGTCGTCGGTCTTGAGCAGAAGCTCTGTACCGGCGGTTCTCGGCCTCCAAGGTCGTTATGTAACGATCCTGGGCGAGAGCGTAGGCCGGAGGTCACGTCCAAATGCGGACCAGCCTGGTCCGACCGGCTCGACGACGTCGGTGAGCCTCGGCAGTGTCGGAGCGCCGGAGTCGATGTCGTCGCCCCCGGAAGCATGCGTAAGGGTCCGTGCGCAAGGAGTCGGGCGGGAGTTGCGGCACACGTACGGAGGGCCGTGCGCCGCGAACGGACTGAACGCACATGTCGACGGTGGTGTCGACCTCCAGCTCCGTGAAACCACGGATGTGCGGCCGATTCTCACTCGGTGGCACCTCGATGGAGATGGCAACGATGCCCCTCCCCCGCGGATGACGTCTTGGACACCTCGGGATTAACCCCGAGGTCCAAGTAGCACCTCACAGCAGCGGCTTGGCGAACCCACCGTAGTGCATCCCGTTGGTCCTCAACTCGTTCGGCGTCTCCATAGCTGCATTGGTAAAAGGCAACTTTTAGGTTTAGAATATAAGATAAGCCATGCATAAAAAGATGCAAGGTCGGTAAATATAACCGAAGACAAAGAATTCATCCTAATCTATCGGCCATTTCTAGGGGTCTCGTCCTACGGGCAAGTATGGCTCTTGATACCAACTGAAACAACCCGCTTTTCCTCGAAGGGAAAAGACACAGTTTTTGTACAATAATGCAATGGCCTCGAAGGGCTCATTGCCATCATCGACATATCAGCGGTCCAAAGTGCGCATACTGATGGAATATTTAATTTAGAGAGTACAAATAGCGAGATTTAAGTACTTTATTACATCGCCAACAAGGCGGAATCACACTCACACACACATACGGAAAGGCATAAGGTAGGTAGAAGCGGATCGGCCAGCGTCATCCACTTGCTTGGCGTAGCTCGAGATACCTACTCCTCCTCGTCATCCTCGTCGGTCTCCCACTCGATGTTCTCCCCTGAACCACAATGTATCAGTACGATTTGTACTGGCCACTAATCCCACCCATATGAATGAAGCTTGCTATGAGGAAGGTGGATGCAAGAGTAATCAAAAGACCTATTTGAGGCTCTGGGTTTCCTATGCAATAGCATAATTAAATAATATTTGTCAAGTTTTAACCCATTTATATCCATAAACCTCCCATCCATAACCATCCACACATCACACCACACTCTCACTCAGTTCGACGAGGAAGACTCCCACTCCTCCTCGCCTCAACGGCCCAAAGCCGGAAACCACCACACCCAGGGGAAGAGAAGAGAAATGGACTCCACTCACTATAACGAACGAGGGTACTCGTAGGGACATGTCCATAACCGGGGACACGGCTATACGTATAGATCAAACAACTCTGCGCAGCGTGTACACACGGAACCACAAAATCACCATCATCGGCGTGCGCCTCGCCTAGGGCGATACCAAGCCGCCGTCCCCGACGGGCCCCACCTTGCCATTCTACCACTCGGCTCACAGGGCACCCCGGAGTCCACCGGCCTGCTTGAGACTGTGAGGCGTGGCACGGATCGGGGGGGGCACCACGCCTCGGGAGTGTGTGGGTCTCGACACCCCGCACCTCCCTACACTATCACCTAACAACCTAGTAGTAATGGCGGGGGGGCGGCCCGCCAGTCAAGTCGTTTCCCCGCCCATCGAGAACGAGTGGTGTGTACGAAAAGGATCCCACGAACCGGCGAACGCCAAATCAGTCCTTAGGAGGACCGGACGGGATGTCTTCACACCTGGGGCCCGATGCCCCCGTGCCTCGACGGCACCTCCGTCCCGGCGATTCGTACCACAAAGGCACTCCTCCCGGAACCTTCTCCCAACACATATACCCGCCACGGGTACTCTCATGTGGGGAGTGCCGAATCACACTCCCCCCCAGCATGGCTCGTCCTCATGACTTGCCCTAGATCCCGCCCGATCGACACAACCCTCACTACACACCCAAGACTCACGCCAAGATCTCTCCTGAAAACCCGGTTTCCACAACTTCGGCACCACGTGCCTTAGCCACTCACATTCATGGTATATCTACAGTAATGATAGTAATAAGTGAGCAGCATAAAGATAAACATGATAAGCGCGAGTCTAATGATAGCAGCGGGTATGCAGGGGATTGGTTTCGACAAGGCATAGGCTGAATCAATCAATCTACCATGCATCCTCGGTAGCAGAGGGAAGCAAGCGCGGCGGGCAAGGCATGGCGCTCACCGTGGGCTTGGCGATGCTAGGGTAGCGGTGCAGTGATGGCGGGGCGGATGGCGGCTCGAGGGCTCTGGTCGGCCGAGACAGGGGCGTCGGAGTAGCCGTTCGGGGCCACTGCCTCCGTGTCCGGCTCCGGCGGCGAGCTGCTTTCCTTGGCGGCTCCACTCCACTCTGGCGTCGGCTCCCCCTCTTCTCTCCACCTGCCGGTCCTCTTCCCTTGGCTCGGTGAGGCCACGGGCGACGTGGGTGGGAAGGAGGGGGGCACCGGGAGAGAGGGTTTGTGTAGGGAAGCGGAGGTCTTGGCCGGCGATGGACAGTGCCACCTGCCCAGGGGCACGTGGAGGTCATCACGGGCGCTTGGCTGGGGTTTCGGGCGCCAGGGGTGGTTGCAAGCGGCTCCTCCCCAATTTGGAGGCGGCGGCCGGCGGGCTCGGGCTCCGCGGTGGCGTCGGCAGGGGCGGGGCCGCGCCGTCGGCTGTCGTGAAGCGGTGCGTCGTCGGCACGGGACGAGCCGCGTGGCGGCCATCCAGCGGGCTCGCGGCGGTTTAGCACGGACGCGCGGGGCCAGCCCTAGCGTAGCCCGGCGCGGTGCTGCTCTCCCGGGCGGAGGAGGAGAAAAGGTTGGGGATGACGGGTGGGTCGTTGGGCCCTTTGTCGTCGTGTCTCCGAGGGGTGGAGCGCGGTCCTGCTTGCCAATAGTGGGCCCGCGTTGGCCCCAGGCAGCGCGTGCGTGCGTGGAAGGGAAGAGGGCGTGGGGAGATGGGCTGGGCCGCGGCCAGGAGAAAGAAGAAAGGTCGGGGATTGCGTCTTTGTTGGGCTACCGGGCGTGGGACAAGGGGAGGGGCAGGCCGGTTAGGCCGAAGGCGGGCCAAGCAGGCCGGGCTGGCGGCCGCTTTGGCGGCTTCTTCTATCCCTATTCTATTTCTTTCTCTTTTCCAATCCTATTTTCTCCCTTTTGCTTTCTACTAGGTATAAGGCATAGCACATACATAGGTGTACATCTTTGGTGGGGTTCACCTAGGGTGGTCTAAGGCTTGGTCATGGGTGTACACATGTCACCTTTGTTAATTACTTTATTAGCTTACAAAGCAACACATAAATCCATAAAGAGGCAAATCACATGTGTGCAAGAAAAAGAAAAATGCACATGCTACTAATTCAAGTTTAGGAGCTAGTGCAACTCGCTAAGGGATGGTTTCCTATATGACACTCACCATGCATGGGTTAGTTTTCGAAAAAGTTTTTTGAAAGTTGTGATTTCTGGGTATTGGTTTAACAGGGATGTTACATTCACATATGAGATGAACCAAGGCAGATGATAACTTTGCACAAGAAGTCCAGCTTGTGAGTATTAATTTATCTTTTATTACAAGTCATCTTTGCCTTGAACCATGCTAGATTGCAACAACAATATAAAACATGATAGACACAATTTATGCTAAATAATCTTAAACCATATATCATCTTGATTAGCATAGAAGAAAATCACAAAAAAAAAGAGTATGGACAACAAAACCCGTATTTCAATCTTGCTATTCCCTCGGGTATGTATCCATTAACATTTTGCAGGAAAGAACAATTTTAATCTATTGGAGAAAAAATTTTCAAGTGAGCATTATTGCATCTCCAATAGACCCGAACCCTCCTCTTTCAAGTAAGTTCGTCACCACTTACTTAGAAGGATGAAGATATGAGGTACGTTTGTCCAAGCCTCATGCAACATGTAACTACAATTAACATCTCATACCATGTTGCTAATTTGTCTTGGTCATTTCTACCCTATGCTATGCTAAAACATAACTTGCTAAATATATATATAATAAAATTCTCATGTGGTTCACCATACATATTCTTGGTTCTATATGAATAAATACTTTTAGTCCTATAAACTTCCTTATTCTATTATAAGTATGCTTTAGTATATTACTTAACCATTATGAAAATCAAGCATGCTTATATAAGAATTTAGTTGTACATATAGACTAACTCCTCCTATATAAAAAAATATTTAAATCATATTAGGAGACTATTCGTAGAATCAATTCAAGATTAAGGGTATGCTTTAAAATAATATCCTCACTTTAACCTTGATGCAAAATTTTTGAGATAGTGGTGAGTCGTTGAAAACATGAGCTATAAATTAATCTTTAACTCTTAGGCAAATACTATTCGTACTTTGATAAATATTATATTCCTTCGGGTATGTGTTGTCCACTAACCCCTTGCAGAAGACATAATGAGAGAAGCGGGGAGGTCTCAAGAGTGAGAAAGGAGTACAACATTCAAGACAAGATGCTAATGAATAACCCATGATACAAGAAAAAAAAGAGAAGACCATTGAACTTCATTTACCCTTCATCATGTGGTCAATTAATTTCCTCTTGGTCCCGGTATGCAATAAATGAAAATACAACCATGTTATAGTTACAACTTAATTTGATCAACCTAATTAAACTTAACATGATTTGTTCTCTAAGTTTATTCATAGCACCATTCTCTTAATCTCAGTCTTAACCAAGTAATCTATAAATACTTCATCTATTATTCTTGATACATTATAAAGATGAACAGTCTTTCTTGTGGTTAAGTGTCTTTACTCTTTAGCTCACAAGTTTAAATGTCATATTTATACTTCTAGTCCTCTCACCCATGATAGGAATGAACAATATGAATAATATCAATCTTATTGTGCCCAAGGTTAGAGGATGAATAAATTTCTGTTACGTTGGTGTTCTCCCACCGCCAGAGCCCATGCACTTGATCTCTACCTTGTCTTTATGGGCGAGAACACACTTCAATTAAAGTGTGGGGAGACAATCCCCAATTCTCTAAGTGAAAGTTCTCAACTATAATAATGATGCACATAAGATTGACTTCGAGATGCCTACAAAAGAAAGAAAGAAGGTGGCACCGCCATTGGAAGCCACTAGTGGAGGCACCACCTCAATCCTTACCCTGAAGAGCAACTCGAAGTACTCAATGAACCACTGCAAGGAGAAGTCTAGTTCGAAGGACAATAAATATCGAACCCTCGCCGTGAGGTAACATCGGTAGTTATCTATATGTACTTTCTTGCATCGTATAATTTATTCTCTCTTTAGCATGACTACTTTTCTATATTAGCAATGCATAGAAATAATAAAAATAAATAGTCTTGCATTAGGCTACACTCATGCATCTTAAAAACATTAAGCCCCATGTGAAACCCTTATAGTATAAAAACTGTATGAGTTCTCACCGTGGTGGCATACTGAGAATAAAAATATATATCATGTATTTGCACTTCATGCATATAAACCCATAAAATTCAAAAAAGATTAACCGAGCATCCTGCCGCAATATTTGCTATCTTAAAAATACCTTCAAACCTTCACAACAACCAATCCTCTAAAAAGCGGCTAATCATTAATGTTTTATCCTAATACTGTTCCACGAGTTTTTGGTGTTTTGTGAGAGCTTTCTGCAGATGACTCCAAGAGCCGGCTTACCTAGGAATATTCATCTTCATCACTTGAAGTACACCTTTCGACATGCAACACCCCACATTGTAAAGGAAGTAACTTCTTGGGTGATGAGATTGAAGTATTCCCCGGCAACACTTGCACTTATAAGCATAAGCTCCTCTCGTGAGGACCACTCGGCTTCAACGATTAACCATAAGCAAACATCTAGCTTGGGGAGAGCATCCCCTAGTTATCGGCACGGTTAGAAGCAAAAGAAGATAGAAATGAGATGGAAGGAGGCACGTGCGGCATCACTACAAAAACGGGGAGTTGGATCGAGGTTACCTCGGGCGATGAACCCACCGAGTAAGTGTTCTCCTCTATCTAAGTCCTGTCGGTAGACTTTAAATTCCGCACCCTAGCCATAATGTTAGAATGGTAGATATCTCATTAAATGCATTTGCAATTTATTTAGCAAATAATTTTTGTTTACACACTAAAAGATATAAAAACAACAAAAATATTTACTTGCATTACTCATGGCATCACAAAGCCCCATGTGGATACCCTATGGTATTTTTTCGAAGGAACATCCGCTTGTGGTGGCATAAAATAAAAATAACAAAATATAGCATTCATATTTAACTTCCTCCATAATAAATAGAAAATTTAAAAATAAGATAAAAAAGTGAAATCCTATTTAAATTAGACAATATTAAAGCTAGCTCATAAAGGTGATCAATTACTCTTTGGCTGACCGCTAACCCGTTAACAAATTCGAGCCTTGAGTTTTGGTTTCTCTTTGTGGAGAGTATTTATGCAGAATAACATCATAGCAAGGAGAGAGTCTATCGGTGGCACCCACCGTGTCCGCTCTTGGTTAGCTCACTCTAAAGGACATCTACACCAAGTATTGCAACCATCCAAATTGGGGGAGGAGCATCCCCTAGTTATCGGTGACTACACCTAAGCGATTTTTGAGTCTACCTTATAAATAGTCATAAAATACCAAAAATATGTGGGCACATGAAGGTCCACGCCTGTTGAGTCTTTTATTGGTTAAATAAAATCTAAAAACCAATAAAAAGAAGTCTTAGTTAGTATTAATTATATTGGAGTATGTTTAGAGTCAGTCTAGACTAGAGTTAATAAAAAACTGATGAACATTAAAAATTTTGTTTTGGAAATGATGAATAGTTACTCTGTTATAATGCTTACTAAGTACCTACTTGCCAAACTTAAAATCTCCCTGGTTCTAAGCATTGTTGTTTTAATTGAAGAATTTATTCTGAACCGTAATTGTGGAGGCATAAGCTTGTGCTAAGTCTAGGTAGTTGATTGATGTGATTCATGAAGGTTGAGCTGCTATTTATCTTATTCCTAGCATTGCTAAGTTCTGGAGGTTTATTTTGAAAATCTAAAAAAATTACATGATGAGCTCTTGTATGACAAATGTGAATTCCTACCAAAGCCAAAATTAATATCTTAGAGGATAGGAAAACCTTTTCACATTTAAAGCGGCTTGCTTTGCATTGAGTTCAGTCAACCTATGTTGTATACCTTATGAGAGTCTTGTCATCCTTTTAAAACCAAAAAACACTTGCACACTCCAATCCACATATGCATTATTCCTACTTTAGGAGTAATCGTAATCATTCACCATATTTCATACATGTTAATCATAAAATGTTCACCTCCTACACCGGGAGAGGACATAAAAATATACACTCACCCTATAGGATAACCCCTATTTTTAAATGCTCTAAGTCCTGATTATATCTCTCGATTCATTTATTGTGTTCAAAGGACACATGTGGCTATGCAAAAGAAAGAAAAGAAAAAAAGAAAGAAAAAGAAAGAAAAGGGGAGTAAAAGATGGACAAGTGTCCCAAAGAATTAAAACAATGGGTACTAGATGCCCACCTCCCTAAATAAAAAGAAATAATAAAGATAGCCCATGTCTTTCCTGAGAAAAGCTTTAAAAGAGAGTCATTCCCAAAGAGCAACAGTAGAAATAGAAATTAGCCATAAATAACACATATTCACCTAGCCACCATATTCTATACACATGCACGTCTTGGTTTGATTGTATGCCTCGATTCTCTGTGGATCCATTAGTTGACTTTACAATACATGTATTGCGAGTATGCCTATCCTTGTTATTGCCACTCCTATGAGCTCCACCATATATACCTTTAGCCATAGGGGGCATAACATCATTAATGCCTCAAGAGAGAACCACAAATACCACATACATTGAGAGACTTGAGGGAGTCATACAATTAAGCTCGAGTTTTATTCTCAAAACTTATGAAAAACTCCTAAATGTTGGTATTGCAAAGAATTTGAGACGTAGTACTTAGCTTGATTGTTCTATATTTCGATTGCTCAAGACTTATGCAAAAGCTGTGAAGCCCCATATTACAGTGAAAATGAGTAAGTTTGAAGGTTAGAGCATTCATTGTTTGATCCTGAGGAAATTTTTAGTTTGAAAGTATGTGTACTAGAAAGTATAACAACATTGTAGCAACTCCCGATCTAAAGACAATATCGGCTAGGCTTAGTTTGTTTGCCAAGGGGTGGCAAAAGGTAAGCTTAGGGGTATTGTTGACACTCGTTAGCGTCAACTTTTACTAGGGCTTTTTATCCGAATGAAAACAAGAAAACACACTAGTCTAGGGTTTTATCGACAATTTCCACGAGTTTTGCATATTCTCGTATTTTTTGAGGGGTGATTTTCGAAAAAGCTAAAAAAGGGGATTCTAGTGCATATTTAGCACGAAAACTTATCCGCCACGGAAATATCACGATTGGGCTCGGGAACCATCTAGAAGACACCCGGCAACAACGGGACCCCGAGAGGAGGAAAAGTGGGGCCGGCCGGCCCCACCTTGGGGCCGCCCCTCGGCCCCCTGCTAGGGTTTCGACCCCCTTCCGGAAGCTTCCTCCACCGCCTACGAGGAGTCATCTTGGCCCTTGGTTACGTCGGTTTGATCCTACGGCGCACGTCGATCTCACCGGGCTATAAATAAAGGGGTAGACCCCTCCCTAAAGGCATCAAGTCATTTGGAGATCCAGCCATCAAGAGCCTTCTCTAGTTCATCGAGTCTCTTTAGTTCATAGCTTTAGCCTAGTTAGATTAGAAGTAGAAGAGTTCTAGTTCTTCGGGATCCGGAGGCCCACCCAAGTCCAATGCGGAGCGCAGAGTTCGGTATAGTTCTAGTACTTTGCTCTTATTGTATTCATTATGATTCAGGCAACATTGTTCTTAATCTCTTATATATTCTTAATTGCAATAGTCATTGTCTACTTTGATTATATGTCTAGGATAGTTGATTTGATCTTATTGAATTCATGTAATTGCTCGTATAGCGTTTATCCAAGCGGCCGCTGGGTAGATGGTAGACAATATGTAGACGTGGTATCTAGATATCTTGTTTATCTGCGAGTGCACCCCGACGTGCGGGGCGTGTGGTAGTCCGCGCAGTGACAAATTGTGTTGGTTCCTCTGTAGTCCACCCTCCATACGTAGGACTAGCATGGGCACGGCCGCGAAGGAGGTGACCCTTGTGTCTTAATACCCTCATTAGTTGATGCCTCTTTACATGTGATAATGATGTAGGGTTAACTTAACAATGATTGCTAGATGTAGTTTCACTAATTAGAGTTATTCATTGATGTAGTTATTGAATTACCTTAGTATTTATTCCCCGAGTTTATCCATTGGCTAGCTATTGTTATGACTAGAAGAGCTCGATGTTTATCTATTTATGATGACCGATCATTATTATTTATCATATATATCTTTTATCACGTGACTTATCCCTATTATGAGTAGGATTCTAGTTATGGTTTGCCTTTCACGTCAATAGTATAAGTTATAGTTTATAAGTCCTACATATAGACCTTTCCAAAGGGTATAAATATAAATCGACAACCTGGATGACTTCCCTAGGTAAAATGCTACAACGGTATAATTATCTCCGTCCGCTTGCGTAACCGCTTAGTTTATATTCTTATCTTTATAATCATATCTTTTATTTCTGCCTAGTCATATTGAATACATATAAATCTATAGTTATTTCTTAAACAATATGATTAAGGATGACAACTTAATTCATGCTTAGGAATGATAGAGATAAACAGTGGCTAGTTGCTAATGACAAGTTAATTATATACCGATCATTTCGACGATTGTTGCTAGGGGTAGGATTTATCTCTCGCTTTTTAGTAGTGACGTTAGAAATGCCAACAAGCATTTTTGGCGCCGTTGCCGGGAAGGTAGCTAGGCAATTAAGAAACATTGATAGACTTATACTCAATTATGTGATCAAGATAACCATTAACCCCTGCTCAAGCAGGATTACCCTTGTTTGTCTACTTTTATATCTTATGCAGGGTAATAATGATGCAACGATTGTTAATCTTATCTTGAGTACAACTTCCCTTCACGGTATAGTTGCACTAAGGAAGTATAACTAGCGTCGACGACGACGGACGAAACGATACGCAATTAACATAAATTGCCGAAGGTCATTAGAGTTAATGACCTAGGGTCATCACTCAATCCCAAAATCAAACAACACCAATAGTGATTAAGGTTGATTACTAATTTATTAACCATTTTTACAGTTGTTGAAAGCCACTAATTAACTTGCAAATCAGAGATTAATTAAACCCTAATTAGCTAAAGGATTAGTTAATTAAACATTAATTAATTAAGGTATTAATTAAGCATAATACAAAAATTAGTCAAATCAAGATCAAACTTTATAATTAAGATCATCATTACCTAATTAGCACACCAAATAAATTTCATAATTTTTGGACTTATATTTTAATTATTAAAAATCATGGAAGTTGCATTTATTAATTTAAAGAGCTTATTATAGCACAAATAAGTTTTATTGGAAAACCAGAGTTAGCATTTTTCTTGTGTAGAGCATCACTCAAGGATTCCAGAACATATTTTTGTACATTTTTACTTGCCCAAAATAATTTGTAACAAAAAGATGAAAATTGCATTTGGAAATTAAATTTGGAAAAAAGAAAAACATTTTTCTTTCCCCGATGGGCTCACATCAGGCGGCCACGGCCCGCATGGCCAGGCGTGCGGCGGCTCGCTTCGCTGCCCACGTGCGCCCGCCCCCTTCTCCCTCTCTCTCTCTCGACAGCAGGCGAGCCCGGCCTGTCGGCTCTCTCCCTCCTCTCTTCTCCTCCGGCATGGGGATTGGCCGGCGGCCGACGGCGCTACTGCCGCCGTCGGTGATCTCCCCGATGAAACTAGTTGCACCACCGAACTCCTCTAGTCACCCCGCATCCAACAAGCTACTACTCGGCCATCGCGGCTCACCGAGCAGCGCAACGGTGGCCGAGGCGATGGCGGGCTCACGGCCAAGCGCCACGAGCAAGCTACTGTTCCGGCTAAACAACGACAAACTAAACGCAATCAACACCCGGGGTAGACTCAGGGGCTCACCGAGACTTCGAAACAACAACGAGGCGGGCTCGGGGATTGACGGAGAGTAGTTGACGGCGGTAGCAGTGGCTGTGGACGGCATGAACCGAGAGCCTCGTCGGTGTTCCGGTGAAAAGGGTGATGCTCTACGCAAAACAAGAGGTCGACCTCAATCAGTGGAGCTAGGCGAAGCTGTAGAGGGAATCGGTTGGGCTTGAGACGCTCGGAGCTGCGCTAACCAAGGTGGAGATCACGGCGGCGGTCTTTCACCGGCCGTGGAGAAGACGACGGCGGTCAGGGCAAAATTGACGATGACAAGTGCTGCTATCTGGTTCAACGGTTGCGCAACGAAGTTGCGGAGCAGGTGACAGGAACAATTGCACGGTGATAGCTCAAGGACGAAGAATTTTGACGGTGAGTGATCGGCGGTCGACGGTGACAGAGAAGAGAAAAGAAGGTCGACGACGGCCGGCGTTGGCTTTTATAGAGCAAAGAAGGGCTAGACAGGTGGCTAGAGGCTTCGCGGTGATGCCCAGCTGGTTGGCAGCACGGGAAACCGGCGACGCTGCGAGAACGACCACGGCGGCGCCGGTGAGTCACGGCATGGGCACGGTGTCAAGGTGTCCCCCCCCATCGTTGGCACTATAGCGTAGATCTTTTCCTCCCTTTTTTCAAAATTACTTTCAAAAATTGAACTGCACACGAAATTTTCCAAAAATACAGATTGCTCAAAATTTTATGCTCTACAACTTTCATTAAGGAAGTTTTGTCAGAATCAAATAATTTTTGAATTGCAATTCAAATTTGAAAAAGGGTTTAAATTCTAACTTTTGGGATTTCAAAATTACTTTCAAATTTTGAATAAAAGATGAAAATCTCCAAAAATAAAAAGTTGTTCTATTTTTCAAGATCTACAACTTTGTTTAGAAAGTTTTTCATGAAACTGAATAATTTTTGAATTGGAGTTTAAAAATCAAAAGGGGACAATTTCTAATTTAAAGAACTTTTGAAATTACTCTAAATTTTATTCAAAAACTTGAAAAACTTTATATACCAAAGTTGTAGAGCTCAAAGAGATGCACAAACTATATTTTTGGAGTTTTCCCAAATTTTGAATATTTTGAGATGAAATTAAGAAGGGGGCAAAAACACTTTGAATTTTAGGATTTTGAAAAGGAACTTTAAATTGGATTTTTGGTCAATTAATTAATGATGTTGTGGTACTTTTCAAACCCAACCAATGGCACATTTTCAAAGTACAAACTTCATACTTTGAAATGGTACCAAAGTTTGGCAACTTTTATTTGCAAAATTAATTATAGTTATCTCCTCAAAAGTGAACTTGAAATTCAAATCCAACACTTAAGCAACTAGGGTTAGGGTTTGGAAATTCGGATTCTGAATTCAATTTTGATTCTTGCTTTTGCATCATTTGTCTTGTAAAACTTGGTTAGGGGTGTAAGTCAGGGTTAGCCAAACACTTGCAAGCATCAAGATTGGTTTTAGTTAATTGCTTTTATAATCAAGATTAAAGTAAAATTTAAATGAGATACACATACACATGATATGAAAGAGCGCAAACAACCCTAGAATTAAATAAACTTATTTTGGTTGTTCGCATTAGTGTTCTCTAATTATGAATGCTCATGCAATGATGATAATGACATGGCAGGTTTAGGTTAATGTAACACCAGAGGTGTTACATTATATTCCCCTTAAAAGGAATCTCGTCCCGAGATTCAAAGCTTAGGACTAAGTAATGAAAAAGGAAACGTGTCAAGCAAACACATCTTACATGGTTTCATAAGGGAGGTAGAAAGGTTCATATTACAAGTCTCATGTTTTCAGAAAGTCACAATTCTTAGAAACGAATCGTGGTTTAGGAGAAGAAAAGAAGAAACTCCAGGAAATGCTCATTCAAGAATTCCTCAGGGAATACATCTGGAAACTCACAGACCACAGGTATATCCTTGATTTCTTGCACTGTGGTGGCATTAACTGTCTCAACTGCTCTCCTAGGAATCGAGAATCGGATAAGAAGCTGAGACCGGTCATTGGTAGAGCTACTTTAATGGTTCTATTCAGTGCATCTATCACAGCGCCATAATGGTGTAACCAATTTATTCCAAGGATCACATCTATGTTTTGATCCTTCAGTACTATCAGATTTGTGGGATAGAGATACCCACCAAGAGATATAGGAACTTGATATATCATTTCCGTGTGCATATACGCCTCCCCAAGGATTGCACCAAAAACTCATCTTTAATTTCTTTTATGGGGAGTTCATGCTTTGTAACAAAAGTATGGTTGATGAATGTATGCGATGCACTAGAATCAAATAATGTAACTGCAGGGTGACTGGCAACGGAAACATACTGTTGATGGTCGTTAACGCCAACTTTTATTAGCACTTTAAACCCGAAGGAGAACATGAAAACACACTAGTCTAGGGTTTTAACCGACAATTTCCACGAGTTTTTGGTGATTTGTGAAATTTCCGGAGAATTTTCCGAAAAAGACAAAAAAGAGGGATTTAAGTGCAAATTTACCACGAAACTTAACCGCGACGTAACTACACCGCCAACAGGATCAAGAAGGTTTGAGAAGACACTGGCAAAGGGGCCCGCAATGGAGCCAGTGGGGCCGGCCGGCCCCACCCTCAGGCCGGTCGGCGCCCCTAATTCCACCGATGGCCGCCGCCTTGAGTCTTCTTCCTCCCACGGTTCCTTGGAAGCCAATCAAAGCATCCCTACGTCGATTTTAGGTCGGTTTGATCCGACGGTGCACATGAGATGAAGACGCGGATCGCTGACGTGGCGGTTCCTTGCCCCCTACTCCACCTCGGCCTATATAATGACGCCCCAAGGCCCCCTCCAAGAGGCATTCTACACCCCGGTGCTTCATATTCTCTACATAATTAGGGTTAGGGTCCCTCTAGTTGATCTAGTTCTAGTTCATCTAGATCTAGTTCATCTAGATGTAGCAATTAGGAGAGACTAGTTCTTCTAGATCTAGTCTTGTTTAGAGATTAGAGAGATTGAGTAGAGGAGTAGAGATTCCGGAGGAGTTCCAAAGATGTCGGCGCTTCTTCGTGGCTGTATTCTTACGGATTCAGCTTCCTCGCCCTGAGTCTGCGTTCGAGGTACTTTTGTATTTACCATTCCGATTTAAGTAAGCAACTTGTTCTTATTCGTTCTTTGGTTCACATCTCATATTGAGTGCTTTGATCTTGGTCATTACTTGGTTGAAGTAGTATTTCGTAGTGTAGGCGTGGTGCCTAGGCTAGGTTTACTTGTGAATGTCCCCCTCGATGAGCCGGATAGTGATAGCTCGGCGTAGGTGACTTTATAGCTACGTTGAATCCTCCTCGTAGTCCACTTCCCGTTGATAGGACCGATAGGCTTATAGGTGTCCGGTAGGAAGATTACTCTGTTTCTTCTCCTATTCAGTCACTTGTCCGATAAGACGATATTATACAATGTTTACTGGAGTCGAACTAGAGTACATTAGCTATTTCCTTTTTTCTTGATATGATCTAGCCTAATTGTAGGGTTACGTTTATAGACGTTGTCATCATCACAAGCTGCTCCCCTGGGATACGATATTTAAAACCTCCGGTGCGCTTGTAGATAATCCTACTTAAAACTTATTTAATGGAGTGCAGTTAAAAATACCAACAAGCATTTTTGGCGCCGTTGTCGGGGAACGGTTTGCTGATCTTGACTTAGTCTAGCTTAATCTTGTATTATACTTTTATCTTTTCTTATTTTATCCCATTCTCTCCATTATTTTTGTGTTCATCCTTATGGATGTCTCTAATTTTATTTCTATCTGTCTTTATGACATGCGCAAAAGCTTTGGGCCACCAAAATCTATAGAACCTATCATAACACCTGGCTATAAGCTATACCCATGTTTAATTAATATGATTCGGGATAACTCATCACCCGAACTAGACACGGAAGTCTTTATAGCTAAAACACAATCATTTCATTCCTAAGATTTAGCTATCAATCCTGACCTTTGAAATTCCACTTCGATAATTTAGACTTCCAGTTAGCTAAGATGCTCATAAGTCAATACACATTAGATTTTCTTAGAAAAGCATCTTAGGAAAAGTATAGTCAACTTCCTTTCCCTCCTGAAAGACATTGGAAAGAGTGCAAGATGGCATGTTGAATGATAGAAGGAGAGCCAAGCCACTTAGAAATAAATTCTATCTTCTCCCCTTCTATGCCCATATTAAATATCTTTGAACCCATCTCTAAACCCATCCTTGACTCCAATGAATCTTTTATTGCTCTTTCTGCTAAATTTCATAATAATCCTAGAAATCTATCAAGACATCCTAAGAATAGGAGTCATAACGATTATAGGAATACCTAAGAAGAGCAACAACAATGATAGAAATACGTAGAAAATACATATGCCATTGTGAAAGAATGGATGGAAGAAGATGAAGCTTTAGCATCTAAACTTGGTTTAAATTCAAATGGTGAGCTTAGATCTATTTCTTTAATGAACATAACTCATCCAAGTTTAGAGGAGGCTTTAGACGCGACCAACCTTGGGGGTATCAATTCATGGAAAATCTTAGAAAATAAAACATCCAAGAAATGTCATAGGCCTAAAATAATAGAGACAAACTTGTTGCCTATAGACAAACATGAAGAGGCACCCTTGGAATTTGAAAAGGGAGACTACATCGATGAGCATGGGAATTATCTCATTAACACTTATCAAATCCATGCTCATATCGAAACCTCCCGAATCTTTTGGTCTCTCTAATATTACCACACACGAGATCTTCAACCCCCGATTCTACACTTTCATAAAATCATTAAGAAGGTGGTTGTAGATGCATATGTTTATCATAAATATTATAGATCTCGTTGTAATTTGGATATAGGTGCACAAAGGCTAATGTTCTAAAGGAAACCACCTCACCAACTTGAAGTACAATAAGTAGAAGGTTTTCTAAGAACAACTTTGTGTCCCAAAATAACCACTCTTAGAAAATGAATTAGAGCTTGCACCTTATGCTGTAATACCTTTGTGAATTGAGCATAGAGTTATAATTATTAAAATATTCCCTTGGGTATTTTTGTCACTAACCATTTCAGGTTTGAAGTAAGAAAATAATTGATGGCAGCACCGGGTATGTTAAAACAACCATCATGCAACTTTGAATTACATCCACTCAAGCTTACATTTACTTTACAAAATTCCAGCTTGGGGAATGGCCTTATTTAGAAAATCCTATGTTGCTACTATTGGTTGTCTCTACCTTTATTCAATTTATCAATCATACTCTTTCATCTCTGTTTGAATAACATTCGATAAACTTTCATGTTACCTTTGCTTATGTTACCTTTGCTATAGTATGCTTAAGATTTGGAGAAATTTCATACACCTTTTAAAATAGGCATGATGCTTAGTTTAAACTGTTTTCTTGAGTCATAACTAGACAAGGTGTTTAGTTTGATTTATGAACTCAGAGATGTGTTGATTTAACTTTTAAAGGCTTTTTGAATTAAGCGTGGTGCTTAGGTCAGAATGCCTTCCTAAGTCAAATTAGTCGTGGTGTCTAGGTTGATTTTTGAACTGATAATATACTATAGTAGACATTGGATATTTTTGGACTAACCCTTGCAGGAAATTTTCAAAATTAATTTGGATAAGTGAGGGGATGAATTCAAATTAGAGATAAGACAGAGTACATGCTGAACTTTAATAACTTTATAGAAGAAGACACAGACTCATTCATCATGAATAATAGAACTGTGAGCATTAATGATTCATTCACTTTATCTTCTACTACAAGTTACTTTGCCTCAAGCCATGTCTGTATAAAATATGATCTATGCTAAAATAATATCAATACTATCTTTTCATTAGCATAGACAGAATAAAATAAAATACTGGACAAGCAACCTATGTTCAAAATTTATACTCCTTCGGGTATGTGTTGTCCACTAATGCATTACGCATAATGATGACCGGAGTGAAAAGAGTCAAAAGATCAAAGAAGCAAATGATGATAAAAGAATAGATGCAACGAGAGGAGATAAGATGTCCATGAGCAACTCAAGATTCAAGAGGAAGGACCACCAGTCATTTATCCTTCATCACATAGTGCTATCACGCTCTAATAACAAAGGTAATATTCTAAGGTAAGTGGTCACTGCTCTTCTCTTGAACTTGCTGTGCACTTAAATCAAAACACAAACATGTTGAGTTACAATTTAAATTGATTAACCTGATTAACTCAACAAGGTTTGTCTTTTAAGATTGTTCATGGCACTGTTCTCTTAATCTCAGTCTTAACCAAACAAGTTAAAATATTATATTCAATCTTGAGAAAACGACAGTCATACTCATATAAAAAATTTATAGATAGACAATCCTTCCATTGGTTAAGCAATTTCATTCTTTTCTATCATGTGAACTTAGATGTAACATTAAATGCTTAATCTTTTGATCCTACCACTCATGGCATAAATAAACAAATCATGTAACATCAACTTTATCTTGTTCAATGTGCCTAAGGATAGAGAAAATAAATAAAGAAATATATTTAGTTCTGTTGGTGTTTTACCACCAGCCAGAGCCCATGCACTTGATCTCTACCTTGATTTTGTAAACAGGACAACACATCAAGCAAAATTTATTAATTCTATAAGTGAAAGTTACGTGAGCATGCACACATCGAGCAAGATGCTTTGCCACTACTATTCAACCCGTTGGCCAAATCAAAGAATAAAGGTGACATCATCATCACTAGAGGTATACAACTATCAAGACCTCCATCTCTCAAGATGGAGAGATACACAAGAGTGGAAGAAGAAGACCTATCGGTAAGCTTTTTAAATTTTGTACCTTTGCCATAAAGTAATATGCTAGTTATCTAATTAATTAAGTATTCCTATCTACATTAATAATTTTACTTTAATATATCCATCTTCATAAATATTAAAAAAGAAAATAAAAATCTTTATTGCTTTATTTATGCATCATAAAATATTAAAAGCTCCACGTGAATAAACTTATGGTAACCCTATAGGAATATTTTCTGTGGAGGCATAAAAATACAACTATATCTATCATGCGCATATATATTTAATTTCTGCATAATTAAACTAGAAAATCCTAAAAAGAGAATCCTGCTAGAATCTTTCATTTCAAATTAACTCAAAGAATAATCAATTACTTATTGGCTAATCACTAACCTCTTATTAAATTCAAGCCTCGAGTTTTGGATTTCTTGTTGGAGTATAATTATGCAGGAACAACATTATGACAAGGAGAGAGTCTATTAGTGGCATCCACCGGGACTACTACTAGTTAGCTCACTCAAGATCATCAACACCAAGTATTGCAAACATCTAGCTTGGGGGGAGGAGCATCCCCTAGTTATCGGGTAACTATACCTAGGAGATTATCGAGTCTACATTATATAGTCATAAAATACCAAAAATATGTGAGCACATGAAGGTTCACAATAGTATCATAGGAAAATTTAAAAATACCAAAAATATGTGAGCGCATGAAGGCTCACCCTTAATTAAGAAAAACACAAAAAATATTCGGGCATATGAAGGCTCGACGCGATCGAAAGGGATTAGCTTGGGGAGACGCACCCCGTTATCATCGTGATTAAGGTATGTCTTTACTATTAGTTTTATTTTAGTAAGCTATAGTGTGTGATTTAATAATTAAATTAAAGTATGTTTGAAGAACTCTCTCTCTAATCTTTTAAAGTGGAAATGATGAATAGTTGCTCTACTATAATTTCTTTCAAGTGCCTAGTTTTTAACCATGGATTTTCTCAAGTTTTGGACATGACTATTTTGATATAAGAATTTACTCTGAACCTAAAATTTGTGGATGCATATGGTTGAGCTAAAGTCTAGGTAATTGATTGATATGATACATGAAGGTCTAAACTGCTATTTATCTTATTCCTAGCATTATTAAGTTCTCAAGATTTATTTTAAAAACCTAAAACCTTACATGATGAGCTCTTGTATGCCAAAATCTAAATTTCTACCAAAAGCCATATATGATACATTTAGAGTTAGGAAGACCTTTGCACATTTATGCTGCTTGCTTTACATTGAGTTTAGTCAACCTTTGTTGTATATCTTATGAGAGCTTTGTCATGCCTTTAAAATCAAGATCACTTACGCACTCTACCCACATATGCATTACTCCTACTCTAGGATGTAAGCGCATCATTTCCACTTTCATCTAGATCCACCTTAAAAATGTTTCTCTCCTACACTTTGGGAGTGAACACCCTAAAATATACCCTATAGGACAGCCCCATTTAATTGCTCTAAGTTCTTATCATTACCTCTCCAATTATTTATATTCAAAGGATGCATGTGGCTATGCAAAAAGTATTGAAAAAAAGAAGAAAAAAAAAGAAAGAGGGGAGTAAAAGACGGACAAGTGTCTTAGCATTAAAACAATGGGTACATAGATGCCCGCCTCCCGGATAAAAGAAAAAAAAAAAAAGAGAATAAAGATAGTCCATGTTTTCCCCGTGAGAAGTTCTAAGTTTTAAAGGAGGGAGTTATTTTCAAGTAGCAAAAGTAGAATTAGAACTAGCCACTAAATACCATATATACACCCATCCACCATACACCACACACAAGCACATCTTGATTTGATTGTATGCCTCGATTCTCTGTGGATCCATTGTTTGACTTTATAATATATGAATTGCAAGTATGTTCATCCTTGTTATTGCCACTCCTATGAGCTCCACTATAAATACTTAGTTGTAGGAAGGCATGACATTATTAATTCCTCAAAGAGATCCATAAATACCATATATAATAAGAGACTTGAGGGTGTCATACAATTAAGTTCTGAGTTTTATTTCGAAAACTTACAAAACTCTGGAATATTGGTACTGTGAAGAATTTGAGACATAGTGCTTGACTTGATTGTTCTATCTTTCGATTGCTCAAGACTTATGCAAAAGCCGTAAAAGCTCCAAGGTTAAAGGTAAAATGAGTAAGTTTGAAAGTTAGAACAGTTTTGTCTAAACCGGAGGAAAATTTATGTTTAAAAGCAAGTGTGCTTAAAAGAAATAAAAGTATTGCAGCAACTCCTAATCCAAGATTATTATTAATTAGATCTAGGTTGTTTGCCAAGGGACCGCAAAAGGTAAGCTTGGGGGTTATTGTTGACGGTCGTTAACGTCAACTTTTATTAGCACTTTAAACCCGAAGGAGAACATGAAAACACACTATTCTAGAGTTTTAACCGACAATTTCCACGAAGTTTTGGTGATTTGTGAAATTTCCGGAATTTTCCGAAAAAGACAAAAAAGGGGATTTAAGTGCAAATTTACCACGAAACTTAACCGCGACGCAACTACACCGCCAACAGGATCAAGAAGGTTCGAGAAGACACCTGAAGCGGCGGGGCCCGCAATGGAGCCAGTGGGGCCGGCCGGCCCCCACCCCTCGGGGCCGATCGGCTCCCTAATTCCACCGATGGCCGCCGCCTTGCCGGAGTCTTCCTCCCACTGTTCCTTGGAAGCCAATCAAAGCATCCCTACGTCGATTTTAGGTCGGTTTGATCCGACGGTGCACATGAGATGAAGACGCAGATCGCTGACGTGGCGGTTCCTTGCCCCCTACTCCACCTCGGCCTATATAATGACGCCCCAAGGCCCCTCCAAGAGGCATTCTACACCCCGGTGCTTCATATTCTCTACATAATTAGGGTTAGGGTCCCTCTAATTGATCTAGTTCTAGTTCATCTAGATCTAGTTCATCTAGATGTAGCAATTAGGATAGACTAGTTCTTCTAGATCTAGTCTTGTTTAGAGATTAGAGAGATTGAGTAGAGGAGTAGAGATTCGGAGGAGTTCCGGCATGTCGGCTTCTTCGTGGGCAGTATTCTTTCGGATTCGACTTCCTCGTCCCAGGCTGCGTTCGAGGTACTTTTGTATTTACCATTCCGATTTAAGTAAGCAACTTGTTCTTATTCGTTCTTTGGTTCACATCTCATATTGAGTGCTTTGATCGTGGTCATTACTTGGTTGAAGTAGTATTTCGTAGTGTAGGCGTGGTGCCTAGGCTAGGTTTACTTGTGAATGTTCCCTGATCAGTCGGATAGTGGTAGCTCGCGTAGGTGACTTTATAGCTACGTTGAATCCTCTCGTAGTTCACTTCCCGTTGATAGGACCGATAGGCTTATAGGTGTCTGTAGGAAGATTACTCGTTTCTTCTCCTATTCGGGTCACTTGTCCGATAAGACGATATTATACAAAGTTTACCGGAGTCAGAACTAGAGTACATTAGTTATTTCCTTTTTTCTTGATATGATCTAGCCTAATTGTAGGGTTAGGTTTATAGACGTTGTCATCATCACAACTATTCCCTGTGGATACGATATTTAAAACCTCCGGGTAAAATGTGACACTGGTATGATATCTGTGCGCTTGCGGATAATCCTACTTAAAACTTATTTAATGGAGTGCAGTTAAAAATACCAACACATACCCATTAAAACAGGTTTTTCGTCATGGACATCCCCAGTTTGAATGTGATACACACGCCCAGGTTTCTTCCCAGCATTCACCTTCGAGACATGCTGTGATTTACCCCTGCCTTGACCCTAATGCTGCTGACTGCCCGACCCTTGCTGGAGGTTAGAAGTATTCTGGATTGGGTAGGGGCAATATCGAACATAGTGTGGCTCTCCACAATTAAAACAAGGACCTTTACCAGTGGACGAAGCCTGGGGAGTTGGTGAAGTGGGAGTTCGAATACCTTGGGTATTCGGCTGCTGGGGATAGGTTGTGGCAGCATGGTGAGTGTTCTCCTATTGCCTTTGGGTTTGCTGCTGCTATGGGTAGTGATAGGATTGATGGCTTTGCTGGTGCTGTGGTGGGTAGTAATAGGGTTGATGGCTTTGCTGGTGCTGTGGATAACGGGATGGCTAGTGGGTATGCTGAGTAGGGTGGAATATAACCTTCTGGCGTTTCTGGATTCCACCAGATGGGTTAGAGGAAGCATGCCGCTCTTCACTCTTCTGTTTAAGTATGGATCTTTCATAGGATATGGCGCCACCGCCTCATAGAAGGTGGCAGTTGGATTGGCAGTAGGTGGGTTTCAATATCAATCTTTAAACCCCGAACAAAATATTTCTTCTTCTTACTGTCAGTGTCCACATGCTCCGGTGCATACTGTGATAGATGACTGAACATATTCACATACTGCACCACTGTTCGACCACCCTGGTTTAATGCTAGAAACTCTTCTAGCCTTGCTTGCATCACCCCGGCAGGAATGAAGTGCTGACGGAATGCATCTTGGAACATGGCCCAAGTGACTTGCTGTCCGACTGGCTGACGTGCAAGGAAGTTTGCCCACCATGCAGAGGCAGGGCCTCTCAACCGTTGGGCAAAGAAACTTGGGTTTCAATAGGTCCGACAACCCTCTAGCGAGTCAAACTTTTGATTTATAATACGAAGCCAATCATTAGCCTCTAAGGGTTCCTCACCCTAGTGAAAACCGGCGACGAGTCTCTGTAAAGTCCGCATACGTGATTTCGTCGTGATTACGACGGCCATGATTCTCATATGGTGCATTCCCGATTTTGTTGACCCATTTCCCCGCAAATGCACGGAATTTCTCAATGGTGGCATTTACTAAAGCTGCCCTTTGCTTCACCAAAGACGTGGTGCCGGTGGTGCCTACGGGACCGCACCTCCCTCGTGTGAAGAACCGGTGCTAGTATGGTCAGACATCTATTATAGACAAGATCATATTTGTTCACAAGCATTAACACAAACTAGCCACATGCTATTCTGTAAAAAGAAGAGATAGAATCTATAAGATTAAGATCCTTAGGGCTAGCAAGAATTGGATTGATTTTACTTAGCCCAACCACTTTTTAACGGGGATATGATTTTAAACAAGTTAATTAAACATGATGCATGATCGAACCTACGGATCAAGCAAAAGACTTTTTAAAGTAATATAAGCATACTTTTATTAATATAGGGCAAAAAGAAAATAACATGATACTCCGCTTAAGACTTTTAAATAGCACCTAAAAAGGCTACTAGAAAGAATTAAGATAGAGCAGAAGCAATTTGGACTAAACCACATTTATCTTTTGGATCCAAAATATTTTGAAGTTTTTAAAAAGTAATACTGTAAGTGCCTTTGTAAGTACCGCTCTGATACCAGTCTGTGACAGAACCTTCTAAATTATATGGCCCACAAGCACCGACATTGTCCCTAAGACCTCTGTCGGCTATGCTTGTACACCACATAATCTAGAATGTCCCGTCGGGTGAACCCCCGATAAACCACAATTCCTCCAGGATCGATACTTACAGAGACATCACAGTATTACAACAGTTTTCATACAAAATACCAGAGTAGCGGAAGACTTACAATAACTTAATTTATAAAACTTTTGTCAAACTTATACAAACTAGAGTAGCATTATTACAAAACAGCGGAAGTATCATTATATAACTTTATTACAAACCACACAACGAAAGTGCCCTGCCCAGAGGCCACACAATCTATTCCTCATCAGTTCCTTCTTCGATAACCGTCATGCAACAACGGCCGTAGCACACTTGTTCACGCGGTTCACCTGCAACGGGGATTTAACAAACCCTGAGTACAAAAAGTACTCCGCAAGACTTACCCGACCAAAAATTGGGGAGAAGACTCAGAAATGCTGGCTAATAGGAATCAAGGTAAGGCTTTAGCAAGATCAAATGACACCTTTGCAAAAAGAGACTAAGCCAATCCTTACTTTACTACATCAATCACTTGTGAAAGCCCTAATTTGGTTTTGGCTAATTGATGAAACCTAGGACTAACCCTATTGCTAAGTGTGTAGCATTAGAGAAAGGGGAAGTCCAAACCAAGTTGTGAAATGGTGATCAAGGTGTTGGAGATGACCACAAGTGATCAAGTACCACACTTGGAGATGAGGAGCAAGATGGAATGCTAGAGGCAAAGGTATATGTTAGGGCATTTCCATTTTGCCGGCCATAGGCGAGTAGAGAAGTTGATGGCTGGGTTTAGGATTGATAACCGTACTATTAAGAGGGGCGATGTCGCGCAATAACGGTTATCTAAGTACCACTAGGTGAGCAATGACTTTGCATATGCATTAGGGATCTAGTGTGCTTGCTAACTCTTGTAAAAATCATTTGAAAAGGCTAACGCACGTGCACAAGTGGAGAGACACTTTTGTGTTGGCACATAAGGGCAAGAGGTGATGGTGTTTGGGTGTGGAGACTCAGAGGTTTTCGGATGAAGAGCGCCACTGTCAGGTGACCGGACATCGTCTGGTAGGGGCCGGGCCAGCGTCCGGTCAAAATCTTGGGCGTTTGCGGTTTTCGAGGAGTGACCGGACGCCCGGGCGACCGGACGATCCGGCAGCGTCCGGGTCAAGTGCGCTGGTGTGGTCGAGCTATGCAGAGAGAAACCGACGCCGGGGCGCGTCCGGTCAAGGGGCAGCCGACGCGTCCCGGCCAAGAAAATGCGTTTACGGAGCTCTCCGGGTAACGACCAGGACTCGGTGTTCAGGCGTCCGGTGGTTGCAGCGGACGCGTCCGGTCGATGCTGACTGTGCGCGAGCAGGTTCTGTACGTTGGGCGTGAAGTATAGAATTCAAACGGCTAGTACACGTGGCCTTTAATGTTGGACCGGACGCCGCGGCCGGACGCGCCGGTCGGGAATTTTCTGGCGTCCGGTCAATGCGCCGAAACCTGTTCTTGAGTGTAACGGCTAGGTGTCTTTGGTGGCGCCTATATAAGTTGATTGGCCAGCTCTGAGGAGTCTCTCTTGGCACTTTGACATACTTGACATCCCCTAGAGCTAGCAAACCTCCTCCCTCGCTTTGCATTCATCTTGATTGATCTAGAGAGTGATTGGGAGAGCTTCTAGTGCATTTTGCCTTGTGATTGAGCATCTAGTGGCACTAGTGAGCGGTCTTGCTGTGATTGAGCTTATTTCTCTTGGTGGTTGCCACCACCTAGACGGTTGGAGCAGCGAGCCAGAGTTGAGCAAGCTTAGAGATTGTTCTTGGCCACTCCGGAGGTGATTGTGAGGAGTTCTTTACCTTGTCCCCGCGGGAGATCGCAAAAGGTACTCTAGTGGAATGCTCATGACTTGTGTTGCCCTCATCTTGTGGTGATTCTTGCGGTGCCCGTTGGTGGCTTGGTGTGGTGCCAATTAGCCGTCGAATCCCAAGTGAGTGTGCCGTCACAACGAGGACGTAGCGTGTTGGCAAGCACGTGAACCTCGGTAAAAACTCCGGTGTTCATTTGGGATTGATCCATCGAGATCATATTTGGATTTCATTTGATTGGTTGAATCATCACCTTGGTTTCTCATTGTTGATCAAGAAGGTGATTGGCACTACATCCCGAAGGCACGGTTTGCATCCCTCGGTTCCTACCTTGCGATTACATTTGTGTCAAGTAGCATACTAGGTTGTGTAGTGTAGTTTGATAGCTAAGGACCCTATTTTTAGTGTGCCTAGTATATTTGGATTGTTAGAATTGATTAGGTTGGCTTGCAACCCCCTCTAGGCTAGCGCAACACTTGCTTTGCCATTTGTTATACTAACCGGTTTGTTTAGTGCTTTGTAGAAATTTTAATTAGACTATTCACCCCCTCTAGCCATTTAGGACCTTTCAAGTGGTATCGGAGCCGAGGTCACCGTTGATTAAGGCTTAACATCCTTCGGTGTTAAAATGGCTCAAGTCAACCATATCAACCATGTGGGGAAGCCGCCGCACTTCGATGGCACCGGTTATGATCACTGGAAGAGAAAGATGTGTGCATACTTGAAATCACTCAACCGGAAGGTTTGGGAAGTAGTGGACAAGGACTTTGCCGTGATTAATCCAACCGACCCAACTCCAAGAGAAGAAGAGAAGCTCAAATTCAATGACATTGCAATCAACACATTCTATGAGGCTTTGGAGTCTAAGGTATTTGAGCAAATCAAGGACTTAGAGAGAGCTCATGATGTGTGAACTAGGTTGGAGGAGACATATGAGGGCACACAAGCCGTGAAGAGTGCCAAGCTATACATTCTCAAGGACAAGCTCTCAAGTTTCAAGATGCAAGATGATAAGAGTGTGCCGCAGATGTACCACCGCCTCCAAGTGATTGTCAATAACTTAAAGAGTTTGGGTGAGAAGGTGGATAATACGGATTTCTCTCACAAATTCTTAAGAAGCCTACCATCAAGATTTGAGTTCTTGGTCACAATGCTAGTGAGAGAAGGGTTGGACACCAAGACCCCTAACCAAGTACTAGGTGAGGTGGTCACACATAACACCTACCGTGTGGAACGGGAAGGGGGCTCTCAAAAGGATGAGAAGAAGGACAAAGAGAAGAAGAAAGATAAGGAAGTGGTTGCATTCAATGCTACTTCATCAAGAGGCAAAATGAAGCAAGAATCAAGTGATGAAGCTAGCACAAGCTCAAGTGAAGCGGATGATGAAGCAATGGCTCTTCTTGTGCGCAAATTTGGGAAGTTGATGAAGAAGAAGGGCTATGGTTCAAGGAAGAGAAGAGATGCAATCAAGACCAAGAGATGCTTTCGGTGCAAGAGCAAAGATCACTTCATTACCGATTGTCCTCTCTCTAGTGATGATGATAGTGATGATGATGACAAGAAGAAGAAAAACAAGAAAGAGAGGAAGGACAAGAAGGAAAAGAAGGAGAAGAAGCTTGAGTTCAAGAAAAAGAAGAAGTGGCAATCTTATTGTGTCACATAGGATAGTGATGCCTCAAGTGATAGTGATGATGAGAGTGAAGATGACAAGAAGTCAAGAAAAAAGACACTTGCTAGTCTTGCCATCTCCAACAAGCCTTCACTCTTTGATGCTCCATCGACATGCTTAATGGCTAAGCCATCCAAGGTACAATCCGATGATGAGAGCGATAGTGAGAGTGATGATGCTGAGTACTCAAAGGAGGACCTCATAAGCATGCTACGAGATACTCACTCTTACATTAAGAAAAAGAGGAAGGAGTGCAAAGAGTTGCACAAGAGCAAGAAAGCTCTTGAGCAATCCTTTGATGAGCTCAATGACACTCATGAGAGGCTAATGGAAACCCATGAGAAGCTTGAGAAAGCTCACACTAAGCTTGAAAAGGCTCACTCCTCCCTCCTTGATCAAGTTAAGATTGAGGATGTCGTAGACACATGCAACGTAGGAGTAACTTGTGATATTCTTGATGAAGCATTCTATACTCTTATTGTTGTTGGTCCCACTAACCCCTCTTGTAGCTCAAGCAATGCCACATCTACTATTAGTGATGGTTTCACTTGTGATGCCTCACTCATGGTGGAGAATGAGACTCTCAAGAGAGAGGTGAATGAGCTCACTCATGCCCTAGACAAGGCCTACGGTGGAGATGCCCGCTTGCTAAAGTGCTTGGGTAGCCAAAGGTTCTCCCTAAACAAAGAGGGATTGGGCTATACCCCCAAGAATGGCAAGGCGGCCTTTGTTCCTCACAAGACTAGTTTTGTGAAAAGCAATGGTCGGTTTTGCTCTAGTTGCAAGCAAGTGGGGCATGTAGAGCAATATTGCAAGAACAAGAAGAATGCTAACATATCCTCTATTCATTTTGATTCTTGTTATTTGCTTACCAAGGGTGCTAATGGTGTGAAGGCTAAGTTCATTGGTGCTCCCATTGCTGGCCCAAAGAAGAAGGCAATTTGGGTGCCCAAAAGCTTAGTGACTAACCTTGGAGGACCCAAGAAAGTTTGGGTACCTAAAAGGAATTGATTTGCTTTTGTAGGTAAATTACAAAGCCGGAGGAAGGCATTGGGTGCTTGATAGTGGGTGCACTCAACATATGACCGGAGATTCTAGAATGTTCAAATCAATCTCATCAAGTGGCAATGGTGTTGATAGTATCACTTTCGGTGACAATGGCAAAAGCAAGGTGAAAGGCTTGGGAAAGATTGCAATTACAAATGATATGTCCATCTCCAATGTGTTGCTAGTGGAATCTCTCAACTTCAATCTCTTGTCCGTGGCTCAATTGTGTGATCTTGGATTCAAATGCATATTTGGTGTTGATGATGTTGAGATAGTGAGTGTTGATGGAAGCAACTTGATATTCAAAGGCTTTAGATATGAGAATCTCTATCTTGTGGATTTCAATGCTAATGAAGCTCAACTGACAACATGTTTGATCTCCAAATCAAATATGGGTTGGCTATGGCATAAAAGATTTAGACATGTTGGCATGAAGCAACTCAACCGGCTAATCAAGCATGATCTAGTTAGAGGGTTGAAGGATGTTGTGTTTGAGAAAGACAAGCTATGTAGTTCATGTCAAATGGGCAAACAAGTTGGCAACACTCATCCCAACAAGAGCATGATGAGCACAAGCAAGGCTTTTGAGTTGTTGCACATGGATCTATTTGGCCCTACTAAGTATGAGAGCATTGGTGGAAACAAATATAGATTTGTGATAATGGATGACTTCACAAGATACACTTGGGTATTCTTTCTTGCCGATAAAAGTGAAGTATTTGACACATTCAAGACATTTGTCAAGAGAAGTCAAAATAAGTTTGAAACATCAATCAAGAAAGTGAAGTGACAATGTTAGTGAGTTCAAGAACACAAAAATTGAAGAACTATGTGATGACTTTGGAATCAAGCATCAATTCTCGGACAAGTACACACCTCAATCCAATGGGCTAGTTAAAAGAAAGAATAGAACCTTAATTGACATGGCAAGATCAATGTTGAGTGAATACAATGTGGATCATTCATTTTGGGCCGAAACAATCAATACCGCCAACTATTGCTCAAATAGGCTTTATTGTCATAGGCTACTAGAGAAGACACCATATGAGTTGTTGAATAGAAGAAAGCCCAATATTGCATACTTTAGAGTGTTTGGATGCAAATGCTACATTCTCAAGAAGGGCACTCGATTGAGCAAGTTTGAGAAGAAGTGTGATGAAGGATTCCTACTCGGTTACTTTACTACAAGCAAAGCATATAGAGTTTGGAATCTCACTCATGGCATAGTTGAGGAAGTGCATGATGTGGAATTTGATGAAACCAAAGGCTCACAAGATGAAGAAGAGAATCTTGATGATGTGAGAGGTACTCAATTGATACAAGCCATGAAGGAAATGGATGTTGGGGACATTAGGCTAACTCAAGTGGTGGATGTTGAAGATGACAAAGATCAAGTGATTACATCTCCAAATGTGCAAGCTAGTGGTTCTCAAGATCAATCTCAAGCTAGTGGTTCTCAATTGCAAGATCAAGCGGCTAGTACATCATCTCAACCAAGTGATCAACCAAGCTCAAGTGCTCCACCTCATGTTCTCCAACCAATTCATATTGCAAGAGATTATCCTCTAGATCAAGTAGTTGGTGACATTAGAAGTGGTGTGCAAACAAGATCAAGATTGGCATCATTTTATGAACACTATTCATTTGTCTCATCCATAGAACCAAAGAAGATAGATGAAGCCTTGATGGATTGTGATTGGGTCAATGCAATGCATGAAGAGCTCAACAATTTTGAGAGAAATCAAGTTTGGGAACTAGTTGAGCGTCCAAAGAACTACAATGTCATTGGCACCAAGTGGGTATTCCGGAACAAGCAAGATCAAGATGACATAGTTGTGAGAAACAAAGCAAGATTGGTAGCACAAGGATATACTCAAGTTGAAGGTCTTGACTTTGGAGAAACCTATACACCGGTTGCAAGATTAGAGGCAATTAGAATCCTATTAGCCTATACTTGTGCCCACAACATCAAGCTATATCAAATGGATGTGAAAAGTGCTTTCTTGAATGGATTCATCAATGAGCTAATGTATGTTGAGCAACCCCCGGGATTTGAAGATATCAAGAAGCCTAACCATGTCTACAAGTTGAAGAAGGCTCTCTATGGCTTGAAGCAAGCTCCTAGGGCATGGTATGAGAGATTGAGAGATTTCTTGCTCTCTAAAGGGTTCAAGATGGGGAAGGTTGATAACACTCTCTTCACCAAGAAGATTGGAAATGACTTGTTTGTGTTGCAAATTTATGTGGATGATATCATCTTTGGATCAACCAACCAAGACTTTTGTGAAGAATTTGGACAAATGATGGCAAAAGAATTTGAGATGTCTATGATTGGAGAGCTTAGCTATTTCCTTGGTCTACAAATCAAGCAATTAAAGAAAGGCACATTTTGTGAGTCAAAGCAAGTACATCAAGGATATGTTGAAGAAGTACATCAAGTACAGCAAGGACCCTATTTTTAGTGTGCCTAGTATATTTGGATTGCTAGAATTGATTAGGTTGGCTTGCAACCCCCTCTAGGCTGGCGCAACACTTGCTTTGCCATTTGTTTATACTAATCAGTTTGTTTAGTGCTTTGTAGAAATTTTAATTAGGCTATTCACCCCCTCTAGCCATTTAGGACCTTTCAACTTGTCAACCATGTATCGGATTCAAACTTTCCATCATCAACTTCCATGATTACTACGATGCCGGGACTCGGATCAAGTCTCCCATATCGTGGAGCACCGACGATTCGAATCGCTTTATATACCCAGCTGGGGCTTCCTAGCCACACGATGTATGCAGGACCGAACATCTTACATACATCAACTCACGCTTGTATTTCTCCCTGCCAGAACGGGTCCTAGCTACGAGTACAGTACACCATCTCCCTACGCCGCGGTCCCCTACCACGGTGGCCTCGTAGGATGGGTACACGCTACACTCGTCCCGGTATCCGTTTTCGTCATGGATAGTACAAGGGAGCTTACCGCCATTAGCATGCGACTAGTACTATCCAATAACCTCATAATCCCAGGGCCAAACAACGGACGGTCCTTAACCGACACAAGTGGACGATACTACACCAGGGCACTAGCCCATCCTGGTGCAAGTCACTCCACCGACGTCTCGATTTACTCATCATCATGCTCTTGTTGCGTACCCTTGACCCGATCAAAGTGAAGGGATACCAACAAGTAACATCAAGTTTTCATAATTGCCCTCAACGGGGATATTGTTATCACACCTTTAAAAATATTTTATAAAGCCTTTGTTATCTACAGGGCTAAGCATATACTAGCATTTTCGAAATCAAAACAGGTATCCAGGGTATATATCAAGGTACGGTAAATGCATCAAATTAGGATATCACACAACTCCTGTTACCTAATGCATCACATCATCAACATACAATATAAAAGCTTTTCGAAATACAAGGAAGGGTCTGAATGCATCCGGGACTTGCCTTGGGATTCGACGAAGTTAGGAGCAGCTACCCAATCACCAAGAGCAGATCCAACCTTCTCACGATGATCACTTTTTCAAGAACTGGAGTTGGATCAACTCTCTTCTCAGACGGCACAGCTACACGAGTGGAATGCATGATTACGATGCAATAGTAAAAAGAACATGCGATAATGATGCAACGATTGTTAATCTTATCTTGAGTACAACTTCCCTTCACGGTATAGTTGCACTAAGGAAGTATAACTAGCGTCGACGACGACGGACGAACGATACGCAATTAACATAAATTGCCGAAGGTCATTAGGGTTAATGACCTAGGGTCATCACTCAATCCCAAAATCAAGCAACACTAATAGTGATTAAGGTTGATTACTAATTTATTAACCATTTTTACAATTGTTGAAAGCCACTAATTAACTTGCTAATCAGAGATTAATTAAACCCTAATTAGCTAAAGGATTAGTTAATTAAACATTAATTAATTAAGGTACTAGGTAAATGCCCTTGCGTTGCAACGGGAACATAATAGCACAATAATTAGGTAAATGCCCGTGCGTTGCAACGGAAAAACATAATAGCACAATAATATATGTATGATCTTGTGTTATACTATTACCTAAAACAAATATTGCAATTTACAATCTTGATACTTGGAACGTCAATATTCTATAAATCTTTACAAATATTGTGCGCACATTGCTTTACTTGTATAGCTTCATGTCCGGCACTTGCTTTACGCATATTGTGCGCACTCCTGGAAAAAAGTCAATGCTATGATCAGAATCAGGAATCAATTATTTTTCATGAAGGAGTTGTGTATCGTTATATGGGATACTTCAAATCTGTCAATACACTAAATTCTAGTAAATAAACAAAATTATTTACTATATTTCCTTCTTTTATTTACCTTTTGAACAACCATAGGTGTCGCACTTTTTGCGTCCTAGTGCACTTGTTGCTTGTAGATTAACATTTGTTGTTTGCATATGGAGTCCACCTGTGATTAAGCAGAAGTGCGTAGAATTAGACCACAATTACAATATAATACCTTTCAATGGGCAACAGATATATAATTTCAACATGCTGTGATTTTAATAGATACGAGAAAAATATATGGCTTGTCCTGAAAAATATCCAACAAGGCTAAAGAATCCAGATGATTCCATGGAAACGCAAGAACACCATATTATAATGTAAATTAATTAGTTACTTACCCCTTGTTCATTATTCACCTCACTAAATGGAAAAGGAGTCAGTGACCCAGTAGAAACATACTGATGCTCAAAGTGGACAATGCTTGCAGCAATGACAAACCACAACGATCTTTGCAATCATCTGGAGATCTTCATCCATGTCAAGCTTGGCCAATTATGTATCTTCCCATCA
Source organism: Chrysopogon serrulatus (assembly GCA_015844335.1). Taxonomy (NCBI): domain Eukaryota; kingdom Viridiplantae; phylum Streptophyta; class Magnoliopsida; order Poales; family Poaceae; genus Chrysopogon; species Chrysopogon serrulatus. The sequence goes on along the minus strand of JADLZL010003778.1, from coordinate 39,870 downwards.
GTTGGATCATAAGTGGCTCCATCAACCTTAAAGCTCTAAAGTGTATCAGGACACCTCACAATTGCCGCAAGCTTCACTGCAGAGTGCAGACATCTTGTTCATGGTCAAAGTTCTGGTCTTATCAGTGCAAATAACAGTTGTACAAGAGCTCAATGATGTCCCTAGGGTCTGAGGTCGCACGCGTGCTCAGACTGAATCTCCTTGAGCACCTTCTCAACATTTCTCTCCTGCCAGACGCCAATGACGGCATTGATAATGAAAATAAGGAAATCCTAAAAACAGCAGTGCAAAAAATTAGGACACATGGTAGAATAACAGAAGCAGTGTTCCTAGTGAAGCATTTATCAAGTGGGAGAATGGTATAAAAGAAAAAAAAGAAGGGCTCACGCCTGCTCAGCTGTGATTCTTACAATTGTTTGGGCTGCAGCTGCTGTGGATTGGTTGTAGTAGTTTGGGTACCTTGTGCAGAAGCTACTGCCTGTACCACAGCTGATCAGGCTGAATATGTTTTGCAGCTGTTATAACAATGAGGAAAAGTAACTTTCTCACCATATTTCAACATATGAGTAATGTCAACAACAGGAAAGAAACTACCAACCTGAAGAACATGGTGAAGCAAGAGTCCACCATCATGCCTAAGGCAGACCATCTAATGAGGACAAGGAAAAAAGCCAAACCGAAACAGATTGAACCCTGCACAGTTTATGAGGCTCATTTGTTAGCTCGAAAGATAAATGGAACTGAAACAACTTTGGGTTTTGCAGGGATAATGAGGACCTTGTGATCCTTAGGCTTGGTGGAGAATCACACAGTTGGCTTCAGCTCAATGGTCAGTAAGAAACCAGAAACAAAGAGGATCTGACAACATGACAAACAACAGTGCTAATCAGTAAGCAGGAGGCTAGACTAAAGTCAGAATCAATCAAGAGGATGAATCATAACATTACCCATTGCTTGGAATCCCTTTTCAAACAGCATAATGATCAAAAGCAATGAGAAGAGGACTCCAAATCCAGTCTAGCCCAGCCCAATCTCTGTTTTTTAAAAGAAAAAAAGACACAGACAGTTTAGCAACAAAAAATTGGGAGAAATGGAGGGCGTTGTACATTGCAAGTTTGCAACATAATCACAAAACAAGGAGCTATAGTATCACAAACGACATAAAAAAGCCAGTTTCCTGAATATATTGTGTTATGTCAGTAGCCATGTTTAGCTATTAATTAATGGATACAGAGTGACTGGAGATTCCCATTATTCTTGATTAGACAAAAAAATGCAACTAATTTAGAGTGACCAATGGTTCCCATTGTTCTTGATTCCATTCAAATCATGCAGAACTTTGGAAATGAACGTATATATTTATAGGTGAAATCTATCTTGGTTGGTGCTTATTTCAAAAGTCATCTGCGGACCACAAAAGTGATAACTGAAAATATGGAACAGAAACAAACATGCACAACTGAACCTTTTCTTAATAATGATGCATAATTGATTTGATAAGAAAGGATAGGCAAAAGGTCCTGCTCCTTGCCAAATCATCTCGAAAAAACCCCACTGTAGTCTGTAAATGACAAACATAAATAAGTTGTCTTGCTGATCTGTGAAAAAAGCTAAACAACATGCTGGCTCATTTAATTTTATGAAAATGGCAGTACTGGAACAAAATGGCCTGATTATCTTTTCCATTTGGAACTGATGACTCTTTCTTCTTTTACTTTCTACTTCTGAAAGTTCAGTGCAGCCAAAACAAGGTACTAATCAAATCTTGACATGATTCAGAATTACCTCTTGACTGATCTCATGCTACTGTGAGAAGCAGCGCCTTCATGATCAAATGCTCCTTTTTCTGCTCAGCTGACAGGGAACAAAAACAATTATTGAATCTGAGGTTAGACAAGATGCCACATGGAGAACTGAAAAAAAGAAGCTAGTCATATTTCTCAGATAGGAGAGAGTGGAAATGGTGATATCTCATTGACTGCTGCAATCTATGGAAGAGGATATGTAAACTTCTACATTATCTCATACCAAAAATTCCAGATCTACTTCCTACATAGACTCGCCCAAACAAATAAAGCAGATAACTGTCTCACCTTGTTCTTCAATCTTCTCTCGCGCTTGTGGACAAACCTACAGTTCTTGAAGTCATTGACCTCGATGAAGTTGGACATGATTGCAAACACAGTGGGAAAGGGGCAGTTGCGTATCCACTCAGATGGCAGAAGATCAGCCACGGCTCCGTTCGCTCGCGATCTCCTTCGTTCTCCTGGATGGTTTCACGTGCTCTGGAGCCGCGGATCTCCAGGTCGACGTTGAGGAACAGGTGGCCGGCGGCGGCGTCCCACTTGTCGAGGTGGCAGTAGAGGTGCGGAGTATGGTTGCGAGGCGGCCGCGACACCTCCACGTCTCGCTGACCCGACGCGTGATGAGGATGGGTAGAAGGCGGTCTGGGCGAGAGCGGCGTGAGGTCGAGGGCGCGGCGGCGGCGTGGGCCGTGGGCGAGCACGAGGAGAGGCGGGTGGGCGCAGCTTCGCAATGGGGACGAGCGTGATTGGAGCTGAGGAAGCTCGCTCGCCGAGGGTGCGCGGCGACGCCCTTCCCGGGTGGGGGGGGGGGCGCGGGCGAGAGGGCCACTGGAGCACAGGGAGTGGGGAGGGACAGGGAGCAAACCGAGGAGGCAACGACGTGAGCAACAATGGAGCGGCTGGGAGTCGGGGAAGAGGGGACAACCGCGCCGGCGTCCACCGGCGGCGCCCGCCGTCGCTGTGCCGTGGCCGGGGACGACCACCGCCGGAGCGGACGCAGGGCCCGTGCCCGCGTCCGGGGGCGGCAGCCGCTGCGCCAGCGCGACATCCGGCGAGGGTCGCCGTCGCCCCGCCTGTGCCACGCGGGGGAGGAGCAAAGCAGCAGCCACCGCCGTCTCCCTGGCCCTGCCCGCCTCAAGATAGCGGCAGAGGGAGGGGAAGCGGAGAGCGGAAGACGGGAAGAGGCGATGCGGAGAAGAGCGTGGGAACTGCCAGGCGGGTCCGCGAGCGAGCGTGCCTGGGAGCGCCGGGTGGCTCCGCGAGCGAGCGAGCTATCGCACGCCTGTGCACGATTGGTCCAGCAATCTTTTAGTGGTAGAGATTATTAAAAATTATGGCAGTTGCATTTATTAATTTAAAGAGCTTATTATAGTACAAACAATTTTTATTGGAAAACCAGAGTTAGCATTTTTCTTGTGTAGAGCATCACTCAAGGATTCCAGAACATATTTTTGTACATTTTTACTTGCCCAAAATAATTTGTAACAAAAAGATGAAAACTGCATTTAGAAATTAAATTTGGAAAAAGAAAAACATTTTTCTTTCCCCGCTGGGCTCACTGTGTGCGGCCCACAGCCCGCTTAGCAAGGGCGTGCGGCCTGCTCGGCCTCTTGGCAAGTGCGCCCGCCTCTTCTCCTCCCTCTCTCGACAAGCGGGCCAACTGTCGGCTCTCTCTCTCCCTCTCTTCTCCTCCTGGGGGTGCAGGGGGGGCGGGGCGGTCGACGGCGCTTACTCGCCGGGTGATCTCCCCCGATGAAACTAGTTGCACCATCGGCTCCTCTAGTCACTCCGCATCCAACGAAGCTACTACTCGCCCGCGGCCACCGAGCAGCGCGCAACTGCGGCCGAGGCGGATGGCGGCGCTACGGGCCACGGGCGCCACGAGCATGCTACTGTTCCGGCTAAACGACGGCAAACTAAACGCAACCAACACCCGGGTAGACTCAGGGGCTCACCGTGACTTCGAAACAACAACGAGGCGGGCTCGGGATGGACGAGAGTAGTTGACTCGGGCGTAGTAAAGGGTGGATTCGCGGAACCGAGAGCCTCGGCGCCCGGTGAAAAGGGTGATGCTCACAAGAAAATAAGAAGTCGACCTCAATCAGTGGAGCTAGGCGAAGGCCAGAGGGAATCGGTTGGGCTTGAGACGCCTGGAGCTGCGCCGACTAGGGGAGATCACGGCAAGGCGTCTTTCACCTACTGCGGAGAAGACGACGCTGGCCGTGGCAAAATTGACGATGACAAGTGCCGCTTATCCGGTTCAATCGGTTGCAACGGTTAAGCGGAGCAGGTGGCGTGAACAATCGCACGGGTGATAGCTCAAGGACGAAGAATTTTGACGGTGAGTGATCGGCGGCCGACGGTGACAGAGAAGAGAAAAGAAGGTCGACGACGGCGGCGTTGGCTTTTATAGAGCAAAGAAGGGCTAGGCAGTGGCTAGAGGCTTCATGGTGATGCCCAACCGGGTTGGCGGCCATGAAACCGGGCGACACTGCGAGAACGACCACGGCGGCGCCGGTGAGTCACGGCATGGGCACGGTGTCAAGGTGTCCCCCCCCCCCATGTTGGCAATCGTAGTAGAGATCTTTTCCTCCCCTTTTTCAAAATTACTTTCAAAAATTGAACTGCACTTGAAATTTTCCAAAAATACAGATTGCTCAAAATTTTATGCTCTACAACTTTCATTAAGGAAGTTTTCTCAGAATCAAATAATTTTTGAATTGCAATTCAAATTTGAAAAAGGGTTTAAATTCCAACTTTTGGGATTTCAAAATTACTTTCAAATTTTGAATAAAAGATGAAAATCTCCAAAAATAAAAGTTATTCTATTTTTCAATATCTACAACTTTTGTTTAGAAAGGTTTTTATGAAACTGAATAATTTTTGAATTGGAGTTTAAAAATCAAAAGGGGACAATTTCTAATTTAAAAAACTTTTGAAATTACTCCAAATTTTATTCAAAAGCTTGAAAAACTTTGTATACCAAAGTTGTAGAGCTCAAAGAGATACACAAACTGTAGTTTTGGAGTTTTCTGAAATTTTGAATATTTTGAGATGAAATTAAGAAGGGGCAAAAACACTTTGAATTTCGTGGATTTTGAAAAGGAACTTCAAATTAGATTTTTGGGCAATTAATTAATGATGTTGTGGTACTTTTCAAACCCAACCAATGGCACATTTTCAAATACAAACTTCATACTTTCAAATTGTACCAAAGTTTGGCAACTTTTATTTGCAAAATTAATTATAGTTAGCTCCTCAAAAGTGAACTTGAAATTCAAATCCAACACTTAACCAACTAGGGTTAGGGTTTGGAAATTCGATTCGAATTCAATTTTGATTCTTGCTTTTGCATCATTTGACTTGTAAAACTTGGTTAGGGTGTAAGTCGGGGTTAGCCAAACACTTGCAAGCATCAAGGTTGGTTTTAGTTAGTTGCTTTTATAATCAAGATTAAAGTAAAATTTAAATGAGATACACATACACATGTGATATGAAAGAGCGCAAACAACCCTAGAATTAAATAAACTTATTTTGGTTGTTCGCATTAGTGTTCTCTAATTATGAATGCTCATGCAATGATGATAATGACATGACGGGTTTTAGGTTAACGTAACACCGGGGGTGTTACAATGAGCCTTTCCAATGATTGGGAAGAGCACGTCCAATGCCTCAGCGTTGGACGCAATCATATTGCCATCCAATACCATGGTTAAGGGAAGTTTGTGTGCGGCATGACTAAGGGCAGGGTGCTAGTGGCCTGGGGCATCAGTGCAGGCGGGCGCCAGAGGGGAGTGCGTGGGAGCGTCTTAAGGTGTGTTTAGTTTCTGTGATGAAAAAATTTTACGTGTCACATCAAATATTCTATGCTATGTCTGAAGGATTTTCGGATACTAATAGAAAATAAATTACAGAAGTTGTAAGGAAACAACGAGATGAATTTTCTAAGTATAATTAATCCATCGTTAGCAAATGTTTACTATAGCATTATATTGTTAAATTATAGACTAATTAGATTTAAAATATTTGTCTCATAAATTTATCGCAACCTGTACAATTTGTTATTTTTAGACTATATTTAATATTCCATACATATGTCCAAACATTTCGATGTGATAGGTGAAATTTTTTACAAAATAAACTAAAGGGCCTTAGTTTTCACGGGTTCATCTCCGTTTGGACCTCCGGATGCCAGTAGGACGGAGCTCAAGATGCTCTGCTCAGCTCTCAAAATGCAGTACTGTAGTGCCGAGAATACGAGTCCATGCGATCTCTTTGGAGCGGTTGGTGCCGATAGTGTCCATCAGAGAGTCCATAATAATGCGTCCGTGGTTGCTGCATTGCCAATCTACCATCCACACAGTGACCATGGATGCCATCCGAGAGGCTCAGTAGAGCGTGCTGTAATAAATAAGAAAAACTTTTAGAACTAGCTCTTGTTTTCTTCCCCTCTAAATTTTAGATTTTTTATTCTCTCTATCATATTAATTTTTAACCATATGCATAGAGCATTAAATATAGTTAAAAATAACTAATTATATAGTTTGATTGTAAATCACGAGACAAATTTTTTAAGTCTAGTTAATTTATGATTAGACAATAATTACTAAATAAAATGAAGAAAAAATTTTCAATCTGAATGAGGGCATAGTGTGAAAATTACAGTGACAGGTTTAAGTGTAAACTGGCCAATGTCGGCATGCACAAAAATATCTATCTACAGTCACGTTAGTTGACCAATTTCAGAGTACCACCAGCTGCAGCAGACAACAGTCAATTTCTTGTCAGGGCCTGAGGGATGGACTGGACGTGCTCCCTGGCAGCTTGGGCCTTTTTCTTTTGTTTCATCAAAAAGAAAACACTTTTTGCAGCTTATCGGTGCATCAAAAAGAAAACACTTTTTCCATGGATGGTTGAATGCACAGCATTTTCAGCGCCAGCCACGCTGAAAGGCACGGCGCTGACATTTCCTGAGGTGGTTCATTCAGCACAGCACATTGGGCAGACGAACTGAATACATTATATTTTGGCTGGAAAACTCTTTTTCAAGAAACTGAAAACTCAATGAAGTATGTCGGATAATCTGTAGCTTTTGCTCATCATCATCTTGCACTGCCAGCACCAAAAGCGAAAGATTTGAGGTAAGAGCAGTCTAGACTCTAGAGCACCTCAAACATGAGTACATGACATTCATCCTTTGGTCCTTCCTTCCTTACTACACTTACTAATATTCCAGCAAAGGAGGAAGGACCAAGATAAGAGAAAAAAAAAAAAAAAAAGAACACAAAATACTACACTTCATTAGATTTTAGCAAACACCTTGCGTTGCAGCCTTGCAGGAGGCAGGAGCCCCTTCCCTTGCAACTTGGAAGCGATGCCGCAAGAATCTATGGATCCGCGTCCCTGCACCTAGTGATGCTCTCGCAACCCCGGGTGTAGGGGTTGGCGGTGGTGGAGATCCTGCAGTTGTAGTACGGCACCCCGGTCCTGGAGCACGGCACCACGTCGCCCCTCAGGGCGGCGTAGCTGATGTACCTCTGCCCGGTGGTCGCCTCCCACAACAGCCGCCGGTGCGCCTCCGAGTCCATCTCCAGCTCCGCCTCTGTGGCCAGGCCGACGCAGTGGCCTCCCGTCCCGTGGAGGACGAGCAGCAGCAGCAGGATGAGTGGCGCTGCTGCTGTCCATGCCCTTGAGAGCAAGGTCAGCTTCGTGGTTGCCCGCATTGTGGGAGACTGACTGAGATCTCTCTAGCTCTTTCTTTTCTTGTTCAGAGTGCCATGGACTTTCTTGCTCTCTCTCTCTGCACTGGATCTTTGCTGTTTTCTTGATGGAGGGACAGGGAAGCACTGAGATCTCTATGAGGTAGAGGAGGACGGAGGGTGGGCTTAAATGCGGTGCCGGACAGCCAGCTGTTTGGCAGCATCACCGTGTCCTGAGCGAGCGAGGAAATATCAAAAGGGAAGAGGATGAGGTTTCCTTGAAATGTCGCTGAGCTCATATTTTTACCGTGACCGAATGGTTTGTAACTGGAACCTTTCTGAAATTGTTTTCTTATCGAAAGTTCATTTCTTCATAGAAATTTTCATGTAATACCCTCAGACTTTTCTTCATAGAAATTTTCATGTATACCCTCATACATTTTTGTCGGGGTGTTAAATGAAGTGCAGGCATCTGATGGTTCAGAAATTGGCACCCATTTGGATGCTCAGGTGCCATCATGGGTCAAGATGGCAACGGGTATTTACCCGTCGGGTAGTAGAAACCCACACCCGCACCCGCCAGAGAAAATCTTACCCGTCGGGTTACCCGCGAATGCGCACGGGTAGGAAAATAATTCCATACCCGCACCCGGCGGTAAATTTTACTCGACGGGTATTCCATACCGCAAACACATCCAAAAATTATATAAAAATATCATTTTTTTAATAAACAATATATGAAAATTTTAGGAATTTTCACACCACCAAATACAACTTCATCCAATATGTATATACTAAAGTAGTGTTCACATAGATTTAGAATAAATAATTAGGTTATGTGGGCTAAATTGATTATGATAGTTAGTTATTGTTGCGGGTATTTTTTACCCGCGGGTACGCGGGTATGGGTAGTATACATCTGTACCCGTACCCGCGTACCCGATGGGTAGAGGATTTCTTCCAGTAACACACCCGCGGGTAGAAAAATTCACCCATACCCGCGTCTTAATCGGGTAAAACCCGTCGGGTGCTCTGGTTTCGGGTACCCATTGCCATCTCATGGGGGGTTTTGGCAGCTCATTTGGTCACGAGATGTCAAATTGCCTGCCTGGCACAGCTTTGGATGTCATGTCACAACACAGTAGTCCTCAGTCCCTCCATTCCAAAGTAAAATCTCGTTTCTGGAATAGTTAAAACATTTTAATTTAACTAGATTAAAAAAATAATGTTTATGGTCCATAATAAATAGGGGTTTGTTTGGCTGCAGGAAGCTGCTACTGATTTGAGAGAGAAGAAAAACACAGTTGCATCATCGGCAGCTGCTTTCTACAGCTAAACAAGCTCAGATTGATGCTTTCAAAATGAACTTATTAATATTGATACTACTCATTTAGTTCTAAATTATAAGTTTTTTAGAGACGGAGGGAGTAATTTGTAGGGCACATCCAAGCTCCTCTCCGATCAAAAAAAAAAAGGAAAAAGCAAACTTGAGATGAAGATGTATATATACATGTAAATAACATCTAGTCATATATAAAAAGCTAGAGAAAAGAACTGCGACTACTCTTTCTGCTGGCTTCATTTATCCACAACCACAAAGCTGTAGGAGCTTTCTGTAGCACTTCCTTCAGCTATCCGATAGCTTATAAATCTCGTCCACATATGTACGTTCTTATCGCTGGAAGTTTTCCTGCATTCCTAGAGCTCCAAGGGCATGCGCATATGTCCTACTGTGACGCGTGTCCAGGTTGGGATATTTCTTACCTTCATTCATTGCGCTACCGTCCCATGTGTGGACCCGTTTCTTTGTGTGGTCCTCCTGCGTTGGTTCCCTGTTCACCGCTTTCATTGCTCGGGTGTCGGCCGACCGCTGAGTAAAGCACCAAAGAAAACGGACAGTGAAAGGGGAAAAGATAGGGTCCCCGTCTCCATCTCTCCCAGCTTCACCCTTGCTTCCTCCGCTTCCCGGCGCCGCCGCGACCCCACTGTTGCCGTCGTTGTCTTCACGGTTCTTGCTGTTGGATTTCTCGCCTGTGCGTAACTTTGGTCTTCTACTTCTTCTTCCTTCTCTATTGCACATTGCACTACTGATGCTGCAATGCGTGCTGCCGTTCTTTGCTGCCTAGGGTTCCGTCGCCCGAGTGTGCCTTTGCCTCACTGGATCTGCGCAATCCCCCTGCTGCTGTGCTTCCATTCACGTTGCGCCCTCTCAAATCTGGTGGTTGTACGTTCGATTGCACCTCCACGCATTGTAATGCCCGCTTCCTCTCTCGCATTTCTGTAATCGGATTCCTAATGTCACTGTTTACTGCTGTCTATATTGCAGCTATTGCCTTCCGTTGTGGCTGCTTCGTCCCTGCAATGCTTCCGGCTTACTTTGCACTCATTGTTCAGTAGGTTCGTGTCTTCTCTTATTTCTATTCACTTCCTATTTAGGTTGTTCTGACCTCTGTATTCCTTACACTGAAGGAAATTTTTGTTTCTAATTGCTTCTGGGCATCACATTGTCCATATGCAGTGTTTCAGGTGTCTAAACGTTGGCCTGAGCTGTACTGTGCATTGCGTCTTCGTTCTCTGCACGCCAACGTCCAACAGGTTTCTGCCCTTCTTTCTCCCGCTTTCCTATTGTTTGTCCTTGCCTCTATATGTTTCTGTGTTACTTATTCTACCTTTAATAGTTCAATTGCCTATCCATTTGTCCAGGTCATCCTTGAAATTGTTGATTCACCTGTCTCTATCATGCATTACCTTTAACATACTACTTTCTCTCTCAGTGTTGAATTGAGTGCTTACCTTTATTGCCATGTCTGCCGATGCCAATATTTGTCCTACACACATCTTATCCTTTTGAACCCAATTGGCCTTACTGACTATTATACATTATATCGGCGAATATTAACTTTTGTTTTAGGAAACTTTATCGTTGCGCACCACGTGCATCGTTACTATATTATATTATATACGTTATGCCTGCGAGACGGCCACGTCGTAACTCTACCCCACGGACCATTCCTGTTCAAAGACCTGGCCGCTCACGGTCTTCTCATCTCGCCAATATGTCTGCGTCCTATCTTGCAACGCCATCTTCTTCTCGGTCTGATGTTCCAATGTGGGCCATCGTCGTGCGTTAGTATTTCAGTCCCATCTCTTTACTTCACAGCTCACTCCTATTGTTGTTTTACCATAACAATGGCCTCCAGTTTTATATCTTTATTATGCCTTCCATATAGGAGATCACTTCTGTCCTGTTGTACTGCGTAATGAATCTAAGCTTAACCGGGATTATAGGATGCGTTGCAACAAAATTAAAGCAGCTGCTGCGCGAGGTCTTTCTGCTCATGTTTCCATTCCTATCGGTTGGCCTATAGTTCAACATACAAATCTGAACCTGTTTCGGTGCTTATTGTGTCTGTGTAGATCGTGTTGCTCGCCTACCATTCACCTGCGCCGCTTTTTCCTTTCCTAAAGAATATATTAACATGCTAAAAGGTGCTTCAGTTCCTCCACATATCTTTGTACCATATTCCTTACCATATCAAACAAATGTGCCTGCTTGGTCCATTCCAATGTTGTTTCTCATTTTCAAACAGCTCGCTATGTCGACCGGTCATACTATGGTGGACCAGATTATGTGTGTCCTTATTGTTCTGCAATATTTTGGTACCAAGAACGACTTCAATGTCAGAGCACACGTACTAAAATGGTTTACAATTTGTGCTGCCGTGGGGGAACTGTCTTCTTGCCTACCCAATGTGCTGCCCCACAACCATTACATGACTTAGTTTCTTTCACTGGCGGAGCGCGGAGCAACAGTTTTATGCGTCTTATCAGACAGTATAACTCTTTATTTGCATTCACATCTCTTGGAGTCCATGTAGACAAATCCATTAACACTGGTGACGGTCCCTATGTATTTCGAATCAATGGAGTGGTCCACCACCGTATTGGGTCTTTATTGCCTCCTCCTGGGAAAAGGCCAGAGTATGCACAGCTCTATATCTATGATACACATAACGAACTGCAACATAGACTTAACATTTTCTGTGATGATGGTCCTGATCAACCTGACCCACAGGTTGTTTCCGCGCTTATTGAAATGCTGAATCAGCATAATCCATTGGTGCAGCAGTTTAGGATGGCACGTGACAGACTTTTGTCACCAACATCACCAGAGATTGGCCTTAAACTAAATGGCAAACTTAATAATCATGGTGACCCTTACTCACTTTGCCACCGCCCCCCGAATTAGCTGGCCTTCTTATAGGTGATCTCTCTACCAATGTCTGCCACTTTGATGTTGTTGTTGAGTCATGTTCCCATGAGTTGAAGCACATCTCACCTATCCATCCAGCTCTAATGTCCTTGCAATATCCTCTACTGTTTCCGTATGGTCAATCTGGCTTCCATACTGAAATTAGGTTCAGGGAGGTTGATGGGCCTATTGTTGGGCGGCAAAAGGTTTCCATGATGGAATATTATGCATACCAAATGCATTACCGTCGTGGGCAACCAAACCCTGCGCTTTGTTATGGTCGGCTGTCCCAACAGTATCAGGTCAACTCCTTCTCATGTGTTGAGGCTAGCCGTTTGAGTTTCTTTTTTTTCAACCAGGATTTATTACGATGTGAAACATTTCAAGGCATCTCAGATGCCAGGGGCAAAGGTGCATCCACTGGAAAAGAGGTTGGTATTAAACGAACATTGCCTGCATCATATATAGGAAGCAAACGTTATATGCAGCAGAATTTCCATGATTGCATGGCCATCTGCTGTAAATATGGGCCACCAGACAAGTTCACCACGTTCACATGCAACTCAAAGTGGCCTGAAATTGTACAAGCAATTCGCTTTGAGCCAGGCCAAAAGCCTTCAGATAGAGGGGATATGGTAGTTCGTGTTTTCCACATGAAACTCGATGAGTTGCTTGATGATATTAGACAAGGACAAGTTTTCGGACCCGTTTCTGCAGGTGTGCCATACGAAATGTGCTCATATATTCCATTTCCGTTAGCTAATTATCCATAAATCCTTTTCCCTTCCACTTCCTAACAAATTTCATTTCATGTGTTAGTTGCTTACACAAACGAATTCCAAAAACGTGGTCTCCCACACTCTCATATTTTAGTGTGGCAAGCTGATACAGGCCGTGAGCCTTCTATTGAACAGGTTGACATGCATATTTCAGCTGAATTGCCTGATCCAAAACTAGATCCCCTTGATTTCTCCTTAGTTCAAGAATTCATGATTCATGGTCCATGCGGTCCTGCAAATCCCAATAGCCCATGTATGAGAGATGGCAAATGCTCCAAGCGGTATCCAAAGCAATTTAGACCAGCAACAGCTTTTGATCAGGATGGTTATCCACTTTATCGTCGTCGTGATAATGGCATCACTGTCTGGAAGAGCAATGTGCAGTTAGACAATCGATGGGTCGTTCCTCATAATCTATCACTTTTAAAGAAATATCAAGCACACATAAACGTTGAATCATGTAATAAGACATATCTTATCAAATATTTATTCAAATATGTTAACAAAGGTGCAGATCGTGTTAGAGTTAAACTTTCTACAAAGGCTACATCTACCTCATCAATTCCCCTTGCAAGTGACCCATCTTCTAGCCAACAACAACCAACAGATGATGGTATTGATGAAATCACAGAGTACATGAAATCTAGGTACCTTTCTTGCTGTGAAGCAACATGGAGACTATTTGGCTTTGAGATACATGGTAAATTCCCAGCTGTAGAGCGCTTGGTAGTACATCTTCCTGGTATGAATTTCGTGACAGTTGATGAAGACCAAGATCTTAATGATGTAGTTGCTGATCCCTCATCTCAAATGAGTTCTCTTACAGAATGGTTTGTTGCTAACCAAGAATCTACGCGTGGCCATGACCTTACTTACTGTAACTTTTCCACTACATATACATGGGATAGCACTGCCAAGACTTGGACTATTCGGAAACGGGGATTTAAATTGGGTAGGCTTAGATATGTTCACCCTACTGCTGGTGAGACATTCTATCTCCGTATGCTCCTCATGGTTGCCAAAGGGTCAAAGAGTTATGAGGATGTTAGGACATATGAAGGGATAACATACTCTACTTTTAGGGAAGCCTGTCAGGCTCGCGGCCTCATAGGAGACGATAGTGAATGATGCTCTGTTTTTGACGAAGCTATTGTGTGGGCTACACCGTACCAATTAAGGAATCTATTCATGACTCTTTTGGTATTCTGTGATGTCGGTAACGTAAGGGCTCTCTTTGATAAATTTTGGAAATATATGGCCGATGATATTACATATAGGCTGCGGGTTGCCTTGAATAATTCATCTTACACACCGCCAGATGCAACCCTTCAATCTGCTTTGATGAAAGATTTAGCCAATATGTTCTGCAATAATGGTCTGTCCATAACTGCATATGACTTACCTCATTCATCTGTTGCTCTTGGGGACTCGACCAGTGATAGACTCATTCTAGAAGAATTAGCATATGATCGTACAGAGCTAGCCATTGAGTCAGCTTCTATGCAGATGTCTCTGAACGTTGAACAGAGGCAAATATATGATAAAGTTATTGATGCTGTGCACAAGCGAATGCCATTTGTTTATTTTGTTTCGGGTCATGGGGGTACAGGGAAAACGTTCTTGTGGCGTGCCATTCTTTCAACATTAAGATCACAGGACCACATAGTTCTAGCTGTTGCCTCTTGTGGTGTAGCATCATTACTTCTACCCGGCGGACGTACTGCACACTCTAGATTCAAAATACCCTTAGATATCCATGAAAATAGCAACTGCAGCATAGGAAGAGGCACTATGCTTGCTGGCCTACTTGCTAGAACCTCCTTGATTATTTGGGATGAGGCACCGATGAGCCATCGTTATTGTTTTGAAGCGGTGGACCGTTCTCTCCGTGACATTCTTTCCATAGAAGATGCAGCCAATGCATCTGTCCTCTTTGGTGGAAAGTCCTTTCTGTTCGGTGGTGATTTCAGGCAAGTCCTTCCGGTTGTAGAGGGCGGGTCAAAGAGCGACATCATCAAAGCTTCATTGTTAGGTTCCTACATATGGAAGGATATTACAGTAATGCGTTTATGTACAAACATGAGGCTTTGTAATCCAAATTTACCACATCATGAAAAGGCACAAATGGATAAATTTGCTAATTGGGTCCTCCAGGTGGGTGAGGGAAAAGTTCCTGCTGTTGCACGAGATGATGAGGTAGAGAAAACATGGATTCAGATTCCCCATGAGTTTATTCTTACACCAGCTGGTCCTAAAATACCAGCTATTACAACTGCTATATATGATGACTTCTACATGTTCTACAGTGATATACCTTACCTTGCTCAGCGCTGCATAGTTTGTCCATTGAATAGTATCGTGGATGAAATTAATGAATTAATGACCACGAGAGTCCCAGGCCCTATACATGAGTATCTCAGTTCAGACTCCATAGCCAATGGAACCGAACAACCTTCTGATTTTAATATGCTATATCCTCCTGAGTTCTTAAATTCCATTTCCCTCAACAATTTCTCACAACATAAGTTACAGCTAAAAGTTGGCATGCCTGTAGTTGTTCTTAGAAACCTCAACCAGTCAATTGGTCTTTGCAATGGGACCCGAATACTTCTAGAGCGCCTTGACGATCATGTATTGGAGGGACGAATAATGACTGGAAATCACATTGGTGAAATGGTTTGCATACCACGTATTGTCCTTAATGGTAAAAGCCCCAAATGGCCATTCATACTACAGCGACGCCAATTTCCTATTAGAGTGTGCTATGCTATGACTATAAACAAATGTCAAGGCCAAACACTAGGAAAGGTTGGTGTTTACCTTCGTGAACCAGTCTTCACGCATGGACAGTTGTACGTAGCTATATCAAGAGTGAGCTCACCGCACGGACTTAAAATGCTTCTTGAGGATGAAGACGGTGAACCAGTAGCAAGTACTAAGAATATTGTGTATGAAGAAGTTCTTGAATTTGTCCCTTACAATTGGAAGACAGAAATGTCACATCTCTTGGTAAACATTGTGTGTGCCTTACAAATACCTAAATTCATTGCCTCTTCCATTTAAACATACTCAATTTATGTCAATATGTGCAATTCCATGGAGTATATTGCTATACAGCACCTTTATACATATATCTATAAGTCATAGTCATACATTTGTTTAAATTTT
Source organism: Chrysopogon serrulatus (assembly GCA_015844335.1). NCBI lineage: Eukaryota > Viridiplantae > Streptophyta > Magnoliopsida > Poales > Poaceae > Chrysopogon > Chrysopogon serrulatus. The sequence continues at coordinate 24,167 of JADLZL010003778.1, read as the reverse complement.
GACAAACTTATGACTAATCCATTTTGTGCAGAAAATATGGATTACACACTTCTAAAGCATGTCGATGCTTTGGTTCCCGATGATGGACAAGACGCACAAGGGTTGTCAGGTTTTGCAAATACATGAACCCAGATGACCCAAGCAAGATTCGGCGCATAGACCTGGTGCTCCTAGATGAAGAGGTACTATTCCATAACCACCACTTTGTTCTTAAACAACTACCATCTATATTAAAATGTGCCTCTAAAAAAGGGTTACACACAACAGGGAACTGCAATGGACGGTCAGATACCAGAGATGTGGGTTCAACAGTTCGTACCAAAACTGACAGAAGGGTCTGTTTACTACATTAAGTACTTCCAAGTACGAAATGCACGTGAGCAGTACAGGCCTGTTGAACACCCATATCTGATGCGTTTCACTGCACACACTAAATTATATGAGATCAATCCAGTGCCTCCTCAGTTCCCACAGTATGCATACAACCTAGCAACATTTGAGGTCCTCAATACCAGAATAAATGAAATACGATTTTGCTCAGGTACAGTTCTGATGTTATTATCTAATAACCTTTCTATTGTATTCCTATTTGTTACAAAACATGCTTGATTAATCACATCATGTTCCCTTCTTTATTGGGTATACCATAACAGATACCATGGATGTTCTCAAGGGATGTTCACACATAAAACTCCAGAACACTTCAAAAGGAACTAGACCCTTGCGCAATGTTGAAATTATGAATGAAACTGGGTAAGTACAATCAGCTCATGCATCTAATCTTTTCTACATAACTGATTCCAATAAGTTTATAATTTACCTTCATCTTATGGAATACATTCCTTTTCTTTTAGTGAGACCGCAATGGTTGCCCTATGGAGTAATCATGCACACGAATTTGAGGCTGAAAAATATATGGAAATGTCCTCCAGAGGGCCAGTAGTAATGCTTTTTGTTGCTGTTACTTGCCGTCGCTTCGATGGTACAATATTCCCTAAATTACCTACTCCCTTCCTCTAAACTTGCAACTGTTAATTTTTTATGGCAATCTATATCTCATTACAAAAAATACTATGTACATCCTTTTACGTGAAAGCTATCTCTTCAAGGCTCCACACTCATCGTTGGTATGCAAACCCGGAGATACCTGAGGCTATGGCTTTACAGAACAGGTAACTAATCTTAGTCCAAACACAATACATTTATCTGAAAAAAGAAGTATTACTGCACCAAAGTTACGGATAGATACATGACCGATGCTCCAAAGTTACTAACACATTTTTGTCTTAGTTGTACACAACGAGTTGCACCAGCAAGTTGGTATGGCCCCACTACAACACAGGCAACACCAGAACGAATCAGCATTCAGGATCTTGCCAAATTTGACAATCCACATACCATTTATGTAAGCAAAAATGCTACGTACCCTACTGTTAAATACATTTCATTTATTGTTGTACCCACATACTGATTAATTCATAAATTCATCTTTCTTATTCATAGTCAAAAAGATACATCGTCAATGCCAAACTCATTAGAGTCGTAACTGACCAAGCCTGGTGGTACTTGGCATGCAAGAAATGCAACAAGAAGACTGAAATTATAGACGGTGCTTACAAATGCAAGACTTACAAATGCACAGGGACCGATGGGGGGCCAAGGTACGACAAACATTGATCTTAAATAAGTTAAGTTTGATAGACAATCACATTATTTCACAATATACAGATACAGCATCTCGATGCTTGCTCAAGACCCAGTGCTGCCTCCAGAGCCAAATCAGTCTGAGTCCATACAGATGGTTTTCTTTGGTTCCATTGCTGAAGAGATTGTTGGAGTTCCAGTAGAGAATCTAATTTCAACACATGGAAGTCAAACAGCCTTCCTTCCAAATTTTACTTACTAATTTATATGGCCGGCAATTTGAATTACGTATTAGCGTATCACCGCGATCTCTTCGAGACGGGACATTTCATTTTAGGTTGATGCAATTCGGGAGTCATTAACGAAGTTATTAAGCCACCCAAATTGAAAGCAACAGGTAAAATCTTATTGACTCAAGGTCATCAATCCATTTATATTCCAATTTCAATGACTTTAACCTTTTTCATTACAGAAACTCAAGATCATGCAGAGGTACAGCTCCCACCAGTTCAGGAGACACAACTCCCCAATGCTACACCACTACAAAATACACCTTCCTCATCAGAACTACCAACATCTACACCCCTACTGGTATACATATATACACACACCCTATAAATGCATAAATATCATAATCCTAATAAATGTGTCCATTGTAACTATTTCTACATTTATACAGCTCCCACCAGTTCAGGAGACACAACTCCCCAATGCTACACCACTACAAAATACACCTTCCTCATCAGAACTACCAACATCTACACCCCTACCCCTACTGGTATACATATATACACACACCCTATAAATGCATAAATATTTCATAATCGTAATAAATGTGTCCATTGTAACTATTTCTACATTTATGTTCCTATATAAATAAGACACCCCAGGAAATGAATACACAAAGCATACTTGAAGATCAGAATGAGTCTAAGTCAGAGAAAGCTGCTGCAGAGGTATGATTTTGGTACATACAAAATTAAACCAGTATGTTCCTCCAACCCCCCTGGCTATACGTAAAACAATGTTTGTAACAAAACTACATTTTGCAGATGGATCCTCCTACTCCAAAGGCAACTGTGGTGCCATCAGTACAGAACACACCACCAGATGAGGTACGCTATCAAAACTAAATTTGCATTCCTGAAATTCACACGTAATCATATAAATAAACAACTGATTAATTTAATAGAGACCAACCATATAATAACCGAGTTTCTTTTCTAATATGCAAAATGCAACAGGACCAGCAACAGCTGCTAGCCGTCAAAAGGAAAGCACCTCAGAATGATTCGCCGCTTGACAACAAATCATCTAGGTAACCAAATGCTAAATAGAAAAAAAAAAAAAATTATGACATTTACTAGGGAAACATAAAGACTTCTATACGCATATTTCAGTACAGATTATATAATTATTCCAATTTTCACCATTCCTAGGAAACGTCTGAACATGGACAACTGAATTGCGCGTGGCAACATATCGAAGTGGCTGCACCAGCACAGGCTCCGAGCCTGTTCCAACGAGTGCTTGCAATAAAAAACTTATCTATGTGTTTCGAACTATTTGCTATTATGTTATGTATTAAACCAATGTGCTCGACATGTGAAGAGGCACTTCAGTATCAATGTGTACCCAAATGAACAAAGTACACATTTCCTGACGCGTATTCAGAATTGTGGACATTAAGCTAGGTTGCACTGTCAGTTGTAATGAATGGAACAGATTTATCGTATTATTTAATGGCTCGGACCTGATCTATGTCGACCTGCATTCCAACCAAACCTGCAATCTGAACTATATCAACAGTTTGCTAATCAAATTGCTCTTCACACTGAAAATTTATGCAGCTGTACAGCATGCTCATTATGTGCACATTTCTTTATCAATTTATTACATAATAATAAGCACCTACAATATTGCAAACTCATTGTACTATATTTACTGCTACACCATTCACTCCATTCAATGTACATACTATACATACATGTCCTATTGCAACCCAAAAAAAAATATTACACGAATGTTAACCAGCTGTCCACTGTCTACTATATCTACGTCTATTTATAATCTTTCCTACCAATAACGGACAACCATTGCATATATCAATTTGAAGCTCACAGCTTCACCAATTCAAATATGAATATACATTCAAAAATGGCAGGAACTAGAGCAAGGAACTATCAGACATTATATATGGCATATCCTTAACACTGCATCACAGCAATTCTTAAAGTATCATATCACCATGCATTTGAAACTGCAGAGAGATCATAATGGCAGTAACATGGCATTCCATTCAGAGTCATGTCCATATTACAAGCCTCACTATTAATATGCACTCTGGCATAGAAACAAGACGTTTCCATAATGTTCCAAGCGCACACAATCTCCTATCACAGAGGAGTCTGAGCCTACATGTTCCCATCACAATACTGAGTCCAACCTTACTAAATCAACTGCTTCATCAGACCTAGGTCACTACCATATCCAATACCAACAAACTGCCAGGAACAACATCAGGTTCCCAAAAGCTTCCAGCACATCATCACCCTGCTCCATATAGACACAACCAGCCAGCTGCTGCTTAAAGGCCACCATCCCGAACGACAAATTTCCAAAAGCTGCGGCCACCAAACGTACAATACCATTTAGTGGGGAAACTACCTATCATCCCACAGCAAAGGCAAGACTTTCCATTGGTCACCCCTGACAAGAGCGACCATGTTCAGAGCAGTCCAAGCTCAGCCCTGCAACCAAATGATCGTTAATTTAGACAGCAACACCAACAAATTCTATGTATCATGATCACACTACCACATTACACAACTGCACACCTATGAAACCGAAACTTACCATATCAGCTGCAGGGGCACACATTGCATCCCCTTTTGCAATCAGCACTGACAGTTCAACCACAAGTTGCTCCACGCGTGAAGAAGCAACCCGATCTGTCGGTGTAACATCATCAAACTTCTTAAGCACATTCTTAGCATCCACAAACAGATCAGCATAGCGACACTTCAGAGCCTCCTCATTTTCCTTGCACACACCAATTTTGTCAGAATAAATGGACACCGTAGTATCCATTGCTGCAACTGTGCCCTCCAACTCCTTCATCTTCTCATAATGCAGGTCAACAACCTTGACACAGCAGTTCTTGACCAACCAATCAATAGCACGGCCAGAAACATCTTCAATAGCATCCACCCTCAACATGGACTCCACGCTGAGGAACTTCTCACGGCCTTTCACACCACCAACCTCAGACGGTGGAACCTCCATGTCAATCCAGGCAACCTGCAAACCTGACTCTGCAGATAAAATCCCCATATCAAGCACCTGCAGGCCAAACTTTTCAGTGATATCCTTGAGCATCAAACGCTTGGACAGAACAACTCGCCACTCCGCCTGCAAGGGAGATTATGACAACCAACCAAGGCGAAATCAAACCAGGCAGACAAGAAAAGGTAAAGAAAGCAAGGAAACCAAATAACCCCCCTCCCAACCAATGCATCAGAACAATGTGCATGAACAGTACAGACCGAAGTCAACCACAGATCCGATCCAGATAAATAAAATCCAAACGATTTGAGTGCAAACTAAGATTACCTGAGGCAAAAAAACGTAGTCGTCATCCTCAAAACGGCCACGTAGATGAGCAAACCCTTCATCATCAAGAGCTCCTATCAAGGTCGACCAGTCAAAAGCAGCAGCATCGGATGGCGACGCTTGGTAGAAGCGGCAACTTGGTGCCGTCCACACCGGTGCAGAGCCCATCACACGACCAGCAGTGACACTGGTCCCCGGACCGAGCTGCACCCACCACAACATTATTCAACAATGCAATGAAAACGCGAGGACATAGACACAGACAGCAACAAAATCCACAAGCCTCTACCTCCCGAAGCAACTTGCGAGGCCTTCCACCCAGGTCCAGCACCGCACGCCGCTTGCTCCCAACCATGGACACCGGCGTCTACTTGCTCAGATCTACCGGAGACAATGGACGCGTTCACCTACCAAGCAACAGTGAAAAGATATTTCCAGCTCCCTCTGGTTCACATATATATATGAAAAACACCTCCCCCACCGGTTGCAATAATGAGAACGGCCAGATTTTTACGCATTGAAACAAGGTTGGCCGACGGACGAAGTGAAAAAAAGAAAGGAAAAAAAAGGGGCCCCAAGGACAAGCCCAAAGGGCATCCGGTGCAGAGGCCAAAAAAAAAAGGGAAACAGGCCCAGTGTATATGTACATACACAAAGGCCCAACACATGTACAGCCAGGCGCAGAATCACAAAAGCCCAATACATGAATAGCCAGGCGCGAAATCATCCCGCACGCGCGGCGAAGCGCGCGATTCTTCCTAGTAATCTTTGACATCTCAGAGGAAGGAACCAAATGCAATTGCTTCAAGCAGTAGTCTTTTCAGGGATGACGGATCGAGTATAACCGCTCCATGTTACCCAGAGCCTAGTTGCCTCTCGATGTGATTAGAAGCTTTAGCTTCGCAGAAAGGTCTTTGGATCGAAGCCATCATGTAGCCCCTCAAGTCGTGTGGGTTGACCACGGAGTTTGGTCTCCAAGAAGATAAAACTTCCTAGAGCTCCAATGGCCTCTTCCTGCTCCTTTTGAGCATTCAGAAATCGAATGGTAAAATAATCATTTTTATTTTTAAACTGTTGTCTAAGATTTATTTTGGTCTCTAAACTTTTAAAACGTCTATTTTTTGTTCTCAAAATATTGATTTGCTGGTCGATCTTATCCATCATACTCAGTGAACTGCCACGTGGTCTCAAACTATTGATTTGTTGGTCGATCTTATCCATCATCCTCAATGAACTGCCACATGGTCCGAAGTACCTGTATAAGGACCTTGTTACCCCTCTCAATCTACCAGTGGCACAGGTCACAATATCTCTAATCTATTATTTCCTCCCTCAATCCTCTACCAACCACACAATTGATCTGACAAGTAAGACATGATCATATAGGTACTGATAAATTTTTAGGATTCCATACCAACATCTTGTGCTACCCTATTCAAACTAGTGCAAGAGTCTAATAATTATATACATTAATGCTTCTCACTTGAGACATATAAGAAAGACATACCAATATGTACTCCAGGCAGTAGAACATGAGTTGGCCTGGTCTATATCTTCAAACCCAAAAATATTGACCTGGAGACGTCTTGACCTGTACAGCTGGTATAGGATTGAGGGAGAGACAACATGATCATTGTACACGTACTTCTAGCCACATGACAGTCCATCAAGGGTGATGGACAAGATCGACCAATAAATCAATAGTTTGAGGACTAAAATGGATATTTTAACAGGCTATTTGGTTTGCAGGACTAGGTGGTTCTGGACGAAGCGGCTCCTTGATTTTCTGGCGGACAAGCCAAGTCTGAGAAATGAACTACAGAAAGGATCACCTGGTGCTGCATGTGACGGTTCCATGCTTTAATCTGAACAAAATGCTAGCCTCAAATATAGGATCCCATGGCTCTGGAGCCATCTCGTGATCCAATCCAAACGTGCTGTAAAACTTTAGAAACCAAAGTAAATCTCCGACAATAGTTTAAGAACGAAAATGACTATTTTTCCAAATCGAATTGGAGGTAGAAGTTCTTTGAAGTGAGTGAGAGTCTGCTCCAATCGATGCTTGCAGATGCATGACATATTTTAGGAAGTATCCATACATTATTGAATCAGAATATATGTGACCATATTTTAATCTTTTGATGGGAAGTGTTGAATGGTTGATCCTAGGACCATTTCTATGTAGCACCTCAGGTCCATTAATGGATTCAAGATCTGTCTCCCTTGGTGGCCATAATTGTAACCTTCTATTGCTAATGAGTTTAGACAACTAATCCCTCCGTCTCTAAAAGATGTCACTTGCGCTTCCTGAGAAACAATTGCCGATAATTTTAATAAATAATAAATATTATTGATTAGTATCATAATTAGCATCATCAGAAAGATCTTTTTTTTTTAAAAAAAGGAATTTTTATTCCGGTCTCTACAAGAGGTTTGCACACAACCAATCCTTATTACAAAAGCAACATCTTGATATTTTTAAGCTCTCAAAAAGCTAAACCAAATGAAGGGAAAATCGAATAAACGCTAAGCGCTAAGCCTTTTGAACGACGTCCATCCATGCTTGGCGAATATTTCCATAGCCACGGTCTTCATCATGCGACATGCCCATTTTATAAAAGGTTTGTCGCTCTTCTTCTGCAGGGCGCTCCAGAAACGGGTCCAATAAGTTGCCCTGAAAACAACCTGCAAATAAGAATATAGTCGTTTTTTATCAAAAATCCCTTCATTTCTAAATAGCCAAAAAGACCATAAGATTGCGCTTGCACCCATACAAATCAGGGAGCGTAAGTGTTGGTCTGTCTGTGCATCCCACAGTCTAAATAAGTTGGCTACATCTTTTGGTGGTTCAAGATTAAAAGCCACTTGGCAGACTCTCCAAACAAATCTAGCCACATGGCAGTCAAAGAACAAATGTTGGATAGTTTCTTTATTGTCACAAAAACAACAACTATCATCTCCTTTCCAATTTCTTTTTTTTTAAATTGTCCTTAGTTAAAATGACCCCTTTGATCAAGAACCAAATAAATATCTTAATTTTAAGTGGTAATTTTAACTTCCATAGCAACTTGTTTAAAGGCATCACAATTTGATTAAATAAATGCTTATACATAGATTGCACTTTGAAAGATCCTTGTCTTGTAAGGCTCCATTTAATGGAATCTTGTTGATCATCCAACTGCACAAATGCAATTTTAGCTACTAATTCATTCCATTTAAGTAACTTCTCCCCAATTAGAGCTCTTCTGAAAGAAATGTTAAGAGGAGTGGAAACAAAAGCATTGGCTACTGATAAATGTTTTTCCTTGTAATATTGTATAAAAGACGGGTATTGCTCTTTGAGAGTGAAGTTTCCAAGCCACTTGTCCTCCCAAAATCTGGCTTGACTACCATTGTGAATGTTAAAAATAGAGAGATCAAGGAAGCGGTCTTTTACCTTCATAAGGCCAGACCAAAAAGTGCGAGTCTCCCGGTTTCCAATGAATTTCACCAATGGTTTTATTTTTTCAAATATTTCTTCCTAAGAAGATCCCGCCGCACACCGTCTTCATTAACTAGTTTGTACAACCATTTGCTAAGTAAGCAAGCATTCTGAATTTCAAGATTCATAATGCCAAGACCTCCTTGATCCTTTGGTAAACAAAGAATTTCCCATTTTAGTAATCTATATTTTTTTCTTATGGTTATCTCCTTGCCAGAAAAAAAGCTGACCTATAGAAATCTAATTTCTTAAGAATGCATTTAGGTACTTCAAAGAAAGACATAATAAACATGGCCAGGCTACTCAACACCGAATTTATCAAAACTAAACGATCACCATAAGATAAAAGTTTACCCTTCCAACTACTCAACTTTTTTTGAAAACGATCTTCAACCACTTTCCAGTCTTTATTGGTGAGCCTTTTATGATTCATTGGTATACCTAAGTACCTGAAAGGCATATTACCCATTCCACATCCAAATATTTGTGAATATTGTTCCATGTGCTTCTTTGCCTCTCCATAGCAAAAAAAGTTTCACTCTTGTGGAAGTTAATTTTCAAACGACAATTGCTCAAAGGCACATAAAATAATTTTCATGTTCTTTGCTTGTTCTAAATCATGCTCCATAAAAAGAATAGTGTCATCGGCGTATTGCAAAATCGATAGGCCACCATCCACCAAATGAGGAATGAGACTTTGAATTTGACCATCCTCTTTTGCCCTAGCGATGAATATGGCTAACATATCTGCAACTAGATTAAAGAGAACAAATAACGCCCAACATTATTGTTTACTTTCACAGCAACACTGCCACCAGAGACAAATTCTTGGACCCATTGGCACCACAAAGGCGCTTTGGATCTAATTTTTTAACAAATTTATTTAGTGATACAGATATTACAAATATTTTCTATAAAACAATTAAAACTTGTGACATACACCAACGACGACAGCCTTTTAGGGACGGAGGGAGTATCCAAGTATGCAATAAGTTGTGTAAGCTTCATCTAGTTTTTTTCCTTCTAAATTTCTAGTAGCAGAGTTAGACATGTGTCGTTGGATATTCTAATTCATATCCCAAATCCAAAGGCGCTTGCTTGGGTCAAGTATGGGTGTGTAGTTTGTTACCCGTTAGATTAAGGGTAGGGTATGGGTATCCCCATTTCTACCCATAACTTCGTTGTAGTTGCAACATCAGCACCTATACTTAATTTATCCAAAGTAGTTGCTAATGGTGCAATACTATTCCTGAAAAAACAAGTAGCATACAGACCAAGGATTTATCTATCGACTGTTCTTCATAAGTGATATGAGATAATGGTTCCATTGAAATAAACAGTGCTTATAAATTCACAAAAAGAGCATTATAGTTTGTGTGCAAAATGACCGTCGATACGAGAACAATAAAAGAACATCCCCTACATTAAAAGCATGCATATGCGACACAACCAAAGACTGATGAAGAACAGTCATTTTGCACCTTTTGTGAATTAGAACATCCCCTAAGACCGTCGATATGACTATATGAGAACAATAATAAAAGAACATCCCCTAAGACCGTCGATATGAGAACAATAAACATATGCATATGCTACATTAAAAGCATGCATACCAAGCGGTCAAGCCGTACCTCGTCGTCATCGTCATCTCCGTTGCCTCCGTCGTCTCCAGCGCCTCCGCTCCCTTCAGTCTGCCTATCATTCCTTCGCAGCTTCCTTCTCGGTACGTCGGCTTTGGCCTTCCCGGATCCCTTTTTTTGCGTTTTATCCTCTGTTTCTTGCTTTAGCCCATACAGCTAGATGCGGCGGTACAGTTCCTTTACCTGCCTTGTGTTTGCATGATGCACTGGGAAAAAATATTTTGGTAATTCATTTGCATGTGCTTTGGTCTACCAAAAATAGGATACTTATGTTACAGTGATGCTGCTTTTTGACTTTTCGAATCCGTGAATAGTTTGTCAAGCCTAGCTTTACAGCGAAGGTGTTCCTCAAAGCCTTCTTGGAATGATATAATTATTTTTAGCTTTGTGGATAATGGGAATGCAGGCCTTATGTGCAAGCTGCGCAGTTTAGCATTACAGAATACTATTTTCAATGAAATGAGAACTACTACAGGATGGCATCATACGATACTTATGTTTCAGTACTGCTGCTTTTTAGCTTTTGGAATCGGTAAATAGTTTGTGAAGCCTGGCTTTAGAGAGAAGGTGTTCCTTAAACCATTGTTGAATGATACCATTATTCGCTTTTTAAAGAATGTGGATGTCAGCTTTATACACAGGCTGCTTGATATAGCATGACAAAATTTTATTCATAGTGAGATGGAACTACCAGAGGATGGCCATCATATTTTGTCGTTCATAGATTGATCTGTTCATACTTCAGATGAGAAAGCCAGACCGATCTGAATCGTTCGCTGCATTGTTGTTTGTTCAGTTTGCATACCGTGTCAGCACGCTTTGTTCGTCCACCACTGCCCTTCAACTGAATGGATTTGCTATTTGGCTTGAAACTGAAAAAGTGCCGTCTTCTAAAATAATCACATTTTCTATTTAACTCCAGATGATTTGTTTCTCTCTTTCTTAGTTCCCTTGCTCCAGCAGCAATTTTCATGTACCTCTTACACCATTTAGTTTCAGATTGGACATGTCTAGGAAAATAGATAAACCCACACCCTACATGTCTTGCAATTTGCAGGCATCTCATTTCTGTACCACGCCATTCAGCAACCAGTTTAAGAATGGTACGGGTGCTTCTTTGAATTATTTTCCACCTATTCAGGAAGATGCCATGGTAATGTAATTATCTTAGGATTATTTGTTAACATATGCATTATTTTACCTACCAAGCTGGTACACAAGAATGGCTAAACTTTTAGATTTCAGATCTCCGACAAAACTCATGTATACGTGATGGCTGTTTTTCTAAAATAGAATAGCATATGTATCTGCAACGTGCCTCTCCTGCAATAGTGGCGCAGCACAGCCGAGTGGCCACTGTGGGCGTGTCTTGTGCTAGCACCGAGCCCATATTTTTTCTCTGAGGGCTCGGTGGGGGAAACCCCCCCCACCCCCCCCCCACCTATTTTTTGTATTGCAAATAAAAGGGGTTTAATATAATTGCACGAGCAGTGCAGGTAAAGGAGCTATCAAAGCTCAAAAAGAAAAGGACTGAGCAACATCTAGGCTATATTCTCTAACCACATACTGAGGGAGCCGCACGGCTGGGTTTGGCCTTGATGCAAATCAATCCAATCTCTTCCTTAAAGTGCTCTTTCCATCTGACCAGATTGCATGTCACTCCATCAAAGATCAGGGCATTTCTCGAGCACTAAATGCACCAACATGCAGTGATGAATATTTCTCTGAAGGTTGAGTTTCCAAAGTTTATCCTAGCTTCAATTACCATGTCTAATGGGGGTACATTGAGGTTCCAATTGATTCCAATGAGGTTCCAGCACGACTGACTGAAGGGGCATTCAAAGAAAAGATGTATAACTGTTTCTTCAGAGTTGGCATTGCATATGGCACAATCATAGCTGGGCAGATGCATTTGTTTTCTTCTCAGGACATTTCTGGTGTTGAGTCGATCCGTAATCAATAACTAGAAGAAGAACTTGTGCTTGCCAAGGTTATCACCAGCCCACAGCCAAGCAAAGAGGGGTGATGCTGTTTTGGTGCCTTGCAGGAGTCTATATGCCTTCTTCGAGATGTAGGTGGAAGACTGAGTCCAAATGTAGTTCCAAACATCTGAATTTTCAGTGTCCAATACATGGGTCTGGAGTTGGGCCTGCAATTCTGTTAATTCCACAGCTACTTCTGTTGACAGTGGAAGGTGAAAGTTGTTTTCCTGTCTCAAGAAAGCCCAGAAGGAGCAAGTTTTTTTCTTTGCAAAGGAATACAACCTGGGGTGTTGGTATAAATTAACTGCACGTAGGATTATCCGCAAGCGCACAGATATCATACCAGTATCATATTTTACTTGGAGATTTTAAATATCGTATCCATAGGGGACAGCTGTGATGATGACAAGGTCTATAGACTTAATCCTACAATTAGGTTAGATAATATCAAGAAATAGGAAATACCTATTGCACTCTAGTTCTGACAACCGATAAGCTTTGAATAATATCGTCTAATCGGGCAAGTCACTCGAATAGGAGTAGAAACAGAGCAATCTCCTGTCAAGCACCTATCAGCCTGTCTGTCCTATCAACGGGACGTGGACTACAGAGGATTCAACGAAGCTATACAGTCACCTTCGCGAGCTACCACATATCCGGCTAATCAGGGGACATCCACAAGTAAACCTAGCCTAGCCACCACGCCTACACTACGAAATACTACTTCGACCAAGTAATGACCAAGATCAAAGCACTCAATATGAGCTGTGAACTTAAGAACAAATAAGAACAAGTTGCTTACTTGAATCGGAATGGTGAATACAAAAGTACCTCGAACGTAGCTCCCAGGAGGGGAGCTGAATCCGAAGAATACGACCACGAAGAAGCACCGACAGGCTGGAACTCCTCTAGAATCTCTACTCCTCTACTCAATCTCTCTAATCTCTAAACAAGACTAGATCTAGAAGAACTAGTCTCTCCTAACTGCTACATCTAGATGAACTAGAACTAGATGAACTAGGACTAGATCAACTAGAGAGACTCTAACCCTAATTATGTAGAGAATATGAAGCATCAGGGTGTAGAATGCCTCTTGGAGGGGCCTTGGGGCATCATTATATAGGCCGAGGTGTAGTAGAGGGCAAGGAACCGCCGCCTTATCGATCCGCATCTTCATCTTGTGTGCACCATCGGATCAAATCGACCTTAAATCGATGGAGGGATGCTTTACTTAGGTGCCAAGGAAGCGTGGGAGGAGGCGGCGCGGCCGCTTGACCTAGGGGCGCCGGCCGGCGCCGGGTGGGGCCGGCCGGCCCCACCTGAGCTCCTCAGGCCCCCGCTGCTTCGGGTGTCTTCTAGATCCTTCCTGAGCCTGATGACGATGTTTGCCGACATGGATAAGTTTCATGGTAATTATGCACTCTAATCCCCTCTTTTATGCTTTTCTGAAATAATCTCTAGTAAATATAGAATATGTAAAACTCGTGAAAATTGTCAGTTAAAACCCTAGACTAGTGTGTATTCATGTATCCTTTCATGTCTAAAGTTCTAATAAATGTTGACATTATCTACCGTCAACAACTCCCCCAAGCTTACCTTTTGCCAGTCCCTTGGCAAACGACCTAGGTCTAATTATTAATAAACTTGAATCAGGGAGTTGCTACAATACTTTCATTTCTTTTAAATACACTTGCTTTTAAACATAAATTTTCCTCCGGTTTAGACAAAACTGCTCTAACTTTCAAACTTACCCATTTTACCTTTAACCATGGATCTTTATAGCTTTTGCATAAGTCTTGAGCAATCGAAAGATAGAACAATTAAGTCAAGCACTATGTCTCAACTTCCTCACAGTACCAATATTCTAGAGTTTTGTAAGTTTCCAAAATAAAACTCGAGCATGATTGTATGACACCCTCAAGTCTCTTATTATATGTGGTATTTATGGATCTCACTAAGGCATTAATAATATCATGCCTTCCTATAACTAAGCATTTATAGTGGAGCTCATAGGAGTGGCAATAATAAGGATGAACAAACTTGCAATTCATATATTGTAAAGTCAAACAATGGATCCACAGAGAATTGAGGTATACAATCAAATCAAGATGTGCATGTGTATGGAATATGGTGGATAGGTGTATATATGGTATTTAGTGGCTAATCCTAATTCTAGTTTTGCTCTTTAAAAATAACTCTCTCCTTAGAATTTTTTGTGGGAAAATATGGGCTATCTTTATTCTCTTTTTCTTTCTCTCTTCTTCTCTCTTCTTTTTTTTTAGGAGGCGGGCATCTATGTACCCGTTGTTTTAGTCTGGGACATTTGTCCATCTTTTACTCCCTTTTGTTTCTTCTCTCTTTTTTTCAATACTTTTGCATAGCCACATGCATCCTCCGAATATAAATAATTAGAGAGGTAACAATAAGAACGTAGAGTAATTAAATGGGGGCTGTCCTATAGGGTATATTTTTTTGGTGTTTACTCCTAGTGTAGGAGAAAAATATTTTTAAGGTAGATCTGAATGAAAGTGGAAATGACTGCGCTTACATCCCAGAGTAGGAGTAATGCATATGGGGCTGGAGTGTGTAAGTGATCTTGATTTTAAAAAGCATGACAAGACTCTCATAAGGTATACAACAAAGGTTGACTAAACTCAATGTAAAGCAAATAGCATGAATGCGCAAAGGTTTTTCTAACTCTAAATGTATCGTATATGGCTTTGGTAGGAATTTAAACTTTGTCATACAAGCGCTCATCATGTAAGATTTTAGGTTTTCAAAATAAATCTCCAGAATTAGTAATGCTAGGAATAAGATAAATAGTAGCTTAAACCATGTATCATATCAATTAATTACCTAGGCTTAGCTCAAGCATATGCCTCCATAAGTTTCAGGTTCAGAGTAAATTCTTATATCAAAGTAGTCATGTCTAAAACTCAGGAGAATTCATGGTTGAAAACTAGGCACTTGAAAGGAATTAATATAGAGTAACTATTCATCATCTATAAGATAAAATTTTAATATTCTCTAGTTTTTATTTGACTCTTACTAACTAGACACACTCTATGATCACACCTTAATATATAGATAAGTATATTTGTTTGGTTTTAATTTATTATTTATCTTTTTTATTTCTATTGGACTCACATGACTCTAAAGTCATGGACCTTCATGTGTCCATATATTTTTAGTATTTTTTTTAGATTTTTCTATGATACTATTGTGAACATTGATGTGCTCATATATTTTTGGTATTTTATAACTATATAAAACAGACTCGATAATCGCCTAGGTATAATTACCTAATAACTAGGGGATGCTCCTCTCCCAAGCTAGATATTTACAATAATTGGTGTTGATGATCTTTAGAGTGAGTTAACCAGCAACGGTCCTGGTGGGTGCACTAATAGACCCTCTCCTTGTCATAATATTGTTTTACGCATAATTACTCTCCAACAGGGAAAATCAAAGCTCGAGGCTCAAATTTAATAAGAGTTTAGCGATCGGCCAATAAGTAATTGATTATTCTTATGAGTTGATTTCAAATTGATAAGTTCTAGCGAGGATTCTCTTTTTAGGATTTTCTAGTTTAATTATGTAGAAATGAAATATGTGTGCATGATATATAGTTGTATTATTATATATATTGTATATATATATATATATTTTTTATGTCACCATAGAGAATATTTATTCTCATGGGCTTAGGCTTTTCATAATCTTTGGAAAGTGAATACTGATGCAATTATCATTTTTTTATGCCACTACAAAAATATTCCTATAGGGTTACCACAAGTTTATTCACGTGGGACTTTTAATATTCTATGATGTAGTAAATGAAGCAATAAATATTATTTATTTATTTGATGTTATTATTATTTTTAATATACATAAATATGGATATGCTAAGGTAGAATTATTAATGTAAATAGGAATACAAATTAATTAGATAACTACCATATTACCTTATGGCAAGAGTACAGAATTTTATGTTCACCGACCGGGGACTTCTTCTTCCACTCTTGTGTATCTCTCTATCTTGAGAGATGGAGGTCGTGATGGTTGCATACCTCTAGTGATGGTGATATCGGTTTTGTCCTTTGGTTTGGCCCATAGGTTGAAGTAGAGCTTTAATAGTAGCTGGCAGCATCTTGCTCTGTGTGCATGTTCACAGAACTTTTACTTGTAGAATTAATAAACTTTGCTCGACGTGTTGTCCTGTTTGTAAAACCAAGACAGAGATCAAGTGCATGGGCTCGTGGTGGAAAAACATCAACGGAACTAAATCTATTTCTTTATTTATTTTTTCTCCATCCTTAGTCACATTGAACAAGATAAAGTTAGTGTTACATAAATAGTTTATTTATGACATGAGTGGTAAGATCAAAAAAATTAAGTATTTAATGTTGCATTTAAGTTCACATGACAGAAAAAAAAGAATGAAATTGTTTAACCAATGGAAGGATTATCTATCTCTATATAAATTTGCACATGAGTGTGACTGTCATCTTCCCAAGATCGAATGTCTTGTTTTAGCTTGTTTGGTTAAGACTGAGACTAGAGAACGGTGCCATAAACAATTTTAAAGAACAAAGCATATTGAGTTAATTAGGTTATCAATTTAAGTTATAACTCTAACATGTTTGTGTCTGCATTTATCGTACACCAAGATCAAGAGAAGAGCAAAGACCACTTACCTTAGAATATTACCTTCATTATTAGAGCGTGATGGCACTAAGTGATGAAGGATAAATGACTGGTGGTCCTTTCTCTTGCATCTTGAGTTGTTCATGGACATCTTGTCTCCTCTATTGCACTCATTCTTTTGCTATCTTTTGCTTCTTTAATATTTTAACTCTTTCCACTCCAGTTATTATTATGCCTGCAACAGATTAGTGGATAACACAATACCCGAAAGAGTATACAAATTTCAAACATAGGTTGCTTGTCCAGTATTTTATTTTGCTCTGTCTATGCTAATGAAAAGAAAGTATTAATATTGTTTCAGCATAGATCATGTTTTCTACAGCATGCTTGAGGCAAAGTAACTTGTAGTAGAAGATAAAGTGAATGAATCATTAATGCTCACGGTTCTCTCATTCATGATGAATGAGTTGTGTCTTCTTCTTACAAAGTTATTAAAGTTCAATATGTACCCTACTTCGTCTCGATTTATCTTATGAGTTACCTAAGTTAAATTGAAAGTTTTCTACAGGGGTTAGTCTACAAAATATCTAATATCTACTACAAAAATTTCTAGTTCAATAACCAAACTAAACTCCATGTCTAATTTTGGTTAAGGAAGGCTATTTAACCTAAACACCATGCCCAATTCAAAAAAGCCTATGAAAGTATGTACACTACTTCTAAACCAAATCTTACTATAGCGGACAAAGGTAATATGAAAGTATTTATAGAGATTGTTTATTCAAAAAGAGATGAAAGAGCATGGTTAACAAATTGGATAAGGTATAGACAACCAATATTAGCAACATAGGGATTTTCTAAATAAGGCCATTCCCCAAAAGCTGGATTTTGCAAAGCAAAAATTAAGTTTGGATGGATTAATTTGTATTATGATTGGTTTGTCATACCTGGTACTGCTATTAGTTACTTTCTCACTTCAAACCTGAAATGGTTAGTGACAAAAATATCCAAAGGAATACTTCAACAATTATATTCCTATGTTAAAGGTGCAAGCTCAGTTCATTTTTAAAGTGGTTATTTTGGGACACAAAGTTGTTCTTGGAAAACCTTTTGATTATCCAGTTAGTGAAGGGGTTTCCTTTAGGACATTAGCCTTTGTGTACCTATATCAAGATTACAACGAGATCTACAATATTTATGATAAACATATGCATCTACAACCACCCTTTTAATGATTTTTTGAGCAGGTAAAATAAGGGGATTAAAGATCTTGTGTGTGATAATGTTATTGATCTAGGAGATTTCTCATATGAGCATGGATTCGATAAAGTGTTAATAACGCCATGCTCGTCGATATGATCTCTCTTTTCAAATACCATGGGTGTTTCGTGTGTGTGGATGTCTATAGGCAAAGAAGTTTATCTCTATTATTTCATGCCTATGATATTTATTGGATATTTTATTTTCTAGGATTTCCCATGGATTGATGTCTCTAAGGTTGGTCTCATCTAAAGTTTTCTCTAAACTTGGGTGAGTTCTGTTTATTAAAGAAATTGATTTAAGCTCACCATTTGAATTTAAAACAAGTTTAGATGCTAGTGCTAAAGCCTCATCCTCTTCCATCCATTCTTTACAATAGCATATGTATTTCTAGTATGTTCTATGTGTTGGCACAAAATCTGCACCTGCGCCAAGCACCAAACAAGCCGAAAAGCGTGACTTCAATCGGACGGCCCGCACGGTTTGGAGATCCGGAAGCGTGCGGTCGGTTTGACCTCAAAACCCGACAAGGGACAAAGAAACTGTTAAATACAAAATCGGAACGTGTCGGATGAGACCGACAGTTCCGTATATACGGCCCCGAAGCCATTTACGACGACATACGGCTATAGAAGGCATGCGCCAATCATGCATACGATCCATTCGGCTAATATGAAGGTGAAACACGTAGCGTATTGATTACCGAACATGCATGCGTAAGAAGACATGTTTGAACAAGTGAATAGTTAACTATGAATTGAAGCATAACCAAGCTCGGCAATACGGCCGACTCGGGGTCCATGAAGAAGGAATTACAAATTATCACGACTAAACTAATCAAAGACACATGACGCCGCCACGATACCCGATCCTATCAAAGTCTAATTGTTTCTAACATGCAAGAACCCGCAACATGTAACAATCTAGATTGATCCAATTCGGCTATGTAAGCATACGATCTATTTATCATGACAATATAAGAGTAAAGATCGTTTTAGAGCAAATAGATCCATAAAATAAGAAGCCGAAAAACCGATCAAATCTAGATTGGGCAAAAGAGCGTTACAAATAACTAAAACATTAAAGTCATGCAACACATGATAACTTAATGAATCTACTAGATCTTGCCAAATCTAATAGAGCCGATAACTAATCCTTGAGCCGGATCCTAGCTTTTGCCGCCCGCGACTCACGATCTAACCAAGAATCGATAACTATCTTGCCTCGCTAAGCTATCAAGCGGGCGCTTTGCCGCCGCGGCCATCTAGTCGAGATAGACAAAGCATAAGCAAAGACTTCTTGATCATCAAGTAGGCGCTGCCGCCGCGGCCATCCCATCGAGGCGAACAAGACTACTTGCATCAAGATCTAAATCCACCGCATGATACTAGACATGATAGCAAGGTTGCCGGAACTTACGGTCGACGGATCGATGGCTCCTCTCGAAGAACTTCGGCGACACGACAAAAGGACTTCAAAACGTGTACGGGGCGGTTGTATTGATTTGATTGTGAATATCCTTTACAATGGTCGGGGTCTATATTTATACCCTGGACATAACATGAATCCTAAGAGATTACGACGTACACAATATGTTAAAGGTAACTCAAAAGTATGGCGAGACTTTTGCTATAATTCTCCTCGAGTCCTTGATCATCACGCTTTTCTCCTTCTATTCGGCTTTTGCTCGCCACCTTTTGCTTCCCGAATGGAGCCACTTTCTACAAAGATAGCCGACCGCACCAATGCTTGCCGAATTACCCGAGTCAATTGCACATACACTTGCCGAAATAGCTCAAAGTTAGCCGACCGCACGCTCATTTGCCGAAGCGTTGGATTTACGCTTTCTCATAGACTTTACCGAATCGGTCCAATTGTCATTGGTTTTTACCAAAATCCGGTGTTAACACATGCCCCCCTCAATTTCGGGATAAAAAGTAATTTTGTTCCGGATTGAACACGTAACTCTTTTCTCATTTAGGTCAACACTGCTTTCAACTCCGTAGCCGCCACTCAAAAATCGATTCTTCTTCGTTCTAGATTCGAGCCTACTTTTAATCCCCAATGGCGACCCTTGATGGAGTTCCGAGGTATTTTTGATTCCTTTCATGTATTCGGCAAATTTTTCTTTGATCTTTCATCTCTCTGATTCTCTTTTCGAAGGAGTACAAGGACGGATTTTTGATCCCTTATGCTCCCAATCCCGATTAGTACTTTTTGGGTCCGATGGGAGATTCCAACCCAATCGAATTTGTGGAGAAAGAAACTTCGAGGATCCCCTTCAAATGAATTGCTCCTCCAAACAGATGGCCAAGCACTTTCAAAACCTGGCCCTTCCCTCCGATCTTTGGATGGCGGCGGTGGTACCAAAGGATCTTGAACAAGAGTAGCGATCCTTTGGGACTCCCGGGATATCTAGCACGCTTAGAGTTATCCCTTTCGGGAACACCTCGGAATGATTCTCTTCGATAGCACTTCCCACCTTCGGTCCGATGCTACCAATGCTTTCATTTTTGGTCATGGCCCAATGTCTTTTACTTTGGGTGATATATTCATGATGACCAGCCTTAATGTGACAGAGATATATCCTTCCAAATATAAGTACAATAGCAAACAGAAGGCAGTCAAATCTGGAAGTGGATGGACCAAGTACATCCAAACATATATGTCAACCGGTGCTTTGTGGATCGACAAAAGAATATAAGGCTTTTTTAAACATGTGGCTATGCAGATTCATCTTTTGTGGCAAATCCAATGAGCCAACTCTCAATCACATGGTAATGGCCGAGGAGCCTGGCTGCAGGAACTTTAATTCCTGCGGGCAAATATCTTACGGGAGCTGTCTATCACATGATGCATCGGATCATTGTTCGATGCGTCAACATGGGGGAAATTCATTGTGTGAATGGTCCACGGTGGTTTGTGCAGGATGTGGCTACAATTGTACATGCACCGGATAGTCTCCGGTGGACCTTAACACTTTGGGTTTTCCTTACGTCAATGATGATGAGGATGGCCAAATGAAAGAGAAAGCCTCGTCAAACTTATGGAGAAGCGGCAATTTGCCATCACCATTGATATAGATCTTGGCCATCTATTCAAGTTATTCTTTAAGGGCTTCAATCATGTGATATGGCTCCCTTACAGAGAAAGTGACACTTTGACTCTGCCTTGCAAATTCAGCTATGAGTCACGCTCGAGGCAGGGGTTGCTACAAAGATCTTCAATTCTTTCATTAAGCCACATGTCTTGCCGTGAGTTTCATCATGGGAGGTTGTTGAATCCTTCCTATGAATTTTATAACCCAAACATGTTTGCCGAACAATTGGGCTGTGGGCAACTACCCCCAAAGGCTGTTTTTCTCAACCATCATAAGGCCCGGAGAGAATAGGAGATGAAATGGAGGCCAAAAGGGTTTTTGAGCTTGGATGGGATCTGCGAATTCATGCCCTTACCTTTGGGATTAATAGAAGCTGCCCATCCTTTGTTTTCCTCTTGGTGGCAAGAAATGGCGTGCTCATATTTTTAACATGCCAGTGCACCCTTTGTGTCAAGATTTGTATGCTCAATTTGATTAAACGGTGAGGTAACTTTCTTCATACTCACAGTTACCTCTTTTTTTTCGATTTTGTTTTTTAATTTCAGTATTGTCTTTGTCTTTGCGGATCCCGAGCCTATCCCTCCTTCACAAGTAGTCCAATATTACCAAAATTGGACCCATCCACCGCCTTAGGTTTTAATGCTCCATCCACGCAACCCTCATGAAAACACCCGGTG
Organism: Chrysopogon serrulatus; assembly: GCA_015844335.1. NCBI lineage: Eukaryota > Viridiplantae > Streptophyta > Magnoliopsida > Poales > Poaceae > Chrysopogon > Chrysopogon serrulatus. The sequence continues at coordinate 2,124 of JADLZL010003778.1, read as the reverse complement.
GCTGCGGAGTGCGGCTTCTTCGAAAGGAGAAGGCAAGAGGAAAGCTATTCTTGGATCAAGCGAGATATTAATGTGCCCAGAAGAACAAGATCCAAGAAAGCTAAGCTCTCCCCCAAGGTATACTCTCGGTCAGGTTTTGTTACGAACCATGATGGGGCTTATTTTACCTATTATATGTTTTCTTTGACCCACAGTGTCGCCTTCAAACTCGGCCAATGTGTTGAGAATTATTGAAACATCTTCTCGGGGCTCCTGAAGATGTTAAAACTCAAGAGGAGGATGCAGAAATTCAAGAGTCCAAAGGCCATATAGGTGATTACCTTCTTAACGATTGTTCCCTTTTTTACACCAAATGAACTGATTTTGCCATTTGATACTCGAAAGCGGATCATTCCACTGGATAAAATGGCGAGAAGAATCTCCTCCTCATGCTTCTATTGATAGTGCAGAAATTCACAAGGCTATTGGTCATATTGGTAATAATGTTTTCTACACATTTTCTCTTCTTCCTTACGCCAAAGGTTTATCTATTTGCTTTGCATCTCATTACTTATTTTCAGATGATATCTTGGATGACATAGCGGAAGGATCTTCCCCCTCATCGGGCTTCAAGTTCATCTTCTCTGGGCATTCAAGCTAAGCCCTCAATCAAGCCGGACATGAATCAACTTGAAGAAGCTTACGCACAAAAGGTAATACTTTATTTTATTGATCTCTCAAATAATTCTGATCAATCGGCTAATGGTTCTCCTTCTTAAAGGATGATGCTAAGCCGACTGTCAGCCTACTCTTTCACCATTGAAGAGTACATTAATGAGGGTGGTGAAAGAGGCTACTTCTCAGCCAGATTATCAGCAGAGAACCAAGCTCGGCTAAAGGAGATATCCCTCTTCTTCGGCCAAAGATATAAATGCTCTTGTTCAAGATGCGGATCGGATAAGAGAACTGGTTGAGCTTATTGACCAAGACATCCCTCCAACTCTCAAGGTCTCTCTAGAATCTGCAACTCATCTTGATGATCACCTTGGCAAGGTCGGGAGAGCAAATAGGAACATAGCCTCTAGAGCCGCTCTGCTCCGAATGATAATCGACCAAAAACATCAAGTCAAAGAACGCACTCTTAGATCCAGTTTGCTAAGCGGTCTTTGGTAACTGGAACCTGAACTCGGTAGCCATGGAGGAGGAAAAGGCCGGGTTGGAAGCTCAATTGGCTCAATTGAATGTGAGAATCCAATCTCACAAAGATAAAATTGCCACCTTGCCGAGCTCTCTATAGATGCAGTCAAAACAAAAGATATCATCGTCATCAAGGAGCATCGGCAGATCAAAACCAGCTTACCGTAATCCGAGTTCCGGGCGATGACAAGAAGGTGCTAGAAGAAGTCGGCCGAATTAGAGATGATGCCATAGACGCAATCAAACTGTTCTTAAATGAGTAAAACATTCGACTTGTAACACACTTGTGATTTTAAACAATTGTATTCCTTGTTGTGCTTTGGTTTTTCCATTCTTGTCAATCGACGACATATAGCGAATGTTTTTTTAAGCTTCCCGAATAGACATACGGCCATCATTACGATTTCCCGTCGGAAGATTAGTCGATTCCTACGAACCGCTGCTTTCGATTTAAGAGCTTGGCCCAATCCGTGCGCCCCCAAAGAAGTAAACCCTACTTTGTCGTTTGGTATACTCCGAGTCGTGCGCCACGAACTCCATTTTGGCCTATAAATAAAGCCCTCTTCCGGCTTCCACCACCATGGCCGGTTAGCATTCATCATCATCTTCTCACCCTCTCGGGAAAACCCTTAGGGAAGAAAAAACCCCACCTCCAAATCACCAATGTGTCGAAGGCCAGGACCATGGGAAGCGCCCCGGCGAGGGAGAGGCCGAGGGAGAGGGCGACGCCGCGCAACGCCATGGGTAAGATTAATCGCCGCTTTGGCGTGTTTTGCTCACCGCTCATCTCCCCTAACCCTTTTTTATCCGCTAGGCGAGGGTCATCATCAACCGCCTCACCTTCTTCCCCGGATGGTGGTAACTCACCGAACTGGGACCAGCCGTCCCTATCTCCCGCCTCCTCGAAATTCGTCGAGCTCTTCCTCGAGTCCCGACAACTCATACAAT